>JANEYF010003153.1:1277500-1711780 GCA_029963845.1 Rhamnusium bicolor
AAATATTACTTTGTATTCTGAGACAGTTACAAATAACATATTTCATTATATATATATATATATATATATATATATATATATATATATATATATATATATATATATATATATATATATATATATATATATATATATATATATATATATATATATATATATATATATATATATATTTATGTACCTTTGGCTTGTTACCAAGGTGTCTGAATTGTTTAGTTATAAGCGACGCTAACAATCAACACGTAAAATTTGTGCTACTGTTGCTCCCTCGTCGAATCTTTCCGACCTTCTCATGAAGGTCATGATGTCACTTATTCCAAGAAAGCTCATCTCCTTCCGTAGAAGCGCCTCAGAACCGAAGATACTATGTCTCAGGCGCCCAAACGCCTCACACTGTCTCAGAAAGTGGTAAGATGTTTCTTCACCACTCCCATCCTGGAACCAATATGTAAAAGTGATGACAGAAAATGTGTCAACTTTGACAAATTGATGTTTTCGCCAAACATGAATTTTGTTGTTATCCAAGGTAAATCCCTGAGTTATTCATTTATTCGATTTTCACCAATAAATAACAAGAAAACTACAGAACAAGAAAACGTTCACACCAAATACTAAACACTGCTAAGGTTTGTTCATAGTGTTGCTAGAATCAGTTGATTTTAAAAATCATATATGAGCAGGTTGTTCTAAGAGTTGACAGAACTTGCATGCAGATAAATCCAATGATCCTTTAAACACAAGCAAACAAGGGAAAGGTGCTTTTTTTACAAGAAATTTCCCACAATTATATTTAAAATAATATCTTGATATTTTTGACACAATTTTGTTGTTCTAATGAATGGGGTCGTTTCCTGCTCTGATATTATTGTTCGAACTCTTGATCTCGAGCAGAACATCATTGATTTTACTGATTCATAAGCAGATTGCTCAATACAACAAATGAACAATATCAAATCACCTGCTCCGACACAAATGAACGACATTTTTATGCTATTACTACTCAGATCTGCTTCTAGCAAACACTAATGAACTAATGAACGTAGTTAAATATCCACCATAGACATGTATATGACGTCCACTTAATGAGATGAGGTTAATTTGTTTATTGTCAACTTGTACCCTTCTTCTGTTCTGCATATCATTTCATATCTAACTACCGATATGATGTCACTACTGTTTGCGCGGCACATTCAAATAGCCGAGGTTTAATATTTTTTAAAATATATTGAGTTTAGAATTTTTCTTCCAAATTAAATAGATAACTAAAATAATGCCTCCACTATTATATTTCACCATTTTTAAAAATTAGTCAACAATCGAATTAGTCACCCAGTATGTTACTGGAAAAATAAACCTGCGCTTGTGACTTTACGTCAAAAAAATCAATCAGAGGGTGTTTTTTTTGACAAATAATATGAGACAAAATTATAATAGCATATTTTACCAATGTTTTGGAAGCTAATCTGTTTCCTTTTTCAAAAGCTATGTACTTTTCTTTTTGTAACATATGTCAAACGTGAAACGACACATATATTATTTGTTTATATAATATCAATAGATATTTACATAGAACTGTTGATACAATATTATACAATATTAACTTTGTTCAATTCTTCTTTTAATATACTCATTTATCGTATTTATTGTATTTACCGTATTTATCGTATTTATCGAATTTACCGTATTTATCGTATTTACCTTATTTACCCCATTTGTCTTATTTATCTCATTTGTCCCTTCTATCTCATTTATCTCATTTATATTATTTATCTTGTTTATCATGTTTGTCTTATTTATCTTATTTATCGTATTTATTTTATTTAAGTATTTTTGTTATTTGTTTTACTTTTAATTAAAATAAAGTATTTCCTTCATTTCAAATTGAATATGACGATGATAAATAAAGTGCTATTGAGGAATACCTAGCCGAGACCGATTTATTTCCACTTTGAATGCAGATACACGAGAGATGTTTACCATGTTATCTTAATTTCATGAAATATATTTTTCCTAAAGAAATTTTCACTAAAGAATAAACTGTTTATTTCATTTTATATCAAATCTAACCAAGTCTTAGTCTCCTGGTAACGAAGTCTTGGTACTGTCTTAGTCTTGAGAGTATAGTTTGGTCTTAATACCGTATATCAAGTCTTGGTTTTCAAGACTATCTTACAGTCTTGCCAATTTCTACTATTTCTAGAAGAAAAAAGATGTATTGCAACAAAATTATTCAGAATCAAAAGTTATTTTTCCGATTACCAAAATCCGTCTATTTGATGATCCAAACGTTTTTATTATAATTTTTTGAGTGAAATGAAATACAATAACGTTAAAAAAATTTTTGCTAATTATTATTTTCTAACTTTTACAAAACTTATCACAGATAAGTAACATGTATCTTTTTAAACAATTATTTTCCCGGCTATTTGCCAAAACGCTGAAACTTGGATTATAAAAAAGATAATATGCACATTATGTCAGTCATACTGAACATAATTGTTTAAAAAAAAATACTTTATCACAGATACTTATCTGTGATAAGTTTTATAAAAGTTAGAAAATAATAATTGGCAAAAAAATTTTTAGCGTTATTATATTTCATTTCATTCCATATTTTAAACTTTTACCAAGAAGATGATATCTAATTTGTTTTATAATTTGTTGTTATAACGTATTTCTTAATTCCAAACAATTTTTATAAATCTGTAAATTTTTATGAGACTTTTTACAACGACTTTTAAATCTGAATAATTTTTCTCAATAAATTGTTCACTTGTCTCCTAAGTGAAATTATTTAGGTGTATAGAAAAAAAAATCGTACTTTTTCGTTATCATATTCATTTTGGCATGAAAAAATAAATTATTTTAATTAAAAATGTTATCATTTATTTTATTTATTTATATAAAATAAATAAAATAAAGAAAATAAATAAAGTCAAAATACAAATACGGTAAATAAAATAAATGAAACAAATAAAAAAATATAACAAATAAGGCAAATGCGATAAATGAGATAAATAAGAAAAACAAGGTAAATAAAATAAACAAGATAGCAGGGTAAGCAAGGTAAGAAGATAATCGAGATACATGTGACAAACTCATAAATGAAATAAATAAGAAAACGAGATGAGAATAAACGACAGAAACGAAATAACCGATATAAATGAGATAAACGAGAAAAATGACGAGAAAAAAACGAGACGAATGAGATAAATTAAATAATTTATTTCTTATTTACCTATTTCAAATTAGATGAAAGGTTCTGTTGAAGCGGTAAAAAATTTAATGTAATAAATTTCAGAATGTTTTTTTCAAGAAGAGTTAATCTGGCGAGAAATTTTCAAGTTTTTTTCAGCATATTTCCTCATTCTGAAATTTTTTTATTTGAAATACTTTTTTTGATTTGACGCAATTTTTTTTTGGTGTCCCTTGAGATGTACCTTCCCTGGTTTACCGATTTTACAGATATTCAATAGTGTTCTTCCTTAACATCACCACCCCCCCAGATAATATATGTAAAGTTTCAGATGTTTGAAAAAATGATAGCACTCAGACACACAGACGGCATGCCGATTCAGATAAAGTTTATATTTTCGGATGTCAAAATATCAATTTTCATCATAATCTGCTTCCTGATTTTTTCACGACGCCAATACTTCTCTCTATCCATAAATAAGTGAGAAAAAATTCAATATCATCATCACTCATCCCTCATCAGGTTAACGGATGAATGAATATTCCTACCATTTTATACTTAGACATGTAATACAGTTATCCAATGGCCTCTGCTCCTGTGACTTTACGTCAATGAAATAGTCAGAGGATGTTTTTTGGCAACTAGAATTACACACAAAAATTATGTATTTTCCTAACGTTTCGAAAACGAAATCTGTTTTTCTTTTTATAAAATATCTGTAACATGAAACAACAAATATTTTATAAAAACTACAAAACATTGGAAAAGGAAACAGATTTCGTTTTCAAAACATTAAGTAAATATTTTTTTTTTTTGTTTTATTCTAATTGTTAGGAAACATCCCCTAACTGTTTCTTTAACATAAAGTCACAGGCGAGGAGGTTTATTCTTCCAATATCATACTGGGTAGGTAGGTAACTGAATTTTTTATATATTCAAACTTAGAAGAATTATTTAAGTGGTAGTAAGTCCCATGCCACATGAATACCACAAATAATATTCGGACAATATTTAGACATACAAGTTTATTACATTTACCTGAAGGAAAGTTTAGCTGAGTTGGTTTTTAAACATTGAAAATTCGTTTCAAACCAAACAGAGCCAAACTCTCAAGTGTGAAATTTGAAATCAACATTTTTTTATCCTACATCTATTCTTCCCAGAATTTAGGGACACCACTGTATACTGAAATAAATAATGTGTGCACTTTCAACTACAGAAGGGGATATATTATGTCAGTAACATGTTGTTATAATAAATATGTCACTGATTATATTCAATTTCTTTCAAATAAGATTAATATATTACTAAATTATTATAAACCACCCTGCTTAAATAAGTAAGAACTATTATGTTCCCAAGGAAAGCAGATTTAAATATTTTTTAACTAAATTACCTTGTTTGTATTATGAGAAATAAACAATATATGCATTATATTATAACTAGTTTGTTAACTATAATTATTTAAATTATATCATCATCAATTTCTTCAATTAATTTTGTATCTGAAATGTGAACGCATTTTTATATTTGGCACAATGGCAATTTGTGTCTAAAAGATCGAAATGGATGCAGCTGTTTCTAAATGAATTGAGGTCAAGGATTTGCGACAAACGACGACTACTGAAACAGATTGACGTATTCCTAAAATCAAGGGCAAAATGTTTCTAAATAGATTGGAAAATTCGAAGAAAGGTGAAACTGAAATGATACATTTTTTCCGACTATTACAATATTGTTCACTCTAAACAACATGAAGTTAATTATTCAACATCTACTTATCTTATTTTTCAACGTTTCTATGAACTTATCTTTTGATTTACATTTTAAAGTTTGTTATTTTAAATACATTTTTTAAATTAATGGACTCTAGTATGCGGGTATGTTGTATAGTATAAGGTAATTTGTCGTGCCACTATAACTTTTTATGTTGTCATACCTTTCATTCCTGCAGACAGGTTAAATTTGACTGACAGAAAAACATTTAATAATATACTCAACTTGCCTACAAAGTTAACATCATCTGATTAACGCTAAACTTTAACAAACAGATTTAGAACATTGAAGTTGGCTTTTGATGGCCTCCTGAAAATTTGTGGAAAATACGCTATCGTCAGTTAGTTGCGAAAATCCAACCCTATGACACAAACCTGTGAAGTATTTTCTACCCTCCCTCACTTCACATTTGTGAGAGGTCGAATTTTCTGCTCTAGTTAGTATCAAAACTAAAAACAGAACCGTCTTATCGAGGTGGAGCCTCATCATCTTATTCTGAAAATTATAAATTATAACCATAGATCCAGATACACCCGCATTAATGTTTGATCACAAGTAGCTCTAACCCTCATATTATACGGAAATAATCAATACTAAAATAGTAAGCATTAAAAATGTGTTTTCTTTACTAATAAATAGATTAAATTAACTATTATTGGTATCACCGGCTCTGTGGAGTAGTTGGCTAGAGCGCGCGATGGCAAGTGTGACTAGATAATCCCTCCATCGTAGCTGAGGGTTCGAATCCCGTCACCGACAGTGACAATGTCGCACTATGGTCCAAAACTGGAAAAACGTGCGCAAAATTAATTTCTCTCCAATACTTGAAAATTTTTACCTTAAATGCCCAGCCTACTATTATTTTGATCCCTGAATATGAATAGAACATAGTACCGAAAGTTATTGCAAATATTTGTACAGTTTATTTCAAACTTGTTTGCATAAAAAATGTCGGCTTCTCTAATCCCTTTACCGCCGTCAAAGAAGCCGATATTTTTTATGTTGCAAATAAATTTGAAATAAACTATACAGGATGTCCAGTATAAATGTAAACCTTTCTATATTCCTCATAAATCAATCGATTTAGGTGCTCTAAAAAAAGTATATCTACATGATTATACAAAAATGAGGGACGCAACGGGGGTTAGTTTGCGAACAATTAAGCGGATAAAACAAGAGGCTGATTGTGTTAAAGATAGATTAAGTATATCGTTTTCTACGCCAAATAAAAAATGTGAAAACGTAAAAAGTTAAATAGCTTTCGATGACTTTGATCACTGTTTATTACGTAGAACAGTACACGATTTTCACATCACAGAAAAAAGAGATTTCCACATTACGATTAATTCATCGAAAAATGTGCGAGGATTATGATTATCGAGGAAGTTTGGAAAGTTTTAGAAAAAGAGGTGCGAAAAATTGGATTCCAATGGGAAAAAAATTAAAAATAATAAAGTTGTTTGATATTGTACTAAAAAGAACAATTTCCTTTTTTCTTTTCTAAGTAGACTGTAATTTCTAAAAAAAAAAACTAATTTTGACAAAATATGAAATTATTCAACAGCCTTACCAATTTGTTGGTAGCAACTAGCTTTGGGTACCAATCCGTTCTTCTCCTAATATTTATAGGGGATGAGGAAGAAGGATAAAGAGAAAAAGGACATTAAATACTAGGAAAGCAAAAGTCACTTCCCACTCGTTCACTTGGTTTAATTAATGATAAATTACTATTAAAAAAAAATATATATTCTTTTAGCTATGTAAATCATTCGTTCTTTGATTGATATTAATAATCTTACAAATGTCACTTTGAAGTTAATCAGTGGCGTCATTATTAAAAATGGTTCGACATCTAACAGATATTCAAAAATTTCGAATTGTTTCTAAAATCGAAGATGGTTGGTCCATAAGAAGACTTGCTGCTGAATACATTGCGAGTAAAACCACGATAATGAGTTTTAAAAAACAATGGGAAACCAACCAAACGGTATCCCATAAAGTTGGTTCCGGTAGGCCCAGAAAGAGCAATAATCAAGAAGATGAAAATCTTATAAATTACCTAATAGAAAACCCTTTTCAGACTGCAGTAAATGCAATTTCAGAGACAAATTTCCCTGCTTCGGTATCTCCTGTTTGCAGAAGAATAAAACTACAAAGCGACTTGAAGAGTTGTTCAGCGGCTAAAAAATACAAACTTTCAGAAGAAAAGAAGCAGGGTAGGATTATTTTTGCACTCAACTATATAATCAATGATGAAAACTTCTGGGGACAAGTTGTCTTTTCTGACGAAAAGATTTTTAAATCCTGTAACGATGGACATGTTCGCGTATATAGGCCTCCTTCCACTAGATACGACGAAAAATATACTTTCGATCCACAAATATCAGGAAGGTTTTCAGTCAATGTCTGGGCTTGGATGAGCCTAAATGGGTTAGGTGTGTGTTGAAACAGTGGTGGTCATCTCAATTCCATTAAATATATTGAAATATTAGACAATATTATGTTGCCGTCATTAATAGAGGTGTTTCCGGAAAATAATTTTATTTTCCAACAAAACAACTGCTCCATACATACGGACCATCGTGTCAGGCAATGGTTTCTTAATAAAAACATAGAGTTGTTACCGTGGCCATCTAAAAGTCCGGATTTAAATCCAATTGAAAATGTATGGCGACTAATGGTGAAACATATAAGAAAATTAAATAACCATCTAAATAATGCCCAAGAATTGGAGGGATAATTGAAGACGCTTGGGAGAACTTGTCTCAAGAAGTTGACCTTGCAAGAAATCTGATTTTGTCCATGCCTGCAAGACTTCAGGCAGTTTTAGACGGTAATGGAGCAATGACAAAATATTAGTTAATTCTGTATTACGTAATTGAAGTTCATTTATTTTATTTTTTTTATTGTATTTTTATGTTCAGTTTGCATTGTTTACATTTTTTTTAATCTCAAGTGGTATTTTTTGTGTTCTTATTTTAAAAATAGAATTATCATTATTCAGTTAGTATTTTAATTACAACCATTAGTAGAATTATCCGTAACAAATATTATTTTTTTAAACAATAATATGGCAGGCTTGAAAATGTTTTGAAAAAGTTATTTTCTAATTATTTTTTTAAAATTCCATTTGAATAAAATAAAAGAGAAAGGTTTAATAAGTTTAAAAACACAAAGAAAACCGATCTCCTCCAAAAAACCCAGGTCCGGGGTAAATCACCTCTTCTCCACCCCCCTCTCGACATGCCTGGCCAGCCCTAATTACAGACATATGCACACAACTAAACTATTAAGATTTTCGATTACAAGAGTTGTACCAGTTTTTTTTTAAATCAAGTGTACAAATTCATCCACTAAAAATAATGTGATTTGACCAACGTAAACCAAGGTAATACAATCTTTGTCTGATAATTATTATAGATTACATTATTAAAATATTTATATTCATATTACATAATAGCTTATCTACGTTATCCCTGAGGATTAACAATAATCACTTATATTTTCATAAGAGGCATGGAGTTGCAACCAATCATTAAATGGGTATTTCCTAAATGTTGTGACCGACACATTAAAATCGAATTCATGAGTCCATGACATACTCTCGTGTACTCCTTATTATATAATCAGATTAGTAGAAAATTGAAGTAATAATAAGGGTATTAAATAGATTTTTTTCAACCCTAAAAGGATTATAACAAATAACTACATGTTGCAATTTACAGCTTAAAGCGAGGACAATAATTTCCGTTAGTCAAATTTCCAAATCTCCTACCGCTGTTTTTCTAAGAGCAGAAAAATCTGTATTTCCTCTAAATTAATAAACATTGTGCAGTTTCATTCACTTTTGAAACACCCCTGCAAGCAAAGTAAATTAATGTATGTTCTAAGACTTGACGAATGATAATACACCTCAATAGCATTATAATGATTGAATTTGATATGTCTAGATCACTGTGAATCTGTGGAATTGTTGTGTGTCCGCGTTTTTCATAAGTGTAACCCTCGTCGGTGCAGGATTTGGATTCAGGGGTTGTCTATTTTGTGATGTTTGTTTTAATGTTATCAATATTATTGGTACGAACAACATATATTCAGGGTGTTCCAGATGTCTAGAGTCAAAATGGAAGGGATAATAAGAAATGCATTTTTGAGCATGTTTTTTATTTCTAGAAAAAGTAAATTAATTATTTGGGTACAACGTAAGCATTCTTTCAAACTTAATATGATGACAATGAAACTAGCGATCGTTTTTGTATTTTAACTGAAGGGAATCATTTTTAAGTGTAAAAATTTTCTTTTTGGTGTCAATATTTTTTTAATTTCAATATTTTTTGCTTCTAATACTAAGAATACAGTTATTTAATTAGTGCAATTCTTGCTTCTAGATGGAGTAATTGTTTTAATAGATTTTACAATAAAATGTATTGGAAGCGTTGTGTCTGATTCACTATCTACCTAAAACTTTAATTATTATGACAGTATAAAATATAAAAAAACTATTATTATTGTTATCGTGTTAGGTTTGAAAGGATGCTTATATAATACCCAATAATTATTTCATTATTTTTTTCTAGATATACAAAAACACGAATCAAACAGAATGTCAGATTTTTAAAAATCTATTAAATATGTATGAATTTTCATTATTTTCTCAGAAGGTACTTTATGTGTTATTGTGGACACAAACACACATGCACGCACGCACGCACGCACGTACGTACGCACGCCATCATGCACACACATATGGACATAGAGGCAGATGGGCCAATTATTGATAAACAGAGTTATATAATTTCAAATATAAAATGGATTAAAGATATTCAAAATATCCATGACTTTTGGCCCTAAAATATGATTACTTATTTCTTCTTACTGCCTAGATAAAGGAATCGGCTGTCAATATTTGCTTCATCTAAGTAAATGATTTAAATAAATCTACGGCGAGTTTAATACACAATGGATTATGAAGTTCCATCTAGCCATAAGAAAGACAAATCTTCAGTTACTTCGATTATGATTACCTTTAACAGGTTTTGTAATTACATAAAAAAACATAAAACATTAAACACACCACATAAATTAAACAACCCCCAAACCAAAGCCGTAACTGCTCGGACAGGGGTTACACAGTTGAAAAAAACGCAGACACACACAACCAAACCCCTCGACTTTGCCAGAATCGAAACCGGGATTTGAATCCAGAAGTGGATAGGCAGTAAACCAACTATGTTTGTCACTTAACGCCCTGGCCCACTACGCTACCAAGCTCGGTAATTATATGTAAGGATTACCCCATATAGCACACTGGGGTTTGTATGTTTTTTTTTATAAATTCGAATACCGGTTTTATAAATTTAAAAAAACTGTTTTAGATACTAGAAATAATATGTAGAAATTAATTAGTTATCTAATTAAAAATTCATTTATTGACTTTAAATCGCCTTGGGCACAAGCATATTAGTAAAAGTTTATTCATTCTATTATGCTGTTGTATGTGGCAGCACACAGACAGATTGACATAAGCTGTGTTGTTCACGTACGGGATGTGCGTGAACTAGACCAGACTAGTTAGGTCCTGCGTACTACCCGTACTACGCATTACACAACGCGCAGCGAAAGCTCTGTGTTCACTTGAGTTTGATCACAAGCACAAATAGAAAATTAATTGGTTTATGTTATTGCTTGTTATTATTCTTATTTTAGTTAGTAAAAACAAAAACAACGTAAGTAAATTTGTTAATATCTATTCTAATATGATTAGAACTCATATGCCTCCGTCCGAACGTTATCGGTTTCAGTGACGGTTTTTATGCAGACATAATATTATATTAAAAACAACATAAAAAAGTAGTCTCCTTTACGATATACTTATATGCAATAATTATAATGAGTTGCATGAGTCTGTTGACATTTTCAGCTGTAATTTAGCCGCCTTGAAATTAATAATTATTTTTTACAACTAGGTATCATTATTGTTATTATTTTATTACAATTATTGTAATCAAATATTTTTTTCAGACATACATAATATTATATTAAAAACAACATAAAAAAGTACCGTCAACTGGGGTGAAGTGGGACGGATTTCAGAAATTTTTGCTCATAACTTTCTTATGGTATGAAGCCAAAGATTGAAACTAGGGGGAAAGTTGCGCCTGATTATTCCTCTACAGGTTTATCAGAAACTGGTTACAAAAAAGAAAATGTATTTTTTTTTATTATTTTGTTTTGTCCCGCTTCACCCCTGCTTGGGGGCGAGGTGGGACACGCCTTTATTTTCATTGAAATATCACTTCACCTCTTCTGAGGGGTGTAGTGGGACATCTAAAATGTTTTTAAAAAAGAATAGCACTGGAGAGTGCTGAAATATCTCTTTTATTGAATAATATATGGCATATATGTTTAGGAACTTAACATTTATTTCTTAAAACTAGTAAATAAATTTGAACAAAAAGATATAAAGGTAGATATATTATCCTTATAACTACCCTCTAAACTTAACTTATGGGTTATAAGTAGAAATACTAGTATAAGAAGGCAACTTTAATTTCATAGGAAATTGATATCCACCTCTACGTAACACAGTAGGCACTGGCATTATTCTGCATATTTGATCAAAATCTATTTCACTAGAATCTTCTACTTTGGGGTAAATAAAACTATTTTTTATTTTGGTATTAGGCCTTAGGAAAATGGCAGAGAATTTTGTATCACACACATCAGTGATTTTGCCAATAAAATATTTATCAGTCTTATTTGATTTGGAACGAACTTCTACAAAATCGTCAACTTCAGGTTGCTTTGTTCCTAGTTCAGTTTCCTCATTTTCAGAAACTTAATCTTCAGTTACTACATTTTCGTCGATGCTTGGACCACCCATGTCATTTTCTTTCTCAGAATTATTGTTAATATCCTCCATCTTCCGGATCGAAATCATTTAACGAGACACTTTTACCTGGAACAACTGCAACCTTTTTCCTCTTCTTTATAGCAGGTTTGGTAGAATTTCTGGCGTTGCTAAACAGATCTGTTAGAGAACTCACCCACGCATTTTCATTATTTTCTGTTTTCTTTGGAATGCGCTTTAAAATTTGTTCCCTATCAACTGGAATTATTCCTGTGGCTGCAAACCCAGATATGATGTTTTGCTTCATTGTTGGTTCTAATTCTATCAGTGTTTGTTTTAACAAAGAGGAAAAAAACTGTTTTAAAAGAGGCCCTTTATTTCTTAACTTCCACTTATTTAGAACGTTACGCCACTTCAACTTCATAGTGCGGAATACGGCAACATCTAACGGTTGACTAAGATGAGTTGAATTCGGTGGCAACAAGCAGAAAGCAATATTTTCTTCTTGACAAACTGAAATAACCTTGTAAGAAATATGACTGGCAAGATTGTCACCGATTATAACTTTATGTCCTTCTAATTTTCTTAAATAAGGTACTGCGATGGATAAAAACCATTCCTCAAATAGTGGTTGGTCAAACCACCCACTTTTACTTCTTCCGTACCTACAACCTTTCGGGCCATTTTCTAACCAGCTTCCATATAAATGTTTGCTCTTGTAAACAACAAATGGGAGTAGCATGGTGCCATCACCCGCGCAACAAAACATCACAGAAATGGCAGACTTGGTAGAGTCGATAACTCTTTCGGGATGTTTTGTTTTTCTTCTAACTATGACCCTTGGACTGCCAGGGTCGTCAACAAAATTAGTTTCATCATAGTTTAATATACATTTCGGTGCAACGTCCTGAATGGTTTCAGTCAGATGGTTGAAATATTCATTTATTGATTCTTCTCAAATCTCCGCTCTAGCTCGTTTTACATTTTCAGTTAACCTTACCGTCAGACGATTTTTGTATCGGTTTAAGAATGATTGTACCCAGTCAGCTCCTGGCATATTATCCTTAAAAACCCTGTGTCTACGACCCTGGCGGTCTAGGTAACTTTTTACAATCAATCGAAGATCAGATTTTTCCAGAGGAAAGCCCCAATCTGCAGCTATAACTATCATTTCTACCAAAGTAGTTTCTTCGGCTGATGTTAATGACATCTGTCCCCCATACTTCTTCAGACTATTACCAACGTGTACATGCCTGCAGAGAGTACTTTTTTGGTATTCCGAAAACCTCTTGAGCTTCTCGTAAAGTTATTTGCTTTCTTCTTACTTGGGCTACCGCTGTTTCCAAGTCTCTTTTGTTATACTCTCCAAAGTGTCTAACACCAACTACTTTCTTGTACACACGCACCATGGTTCCACTTCGCCTCACAAAGTGCACTAAAATGTAAAAGAAATATTTAAAATAAATAAAGAAAGATTTTGGAAAAATTTTTTTACGGAACCTCTACGTAAGGTTTTTATCTAATGGTTAGAATAATAAAACGAATAAAAAAACATACAGTAAGTACTACTTCAGTAGAAAGTTCTTTTATACATAAAAATTGACTAAAAAATAAGTTGAATTCACGATTCTTTTATTAAAATACACTTACATTGAAAACATCCGACATTCAGTCACATCTATTCTGACAAATGTCATCTGTCACTAATAAAAATTGGAAATGTCTACTGCGCCAACAGGCGAGAAGAAGTGACTAAATTTAAAATATTGATGTTTTGTTCCACTACACCCTGCAGTCCCGCTTCACCCCTGTTGACGGTACTCTCCTTTACGATATACTTATGTGCAATAATTATAATAAGCTGCATGAGTCTGTTGACATTTTCAGCTGTAATTTAGCCGCCTTCAAATTAATAATTATTTTTTTTTACAATTGTTATTATTGTATTTTATTACAATTATTGTAATCAAATATTTTATTTTTCAATATATTTTAAATTTTTGTATTGTTTTCAATTATATGTCTACTCTGTTATTAGTGCTATTATTTTATTACAATTATTGTAATCAAATATTTTATGCAGACATAATATTATATTAAAAACAACATAAAAAAGTAGTCTCCTTTACGCTATACTTATATGCAATAATTATAATGAGCTGCATGAGCCTGTTGACATTTTCAGGTGCAATTTAGCCGCCTTAAAATTAATAATTATTTTTTTTTACAATTGTTATTATTGTATTTTATTACAATTATTGTAATCAAATATTTTATTTTTCAATATATTTTAAATTTTTGTATTGTTTTCAATTATATGTCTACTCTGTTATTGGATCTGCTGAGTAGTGTAAATAAGTAAATAAATATTGTAAACCCAAACAGAAAAACTAATTTATACAACATATTAAAATGAATTTTATTTCATTTTAAAATATTAACACGTTTTTTTTTTGTAAAAACCGATTTAACCGGTTCTTTTGTAATACTGGAATTCGAAAACCGATTTTTCAAAAGTCAGTTTTTATATAAACTCTATAGCACACGGATATTTTAATAACATTCTTAAAATGTCCATTAACGCACATAGGACTCTTGTATATACGAAGAACGTTTTTAGAATATAAAGTTGCCACCAAATTGGACGTCCGCAGGACATCCACAAAAAGTCCAATCAATGAACGTTATTACTTAGACACTCTCGGAAAATAATATTGTACTTAATTTCCAATTTTCTTTATATGGGAATATACGAATTAAATATTCTGCGTCATAAATGTAAGAATTCCTCATAGCTTTTATTAAAATTGTATTTTCTAAAGTGAGGACAACCATTTCGGATAAGCATAAAATCTTTTAGAATGGGTACTTGTATAAATAAGCATATCATAATTTCTTTTCAAACTGTAACAGAGTTATGGGTTCAAATGATTTGCAAGTAAATAATAAAAGAAAAAGACAATGTTAAAATGGAATACTGTTTTCCAAAAATGTACAAGCGATAGCGAGTGTTTTATTAATTAATTTACAGCGATCTCAAATGCACTGTTTAATAAAAACCATAATCTAATTATTTTCGATCCACCCTGTAAATTTCAAAAACCTAAAACCAAATTCTAGATAAAAATGCTGTCTATATATTAAACTCAAAAATTATTAAAATCGGCTCGAAAAGAAAAAGTTATTATTTTAAAAAAGGGGGCTACTTTAATTTGTATACCTATGTATATTTTGTTTTTGTATGTTTTTTGTATGTGAAAATTATTTGCAAATACTTTTTGCTTCAGTCTTTCTCAAAATGTTACTTTATTATCACAAAATAAACATATCATGCCCGTAGCAACGCGCACCTCTTTTTTTGGTAGCTGTAATACTTCTGAGAATCGTTTTCTTTAAACTATTACTCACCTCCGTCGACTACGATGGTAATTGTAATAATAATTTATCAGAATAAAAAATTATTTGATTAAATGAACTTAATTCGGTAATTACTGGATTGAGTTTAATTAATCTAAACAAGTGTAGGCTATTTTAAAAAAAGGAACTACATAATTCCATGAATAACGAAGAATATATACATATTAAAAATCAATTTCTATTGTACTTGTAGTAAATACTTAAAAAAAACTTTCATTTGACTTTTAAGATTATTATAGGAAAATAATTGTCAACTACCTACTTTACTAACTTATTTATTTTCATTTAAGCATAAAAATCAATAATTAAAAAGTTATGTAGACATACTTAAACTTTTATTCATTTAAAGCTCTACGATGACGACCAAACCGATCCCGATATTTTATTGGGGAGACCTGATGAACCATCTTATTACTTTGAATACGAAAATTATGACCAACCTATGCTAAACAAGACTGATGTAATCGACGAAAACATTAAAGAACTGTTGGACAATATTAAAACAGTAACAGATGATTTTACCAAACAAGCAAAACAGTTGCCAAGAAAAAGAAGAAATGTTATTGCTGCGACAAATGATGGTATTGTAATCAATTCTGAATCATACGCCGAACGTAGGGCAAGAAATAATACTAGAAACAAAATACATTCCCGAAATGGATTTGCGGCATCAGCAGTTTCATCTGAATCATATTTTTCTCGAGTGTAAGTAGTTTATTAATATTAGCATTAATAGAATGATGTCACGATTATATTAGTAATGACGTATACATTCTCATTTTAGAACTCCTTGGTTATCACCTAGACAATATAATGCCGATGACACCACTGCCACTACATCACCCTATATGCGTAAACATGTAAAATATCCTACTAGACCCCCACCACCAGTATTTACGAGGAAATCAAGGGTAATGCATAATGAAGATAAATCAAAAGCTTTTCGACAGGTCGTTAAAAAATCTTCCTTAAAATCTGGAGATGTATTAAGTTCAAATGTAAGTCATTTCATTCCTATAAAAATCTAAAATAAAATGTAATATTAACTTTCCATTTTAAAAATATAAACAAAACAATCAATAGGTAACTGGAGTTTGGATGTCATTCCAGATATGGATTTTCAAACATAATATTATATTCTGAAGAACGCGTGATATAATAGTAACAAATTAAAATGTAATTTTTGACGGTATACTTACACATTAATTAATTAGCTTTTGCATGTAAAACCGGCACCGATTAGCAGTCATCAGCCACCGAAAATGATATTGGCACTGATGAGCGGCCGAGAATATTATGTATGTATATATGTAGTGTCGAAGGGCGAATATCGTTTACGTCCCTAGGTGATTACCTGCTTATTGACCTTCTATTTAGTTTATGTCCTTGCTCTATGCAGTTTGTAAATTGTTCAATTCGAAAACACTCTAGCAAGCAATATGTAGAGTACACAAGCAATAAGAAGAGGTCATAACCTCAAATGCTATAGTCACATAATAATTTGGTGATTGGTTATAATATTTTATTATGAATGTATTCCTGTGTTTGTTGTCAGAAAATTTGGTTTTGATCATGTATAGTGATTATTATCACACGCCAATTGATTATATTGTTTATGATTATCAAGGACAAATAGAATTATATAAAAACTGACACTGTCTCTTGCCATGTTATTTTAACAACCAACCACAGTACAAAAACTTGTAATTTTAATTAAAAATAATGTAAATAATTTAAATAATTAAACTAATATAATGGCATTTTATAATTATTACAAGGAACTAAAACGTGATTATGATTTGTTATTTGTTTATCCTCCAAACAACGACCTTGAAAACGTGACGTCATCTGCAGATTCTCTATTTCATACGTATACTATTAGATTCAAGTTCATCACATTTTCACTAGACCTAAGGGCCGGTATATCCATCTCCTGGTAAAGGAACCTAACAGATAAATTTAGGAAATAAAATTTTTAAAACAGTAAAATAATAGTTACAATTGGTCTATTTTGCAGAACAGTTATTCCATATAAGAATATACTTTACTGTGATCAGTTTTTTGCAAAATTAATAAATAATAATTAATATAAATTTGTTTGGTACCTAACAGCCACTCTACCAGAAGATGGATATACCGGGCCTAAATGGCACCCGAATGAACCATCACGATATTTGTTGATTCCATTTATCATTATGGGGATGATCAATTAAATAAACAAAAGCAGCGATCAACAACAAAAGAAATATTATTTAATTCATTTATTGCAAAGTTTTCAAAAATCCCTCAAAATTACGTGAATATCTCTTTGTCCCTTGTGGACCTCAAAATCCCTCGAATGGGATATATCCCTCAAGGTGGCAACACTGTGGTGTAGTGAAGTAGAGTCTAGGGAAATCGTTCCCCTCTGGCTTCGAGGCTTGCGCATGCGTAATCTGTCAGTATACGAGTATATCAAAGTACAGTAGAAGAGTTAAGGTTATATTTATGTTGTGAATGGTATTTCGTTAAAAAAATAAGTAACAAAAACATCGAACCCAAAAGCGCTTATTTAAAACAAGAAAAAAAGAAAGAAAGAATCAGTTTTCCTTATTAAAGCCAGATAATCTTGAAGTGGATAAAAGTGCATTAATTTTGTTATATTCTAAATAATAAAAAACTTATACAAATAAATATATATTTTTTAATGCTGTTGATAATAACTAAATAAAATTGAATTATGCAGTCAGTAAAATGTAGTGTTTCTTATTCCTGAATAAAACTAAGACAGCAAAATGCAGTTTCGATCATGTTTCAACCAATAGAGAGTGCAAGGTGCAAGATTTTTTTTTCGTCGCCAAAACGTACGTAAATCTTAAGAATTTAAGTTTTGATTGAAATTAATAATTAGGTATATCGCTAGAGGCAGATCTCAGCCAGCAGTAATAGCCTGAAAACACCGTTCATTGTCTGAGTATCCTGAATAAAGAATATCAAATGCTAACATAAATGAATAGTTATAAATATATCTAGGACTAAACTAGTAAATAATGTAGACATGATGATAACAATCTTAATAATAATACATTTATAATTCCCCTGTTCGTTTGTGTCTAAATCTTTAGATTTCTCTGCTTCCAAGTCTTTTTTAAGGGTCAAATTATGTTGCTCTTAAATAATTTTTAAAATGAGGAAATGAGCTGCAATAATTCCAGCAACATAAATGAATAAACGGAATAAATTTAATAATTTCTGTTGTTCTTCTGTACATTTGCGCAAACTACACTTCTGTACGCATGCGTAAGCCTCGGAGCCGAGTGGAAACGGTCGCCCTAGACTCTAGCACAGCGTTCTTATATATGCTGTAACTCTAGTGTCCAGTGATTGTAAAGAGAAAGGAATAACTGAATGCCTGTCAGTTTGGCGATGGGAGGCGAGAAAATCCTGAAGCTTTGAAGAGTCACGGAAAAAAATTCAAAATCGGCTGTGGCTCTCGGGCCTATTCGGGATCGGTGTTTTATGAGAGCAGTAGATGTAGGTTAGACAAGGACTTCAGACATGGTATGAATTCTGGGAGAGAATTTGAATAGTTTTATTGAATTATTAGAAACTACCAGGAAATATGGTGTGGTTCGCGAGGAACTAATGGAGTGCCGTGAGAATGAAATATCACTTATTAAATATGAGTCTAAGCTCAAATGAAAGTTGGTAAGAAGGGCACCGAAACACTCACTTATAGAAATTAAGGGTGCTCAATAATAAAATAAATGAAAAACCACCATAAAAGGTAAAATAAACAAAGACGGTGAAACAGCGAGGAGTTGTTATGTAATTATAAAGTATTATTCATTATACTGCCTGTTCCTGTTTTGCAGTTCGCCCCTGTTATTTACGTCATGACATCCAAATTTACTAATTCCATTTTAAAACGGTTGATAAGATTAAGATTAAGACACAGAGCGATCAAGAGTGCCGTTTGGGGGAAGGTGCAAGAGTTTTATGTCGAGCTTTATCAATAAAACAGGAACAATTTACGTCATATAATTGCTGCAAGAGTTGATCACTGGGCAATTTGATGAAATTCTCCTTAAAGAGTAAATGTTAGTTTTTGATTAATTTAGAAAATACGTATTTTTAAAAAGTCGTGTTTGTTCAGTTATGTTCATCAATGCTTTCTTAAAAGCTAGGGCCAATGGAAAATTCTGTAACTATCTTATTAGTGCTGCTTTTACAATTTGACAATTTGTTGACAGTGTCAAAGATTAAATATACCTATAGGATATTGTTAATTTTGAAATAGTTAATGAATATAAATGGCCCATACCCAAGTAACATTTTAAAAGCCAAGTGGTTGTTTCAAAGTTTTATGAGAGTTTTATTGTAACTTAAAAAATTAAAATAGTCTTAAAATTACTGTAATAAATACGGACGTTACTAGAAGGCAAAAGAGTTTTATAAGAAAGTTCTATGAATTCCTTTAAAACTAGGTCCACAGTGGTGTATCCAGGGGGGGCACAGCGGCACGTGTCCCCCTATCGCTTATTTGACAAAAAAAATCACTTTATAAAATTTACATTTCTATATATACATGACTAGACAGGTTGGCCGATGCGGGCTGATTTCGCCAGGTTAATGTGCTTCAAGCATTAGTCTTTAAAAATAGTCAAGAAAGGTAAAAGTTCCCGTGGGATAATTACCTTATCTTAAGTTCTAATATAATTTAGTAATTCGACAAAGTAAACCATAATTACCGCAATATAAACTACAGCAAGAATTGCTGCGCATACTTAATAAATATAAATTAGATTATTTTGTTATAAACTGTTTATGTGGAGAGTTATGTATGTAGGGTTATTCAATTCCGACTTTAAAAATTAAGATTACTTTAATGACAGGAAGTTACTTTATTTTTTTAATCGATGGAAAGAAAAACTAAGCAAGGACCTACATTTATTTGTGGTTAGTTGAATATAAGAGTACGATATATTAGCAATAAGAAACAATGCTTAACAATGTTAACTGTTACGGTACACATATGCACACATATTGTAAAAGAAAATTCGAGTAACCCTTAACTTCTGTCTGTTCTATATTCTATATTTGCCTCCACATCCTGTATGAATTAATTTTATTATGTGGCGTCTCTGCTATTTTTGTTCTGAATCCGCCCCTGTAGATCGATACTATCTTTATAAAGCTAATTGATCCTAAGACACCCTTAAATGTATTATAATTTTTTAAAATTCAACGGAGTCCTAAGAGTTTTATTATTACTTTCATGCTTAGTTTTAAAGCATCCTTCTAGCAACTTTTTTAAAACCAATTAATCCCAATACTATTTAAATGTTTTCTTAAAATATTTTCTTAATCGCCTCTCAAGTCTCCGAAGTAATCCCCAGAGAATCCTAGGATTTTGTGTTCGACATCGACAATTCCCTCTCCCATCTTAGTCCCAAACAAATTACAAATAAAAGTCTAACTTGTTCCAAGATGGAATCGAACCATCGATCCTCGATATTGAGTAAATAGCTATAAGCGCTTTACCCAATCGACTAGTAGGTAGTATTTGATAAAACTGTATCATAGAAAGTTTTAACTTGGCGTTTAACAATATAAAAATTGGTCTTTTACAAATCCAATTCCAATTTCCAATTTAAAACATTTATTGATAATTTTTACAGTAATGTACAACTTGTATGGGGCATTTTTACAAAGTATTAACATATATATACAAATATACAGAAAAGAAAACTAAAAGTAATAATTCATTTATAAAATAACTGAATAATAATACAAATAAATTAAACTACGAATATCATTCTATATAAATATATACACCGAAAATACACAGCCGTCAGGTTTTACAAAAGTATAAAAAGTATTTAACCATCCCATTTAAGGGATGCAAGCAGTTATCCGGGGTTTCCCTGCGTGGGACATCCCGGGCAGCCGGCCGATGTTGTGGCCCTGGTGGCTAGACAAATGCCCCTTTTGTTGTTTGGGGGTAGAAGGTGCTTTCCTGTAAAAAACAGCACGTTTTAGCTATGTGATGTAAACAACTTGTAATATTTAAAAGAAAACAAAAATACCATAAATGTCGTTCTAGTCTGTCTTGCAGGAAAAAGCTAAAGAAAAAACCTGCTTAAGAAAATTTAGAATTTAGAATGTGTGTGTGAAATGGGTAGGTAGGCAACGCGGTAGTTATCTAAGAAAGATTTAGGTTTTGGGTGAGTAGGATGGTGGAATAAAAGGGTAGTTTGTTATGTATGTCGCTGTGTGTGTAGTGTTAACGTTATTCGTAAAAAATAGGGAGATTTTCGTGAATTAGTCTGTGGGTATGCTGATGGCCGTGATAGTGTCTGATGTCTGTAATATGTGCTGTAAGTACCGAGTGTTGTATGTTATGTCTGAAAAATTTTTGTGCCGTTTGCGTAATGTAATCTCTAATGTAAGGTAGGTTAGCTGTCTCGTGGAGTTGTTGCGTGTTTATGTATCTGTTAGAGTTAGTGAGACGTAAAAGTTTGTTTTGCGTCGTCTGGAGACGCCCGAACTGTGTCGGACATCCTGTTCCAGACGACGCACCCATATGTTAATATAGGTCTGATTATGGTGGTATATATCAGCAATTTATTTTTTGTATTTAACACCGCCCGTCGGTTGACGAGCGGATACAGACTATGCAATGCCATATAGGCCCTGTTTAAAGTTTTAGTTATATGCGGCTTAAAAGAGAGCCGCTGGTCCAGATGGACCCCCAGATATTTAACAACTTTCGTCTCCTCAATAACTCTGTTGTTTATAGTAAGTGGGGTAAAAGTCCGTATGTTTGTGAATTTTTTGGTAAAGTTAATTGTCTCTGTTTTTGATTTCGTTAATCACTATCTTCCAGTCCTTGTAATACTTGACAATTTTGTCCAAGTGATACCGCAACTTGGTGGTTGCCGTTTGGGCGTAGAAGGACTGGGAGTAGATCGTCTTGTCGCCCGCGTACATAATAGTCTGTGTAAGCGGATGTGTCGGGATGTCTGCGACATATAGGTTAAACAGAACTGGAGACAACACCGTCCCCTGCGGTACACCCGCCCTTATTGGGTGTGAACCTGAAAGGGTGTTGTTAATTTTAACTGAAAATTGCCTGTCCTCCAGGTAAGATTTATAAAAACTTACAGCATAAACCGGAAGTTTATACTGTTCGAGCAATTTATGCAGGAGGCCTGCATGCCAGACCGTGTCAAATGCCTTCTGGATATCCAGGAGCAGCATTTTAGTACAATGTTTTTTGTTAAAACCCTCGATAATGTCGTGCACCACTCTGCACAGCGACAGCGTGGTATTGTGTCCTCCTCTGAAGCCAAATTGTATGTTGGGCAGAATGTTATGTTTTTTAATAAATTTGTTTAAATTTAGCAGATGAATTTTCTCCGCCACCTTCCCCAGCGTGTTAAGCAGGGAGATGAGGCGGTAGCTGGATGGGAGGACAGGGTTCTTACCTGGCTTCAGGAAGGGCACAATAATTGAGGTTTTCCACGCTGCATGCCAGACCGTGTCAAATGCCTTCTGGATATTCAGGAGCAGCATTTTAGTACAATGTTTTTTGTTAAAACCCTCGATAATGTCGTGCACCACTCTGCACAGCGACAGCGTGGTATTGTGTCCTCCTCTGAAGCCAAATTGTATGTTGGGCAGAATGTTATGTTTTTTAATAAATTTGTTTAAATTTAGCAGATGAATTTTCTCCGCCACCTTCCCCAGCGTGTTAAGCAGGAAGATGAGGCGGTAGCTGGATGGGAGGACAGGGTTCTTACCTGGCTTCAGGAAGGGTACAATAATTGAGGTTTTCCACGCTGTGGGGAAATATTGTAGGCGTATCGACGCGTTTATAATGTAGGTGATTTGGACAATGGTTTTGTGTGGTAGTTTTTTGTATAATATAT
Source organism: Rhamnusium bicolor (assembly GCA_029963845.1). Lineage (NCBI taxonomy): Eukaryota > Metazoa > Arthropoda > Insecta > Coleoptera > Cerambycidae > Rhamnusium > Rhamnusium bicolor. The sequence continues at coordinate 1,300,653 of JANEYF010003153.1, forward strand.
TTGGGATGGTGTCGGGACCTGGGGCTTTGAGGTTAGGAAGTGTTTTAAGTATTGACTTTAGTGTGCTAGGAGATGTGAGGAGTTTAGCTAGTTTGTGTGGGGGAATAGGAGTGTATGTGGGGATGTGTGCCATATTTGCATCAATATTGATCTGGTGCTCGGTCTCGTTTGGCTTGGCATTGTATGTTTCGAAAAGGTAGCCAGCCACGGCATCGGCTTTCTCCCTGTCTGACAAGGACGTACGTCCATTGTTAATTATGACCGGTATTTGATTGCTATCGCGTTTAAGCATTTTGGACATTGTCCACAGGGAGTTGTCCTTCACCGTAAGTTTGGCCACCTTTTCGTTCCATTCTCGGTTTTTGTGATCGATAAGTTTATTGTTTATATTATTTTGTAAATCTTTCAGCCTTCTCTTATCGATCGGCCTGCGATTTAGTTGCCATTTTCGGCGGACTCTATTTTTAAAGGATATTAAGTTTTTAAGGCTAACTGGGATATCGTCCTCTCTGGGGCCCACCCTGTATTCCTTAATGGACTTACGTCTGGCTTTAATTATATTATTAGTGAGAAGATTAATCTCACTATCGAGCTGCTGTTTATTATTTATATGTGGGTTAATATTACATAGTAGAAGATTTTCCTATTGACGACTCTCTTCATTTGTTAGATCTCGGTATTATGAAAATAATTTTAACTGATTAGAGAATGTTAATCAATCAGTCTTAAGTTAAATTTGCAAAGTAACTTTGTTTTTTTAAATTTTTTTTAACATTTTTTTTATACATATAAAATAGAGAAATGTATAAGAATCGACCTATCCGAACGATTTTTTGTTACTTGCTTTGTAACGATTTCATCGAATTTATACATCTACTTTATGGACGCACTATATGAAATATACTAAAATGGAATTGATTCTAGGAAGAAACTACTGACTTTACAATAATTCGAGATGATGGCTCTAGTACGCGAAGATATAGACAAAGACATCTCAGTTTGGAAAATCTTGATGAAGGGCATCATAGAGTTGGGAGAATTAAATTAACTTCTATACACTATAGCGGGGATACCTCTAAATATGTTCTTGGACAGCATACAAATTTTAATGGTAATTTTTTTTAATTTACACTGAGTTTTAATTTCTACATAACCAGATGTTGAACATAAGCTAAATTGTTTCATAGAAAACATTAAACGACCTAAAAAAAGATACTGTTAAAAAATAGTTATCTATAAGGGTAGAAAGTAGAAATGATTATTTACAATAAATATAGTAATTTTAAATTGAATAATTTCAAAGGATTCTAAAAATAATAATTTTAATGTTTTATTGTAAAACTACAAATGTACCTACAAGAATGATTGTCATAAAGTCATCAGTCATCAATTAAATGATTATCGTATGTCTCGGCATATGTTGGATCTTGTTTGTTGTTGTTGATAACTTACTTGTTAAGTCAAGGTCAATTTAATCAGCTACATAAAGTATTTCACATAAGTATAATTTTTCTCTTTTATCTGGATTTTCTTAGGTAATGGTCATCTTAGGCATCCTCAGCGCACCTTTGTAGATTGGAAAGTTAGTGACTGGGTAAAATCTGCTGGATTAGATACACATTTTACAATGGAAGACGGTATTTTGACTATTAAGGAGTCCGGAATATATTTTGTTTATGCTCAGGTAAGAAATATTATTTTCTCGTATGATTGATCTTTTATCACTTATTTACAGTTGGCCTATTTCCGGTACTAAGGCTAATCACAGACGCCAGGAGATAAACTCATTAGTGCTTGTGTACACCTACTTTGCCCTCGGGTAGGATCATTTTACCTGCTCTCATCGCAGATAATAGAACACACAGTTCTACACCTCTTTCGAAAAAATGGGGATGCGGGCAGATCCGCACAATCACTATACCTCATCTATTTAGTCCAGTCAAGTTTTGAACCCGGGCCGTCCCGGGCAGTTTAGGTGGAAGTACAATCCACCTTCACAACATCGCACTGATGATACTAAGCGGCCTAAATTGTGTCAAAATTCAATTTTACAAAATATTACTTAAATTATGAAAGCTACTGTTATTGATAACCAAAACCCTGTATCTTATAATGGTGCAATGCTTTTTTTTTTTTTTAGTTTTCACCGATGATTTATTATAATTTCGAAATTTGGGACGTTCTAGGAGATTTAGTTCCCGCGAGATCTAATTTCACGAGTTCTAATTCCCACGAGATCTAATTCCACTGGATCTAAATCTAACTGTCGACCCTATATATCTCTTGGACTTTCAGAAATAGTTTTATATAGACCGATAAAAAATCCCATAAGATCTAAATCCCCACTAGATCTAAAACCCTGATACCATTTTCCCCATGAGATCTAACGCATTTTCCTGTCTATTCGGCTTTCTAAATACATTTTATAATTGAGCGCGTTTAGCGAACATAACCGTTGGGAGGTTAACCGGCAGCATTTCGCTAAACGAAACGGTTGATTATACGCTAATTGGAAGTGTAGTCAGCGACAAATTTTTACGCTGTTTCTGACCAGCACAGGTTGTGAAATGCTAGGCCTTCGATCATTGGTCGATGTGCTATGCTATGTATATATAACTTCCAAAATAATATAAATAACATGAATGAAATCGCCGACGATAATGCCTACAATTTATGTTTTAAATTATTATATAATAAACAAATGTTCCAACTACTTACAAATATAAGTTTGTGTTGACAGGTTGTTTTCCGCTTCCTTCCAGTACGTTCGGCGAAATTACAATTGTTACAGTAATAATAACTAAACGGGTTGAGCGTTAAATCTCAGCAGTTGCATTCGCCAAACGCACCCATTGTAACATACTGAAAAACACAGAATTAAAAATCCACAGTATCTAATTCCCACGAGATCAAATTCCATGATATCTAAATGTTGCCTTACGTATTTATGAAGCATCAGGCTGAATTCACATGGATACGTTATCACGGATTCATGGCGACCACATTGCCTCTTATGATTAATATAGTGTTTTCGTAAAATCTGTATTTGAGTAAAACAAAAAATTTGTCGGATATTTATCCAAGTGAAAGAGCATTTATTTAAATACAGAAGGGCTATTTAAATACAGGGAGGTATTCTTCATCAAATTATTTCATCTTTATTATTATATTATTATTTCATATGAATGCAGGCCATTGAATCCGCGTTCCTTTACTCTACAGAATTTACGAAAACACTATAGTAGAGCAGTTAGATTATCATCGACTATTTCAAGGTCGCAACGTACGAAAATTGTTTATTTTCACTTTTTTCATATAACACACAGATCGCGACTATTTTGAACATGCATATTTTGCACGTTTTGTTCCATATTTTTCCCCTTTTCATTTTCTGATTCCACAATATTCTTCTCGACATCGTTTTACTCAAATTATTATTAACTAACAGCAAACTTAACGAATCCATAACTTTTGAGGTTACTTTTGAAAATACCTAAATGTGGCAAAAGTGACATCTCCAACATAAATCGCTTACGTAGTTTGTGATTACTCTATTAAGCTGTGTTTTCTAAGAATCACGCATCCGTGGGTGCACGACATGCGAAGCACAATCACAGCATATATAATTATCTGCTGTGGCACAATAGTGCGAAGTCGCAGCAGTTGAACGAATGAATTTTATATATTTACGTTTTGTGCTGTTACTATATATATTTTGTGAACGTGAACAGTGAATCACATATTGTAGAAACATGCCGTTTTCACTAAACACCAAATTTCCGTATGTTATTGCGCCTGTGGGTCGCGCATCCACGGATACGTGACTCTTAGAAAATACGACTTTAGGACGATCGATTATAATGCATACATGATCACGGATCCGAATGTCCGTAATCACGTATCCATGCGGATTCAGCCTCAGAGGCGTAGGGGTAGATAAGGCAGCGAAATCAATACAAGGCGCGCCATTGTGAAAATAATGCGTGACTACAGCTGAGACCACAGAAGCAGGTATTACTGAGAAACTAAGATCTTTGACTCCTGAATCCCAAGGAAACTTTTTGAATTGATTAGATAAAGAAAGACAACTTGTGATAAATTTGACAAAAGATGAAACCTTAACACTCTACATTGATTTGAGTCCAAAGAAAATTATCAACAGTTAAAAAATTTGTTAAATGAAAAGGGATGTAATTCTCCCATCTTATAAATCAAATTTCTCGAAAACCAGAAGCCGTACTTGAAAAATTCAAAAGGCACTAAGAAGCACTTACACAACACTAACATGTGAACGTTAATGCTTCCTAAGTACTCGCCAGCTTCGTGTTTATGTTTTTCATTTTTCTCTGAAACGGGAAGTCGCTCACCAAATTTACACTTACATATTTTTTTGAAAACAAGATGTCATACATAAAAAATTAAAAGACTAACGAAAGACTATCTTATGTAAAGATTTGAACGTTAGTGTTTCCGAAGGGCTCGGTGACATCGCGCTACATAATCGCTGTATTTTTTTCTCTAATCTAAATCTTTAGAAAAAAATTTGTAATACAAAGTACTAACGAAGCACTAACTTTTCCACTAATGAGAATTCATATTGCATAAAGAATTTAATTTTTTTTTAATTTTCTCAGAAAGTATCTCACAGGCGAAATGAACAAAGTAATATGGAAGCACTAATGATACGATTAATAAAATTTGATAGTTAAGGCTGTCGAAGTGCTCGCTAACTCACAGACCGGTTTCTTTTAGACAAACTTCCTGTAAAGTTATACTTTCCTTTTAGGAATATTGAAAGGTTTTTTCTTTGGCCAACATCCATTTAAATTAAATGGTTTAGTATCGATAAGAGAATACGTCAATATTAAAATGTTTGTATTAATTTTTAGATTTACTATTTGGACGAACACGACACGACAGGATTTAGAGTTTTCAAAAATAGAGAAATAATTCTTCAATGCACTGTAACTGCACATTCGATAGAAGGAAGACTTAAAGGAAATACTTGCTATACTGCGGGCGTTGAGTATTTGTCAGAGAACGACAGAATCAGCTTAGCAGATATTACTGATGGAAGGTACTCATTATTTGAACCAGGCAAATCCTTTTTTGGTCTTATAAAACTTGGGGATGTTAAAATCAAACAGAACTAAAATAAGTTGTAAAATTATTTATTACCATATTCATGTATATAACCACTGATAGATTTTTTATATACGTACTGAAAATATGTAGTTAAAATATATATTTTTACAGTCAATAAGTAGCTGTATCTTGCGATAATAATAATAACAGTAATAATAACAATACTCACTACAGCTACAAATTCCCAAGATAATGAAGTAGCAGTCCGACCTGTGGACATTAGATCCTAAATCATGGGAACTAACTACAACAAAACTAAATGAATTAAAATCGAAAGTAATGGATTTTACAAAAATTCAAATGAAGAAAATGTGATACTAATTATTTTAAGAATAAGGTATATGAAAATAACCTCAACGTCAGGCCTGTATCATAGCATTAACACAAAAAATGTGTACAATTCTAATTTTACTTGCCGAACATTTGGATTTTATATTTAAATGTTTAAATTAAAATTTCGTGTAAAATAACGATTTGTGCGTGATTTTCACGTGATACTTGAATTAGAGCAGCATTCAACTATTATATGCGAAAATTAAGTGAAGTTAGTTTAGAGATATTTCTTTGGTAACCAAAGTATATTAGGTATAATTAAATTTATTAAAAAAATGTTTCTAAACAATTGTTACTGATGTATTAAATTATTCTTATATTTGTGCGACCAAAGCTCTAGTACACTCTAGCCTATATTTTATAAAATTTTATAATTGTTAAAGTTGTTTTATTTGCATACCTTAATTTTTACCTCTATTGTAAAATCAGGATGTTTGTCAAAAAAACATGAAATAAAAATACACAGTATACCAGATTTAAAGTGACATAGTGTTATGAGAAGTAGAGCCCACTTATCTGTGTTCAAAACACCCCCAAACTTACCCATGAATGTGAACCGTTTTATGGTTTATGACTAAAACTGTAGTCGGTCATATCTCTGGAACAGCCTTGAATATTTCTATAAAATTTTACACAAATATTATACTTTTTTAGTCCAATCAAAAGCACAATTTAGAACAATTCCAGGACCGAACTCAATTTTTATAATTTTTCTCTCAGTGGTGATAATATCACCCTGTGTATTATGTTTTGATGAAGGTTAGTAAATGTTTAAAAAGCCAATGGATCAGTGTATACATAATGTCATAATATTTGACGGCACTTTTAAGGTTATTCTACAATAAATTTTCAAAAATATTGATTGACCAAATTTTAAATTCTACAAATAAGGCAATCAACTACCTAACGTTACTATTCTCAGGTCCTTTGAGAGGGGGAAAACCGGTACAAGTTACCGGGGCTCAAGCACAGTCAAAATTTCATGCAATTGCCATCTCATGTATGTTAGAAAAAAATACGAACTTTTGCATTTAGGTGCCAAATATGGCTCCGTGGTCTAGAGGTAACGTACTTGCCTCCAATTCCAATTTGAAAACATTTATTTCACATTAATTACATAATTTACAAACTTAATTAGATGCCTACTATATTCAGCTTACAAGCCTCGAAACCTCGGGGTTCCGGGTTCGATTCCCGGCAGTGGCACTGTTTTGTTTTATTTCTTCGGTTTATTTGTGATTTTTTATTTCCAGTTCAGATAAGTTTCTAACTTACTGAATTGAAATTTGTACGTTACTACGTGTCAGCTTTTTTTATCAATATTTCGATTTGTTTGGATATAGTACATATAATTAATACAGTCACCATCGGTATAGAGATAAATAGTTAACTACTCTTAAAAAAACACTTTATTTAAAAGCGTGAGGGCCTGGCAAAAGCTCTTGTACCGGGGCCCGCTCTGGCTCTCGACGGCCTTGATTATTTTATTAATTTTTCTTAAATATTATACACTAATTAAGTATCTTCATTTTTTTTGACAAGAAATACACATACCTATATTGAAAAATTAGAGGTTCGTGCAGGGCTAGACTCGTTTAAAATTTCATGATTAAGTAGGTACCTACCTACATTTTATTTAAATTTGTTATTTCCATAAAACATCAAAACACTGCATTCGACGAGCGTTTCGCTAACCAAGTTAACATCATCCGGAGAGATTAAAATTAATCTTATCCTAATAATTTATCCCATTTATACCTAAACCGGTTTAACTTTGAACAAGGATAAATGTTACTATAGCATTTGATCATCGGTCAAAGTTAAACCTCTGTGGTAAAACTCGTACTACCTTGTCAAATACACCTCATGTATGTTAACAATATTCATAAATAGGGCTGTCAAAAATGTTCCGTGGGACAGTGGCGTACGCGAAATTAACTAATATGAGAAACAATAAACTGTTACAATTTATGACAATGTATGTAAAACTTACCCTCTTAACTAGCTTGCTTATCACAAACTGGAGAAGATGTGTTTCTATGGTTGTCTCCATGACCGATATTCGCTTTGGTGAAAATATATTCTTATATTTTGAAAACGACCGTTCGACATCTACTGATGTAATACACGAATACGTAAAATAGTCTTTGAACGCACTTAACGGATCTGGGGTGGCACCATCACATATTTGTCTTCATTTGGTAAAACCGGTGTCTTTATTTAACACACTTGCGAACTTTACTTTAACGCGCTCATTTGTTGCGTCACCTATAGCGTGTAGCAGTAGATTTACTTCGTCCACTATTTGCAGTGACTCCGCTAACGACAACGCACTGTTTTCTAATTTTTTTATGCTTTCATGTAATGGTTTATAGTTCTTCGCAATATTTTTTAAAGTTGTTTCAACGGAAATATCTTCGAATTTTGTCTGGCTTTCCTTAATAGCTGCAGCCTCATCTGGATTGAATTGTAGTATCACAGCTTTTATTTGTTGGAAATATTCAGCATAATAAAAAGCTGCCTTCAACCATGTTCCCCAACATGTAAGAATCGGCTGTGGTGGTTCAGGAATACCGGGACACTTGTTATGAAATGCACGGAGACGTTTCGGATATTTAAGAAACACTTTTTTTGTACTTGCTATTAATGCATTCACCTCTGGAAAACCTTTTCGAATAGTTTCTGCACAAGATGTAAAGCATGCACTTTACACGTAACATGTATAAACGTACAACCTTGTTCTTGCAAAGAACGGCCTACCGAATTCATTGTCACGGCGCCATCAGTCACAAACATCAACACTTGACTTTTTTGACAGTTCAAATTTTTCGAGTATGTGCAGCGGAACATCTCCAGGCAAACTGTGTTGTCGAAGGCTCGCCATTTTCTTTATTTTTCTGGTGTACACTATTTACGTGAAGTCCACAATTACGCTTATCCCAGCACATCAAATCTTTCTCGCACACTTTACAAATTATTTTAGCACCCATCATAGAATAAATCCGGGAATTCACCTATGAGTTTATTCACTTTGTCAGCAAATGGCCTGCTTTCTACCCCTGCATACGTGTGCCATTCTTTATTATTAAATTAATATCAACAATCTTGCCGTACCACGAACTAATTTATTGAAATTTTCCCCCCTACATTTTATGTGTGAAAATTGTAACAACCTGCAAGATAGAATCGACATATTTAATTGTTCTTATAGTTGTTTAAAAAAGGTGTATGTGTCTAGCTGAGTTTAATTTCTCTTTTCATTTTTGTGTCATATTTAATTTGTTAAATTTTACGTTGTTCTTTTTCTTTGTTACTTTTAGTTGTTAGTGTATTATGTATTGTGTATAATTACTGTTGTATTTTCCCATCCTGTAATTGGTTTAAGTACTGTTGGATGGTGTATGCTAAATAAAATAAAATAAAATAAAATAAAACAATACAGTACAACAAATAAAATAAAAACAAAAACAATATGCAATACGCCCAAGTGACTTAACATGTATACAACTCGAAAGCTAATAATAGACTGGACTGAAGAAAGAGTCTCGCGGTCAAGGTGAATGCCGGCGACAGTAAGTACATCTGTACTCTACGACCATGATACACAGAAACGATTTGCAGCTTTATTCATAAATACATTTATTTATTTTAGATATTACTCATAATTACTAAAACAGAACACATTGTCATTATTTAAATGACAAGATTCCTTTAGATTAAAATGAGGAAACACTTATAAAGATAGACATTACATTAGTCATTCAAGCATTTTTATATTAACTTTAATTATACAAAGTAAGCTGCAAATTACTCTTGATCCTTTAAGGATCAGAAACTCCTGCTGAGTTATAGTACACATATTTAACAGTTTTTCCCTATTTTTATTGGGTTTAACTTTTGCATAGACATTGTATCTGTTAACGCTGACCGATGCTATAGTGTATCTTTATTTCAGCGGCGGCCATGCGTGGTTACAAATTATATCCATTTGATGAGAATTCTGTCAAGAATAAAATACAACAAATAAAATTATCAACAATACAACGGAGAGGATTAAATTATGTTGTACACACCACAAGGCATAACAATAAACTAAAATCAAATGTTAGTCTTTGTTAAAATAGTAAACAGGTCTCGCTTACGTATTTTGGTATTTCTCTACCTGGCACCGCCCGTGACTTGCGGACTGATTTGCCAACTCTACCGGTCTACACAGTCCAGTGGCGTAATAATAGAATGCCAAACTTCTACAGAATATATCGCGAGCCAAAATAGGCAAAAACAAAATCTTATGGGCATGAAATGAATCATTTCCAAGATATAGAGGTTTTTCTTTGTTTTTTCAGAAACATTGGAGATAAATACGATAATAATAATGACATTTGGAAACAGTCGCAAATTCAGTGGATGTAGCTTGCATCACATGTTTTGTAATTTGTTTCCCTAATAGTTTCTGAAAAACAAAGAATATATTTCTGGCAATACTTTACACACCCTGTATTTTGGAAAAGATTCATGTTTGGGAATATGCCCGTAAGAACTTTTTTGCTTATTTTGGTCCACAGTATGTCCTACAGAAGTTTGGCATACTATTTCTGAAACACCTTGTATACAACAGACAGCACTGTTATTATGAATATAAAATAAGTAGGCACCTAATATCTATGTATTCCATAAACACTATTTATTATTGATTACTTGTTAACTGTTGTAAAATGCAATTTATATCGTTTATAAAATCATCAGGTTACACACCATAATAATGTGTGCATTTGTCAAATCGTGCGAATCGTCTTTCTGAAAATCTGCTTCCATTTCTTTATCACACAACAAACAAACATTACTTAACCGTTTTAAACCATGTATAACCATAACATTTTAAATAATGGTAATATGGCTTCGTTCTGCCAGCGCTATACTTACAATGGATCCCTTGAGAGCCGTTGAGCTGCGAGCATATGACGTTGCCCAACCCGAGGTCCGTTTACGGACCTCGAGCCCAACCCACTATTCATAAACAATATAAGCCGTGAGCCCAACCATCAAGCGTTTATTTGATTCAAATAACGCAAGCAGTTTCTGCGGCTGCTGTTATGATTACGATTGTTTCATTTTCCAAATAAATTTCGGATACTGGCAGTAGGTTCTATTATGTATCATTTTAACTAATATTAACGCATATCAATTTTTTTGTGGACATGCCTTTATTTGATTGTTATTGGAGTCAGCGTTGATTGCAAGGGGAAGCCAACGAAAGCAAACGACGAGCGTTCATTTACATGTAAGTTACGTGAACAAACGTTTTGTTTTTAAAAACAATTTTCAAAATTGAACAGTTGAACTTTTATTAAAATTATAAATGTGAGTACAACATGTAGGTACTGTTAATTTGAATGTATAAGCTAGACTGAATATAAAAGCAAGAATAAAATATGATTAAGATAAATGCAAAAATGCATTGTCAGGCATTTGATGCTTGTCGCTATCTTCTGCGTGGTCAGAGGGCTCACATAACTTGTAGTCACAGTCAGTCGAATGTGTTCAAACAAAGTATGCAATCCGAAAGCTGATGATACGTTAATGCGAAATGCGGTGTTGTCAAGACTTCATTTGCAGTAATATTTACCTCTTTTATGTACATAATATTAACCTCGCAAGCGTTATATATAAGATAACGTGTAGTGAATTTTGTATGTACATACAAAACTCAAGGTTTTTTGTTAGGTATAATAATATCTAAATACTTGTAATATGTATTACTAAATTTTTTAAATTTTAGTAATAATTTATATAAATTTCGCTGTTAGAATCCGATTTCTCCATATACCTAACACCTAGTGCGAGAATCTCTAGGGGGAATTCGCCACCGATTCTGTTGCCGTTTTATTTTAAATAAAAATACGCATTTTTTCACAGCTAAAATTAGTAGTACCTACATGAATTTAGGGTTTCACGAGTTTCGAGGAACACATTTTTTTTCCATTTCATTTTGTTTCCATTTATAAAAAATTATAAATTTATCTTGATATTTTACTCCCTATTGGAATCGTATTTTCGCACATTCTACGCGCTGCATTCTTGGACGATGAGCAACATATTTTTATCCATCTGGCTTACTGAAAACACGTGTTAGATACATATTTTAATTTAATTAAGTAATATTTAGTCACAATAATGTTTTAATTAACTTGTTTATAATATCGTAATTACAGAGTGTCAAAATATGTTTCAGATTTTTTTTAGTCTTTATTTCTTATCTCCGAAATTTGAAGTATTTGTTTAATATTTATGAGGGACGATCCGCTAACGAAAAAAAAATATGTAAGAGGATTTCAAGATTTTTGGAATCTTTTAAAATTCCTTAAATATTTCTATATTATATCAAAGATTATAACAGATCTCTTGATATTTCTAAATTAGTTTCGTTCAAAAAAAAATCACTGGGTCAATCATTTTGCTTGTAGACTAAGAAAATGTCAAATAAAAGCCAAATCTTCTTATTCCAACCATAAGCAGACAGTTTAATTTTATAACCAATCACAGAACAGGAAATTTATATTCAACCAACCAACATTCACTTTTACTAAACATGTTTCCAAGTCATTCGTAGAGCAAAAACACGCCTAAAATGTGTTACGTTAGTTTACAGCTGTATGGCCGAAGCAACACATTATTTTTAAAAAATTGTAAATATTATTTGTTTGCATTTTGAAAACATCAAAATGAAAAGTTTCAGATCTATATACACACTGAGTAATGATTCGAAAAAAATTGTGCTTTTTTTGGTTTATTATTATTTTTATTCTCTAGCCTGAATTAGTAATACGAAATAAAGTAAATATGAAATATTCGCTTTACGTAACAATTTACACTCTAATGCTTTAACACCAACATAAAAAAAAAATAAAGTCAATTGCCATATTAGATGTCACCTATACGGCAACTTTTGTTATTAGTCTCATGATAAGCAGAAATGATCGCCCTATTCGATTTCTTCCTAAATCAAATAATACAAATTTTTCTCATAAGATACACATGTTTTGGATGACGCTGCCACCAATTCGCAAAAAGTTTAAATTTCAGTCGGTATAAGTTAGGAAATTGAGATTTTAATTATTGCAAAATACTATATTATGTTGTTATTATTGTGTCAATCACAAAGACAAAAAGTCCATTGATAAGGTACATTTTCCAATTAAGAGTGGAAACTCTTTTTCGTTGTACCTAGTCATTATAAAACAAATTGCGGAGATGCATGAGGTTCGTAATTCTAGATTTCAAAAAGATTTCATGAATTGTAGGTACGCGTTCACAGATTTTAACCGAGATTTCAGGGAATTTAGGATTTCAATGAAACTACATTACGAATTCAAATAATTCAAGATTTTAGGAAGATTTCAAAATTACTAGATTTTAAAAATTTCATAAATAGGCCAGTGAATAGGGAAAAAATTTAACATTAATTCTAACATTTTTGAAACTTTGTCATCTGTTGAAGTACCAACCAAAAGAAAACTATAAAATTTTGCAACTCGATTCAAGGTCGGCAACATTATTAAAATCGCGAAAAATTAAATTAAGCAATATCTCGACGAACAAAAATGTAACACCGCTGCAAATTTGATAGAATTTGTATTACAATAATCAAAATATAAAGCTACATTTGCAGCACCTTATGACCCGAGCATAATAATTAATTATCAATAATTAACATTTTTGCATCAAATGTTTCAAACATATTATTAACATTCTTGCAAAACTACAGTGTTCCTGCTAAAATCGCCTTACAGGACTATGAACATTTAATAACGTTTATAGAGTTCGATGTAAAATTTGCAGTGATATTAATTTTATTTTGATAGTAAAAATTTTGCAACAAATTATTTGTTGCAAATGTTATCAATCTGCCGACGTCTGGGATTGCTGCAAAATGGAGAGCGCATTTCAGTTACAAATGCGATCATTTGCAATCCACCTGTGCATATGTTATTATTTTTTTGAATCTATTTTAGGTAAATGATACTCTACAAGTTGTAAATTGTAAAAAATGTACCTCGCCGCCATCGGATAGAGTTGCAAACTTACACTTACATGTAAGGCGATTTTAGCAAGTACACTGTAGTTTTGCAAGCATGTTAATATTATGTTTCCAAAATTTGATGCAAAAATGTTAGTTATTGATAATTAATTATTTTGCCCGGGTCATCAGGTGTTGCAAATTTACCTTTATATTTTGAATACTGTAATACAAATTATATCAAATTTGCAGCGGTGGTACATTTTTGTTTGTCGAGATATTGCTTAATTTAATTTTTCGCGATTTTAATAATGTTGCCGACCTTGAATCGAGTTGCAAAATTTTATAGTTTTCTTTTGATTGGTACTTCAACAGATGACAAAGTTTCAAAAATGTTAGAATTAATGTTAAATTTTTTAGTTTTCACGTCTCTATTCACTGGCCTAAAAAGACTAAGATAAGTTAAAATTTACCAACTAATACAATAAATAAGTTCGAGATATCGGTCAGAGAAAAGAAACAATCAAGAAACAGAATAGTGAAATTTCTATTTAAATGAAAACTAATTTACAAAAATGTGTTCTACGTGTTCTAACTTGCGAACTACTTATTCAGATTCTATCCGCAAACGAGTGACCCTAAAAATCTGGCTAATAGTGTTTCCTAACTATAACACTGGGATTGGATTCTATCCTCAACGAGTGACACTAGAATCTAATCGGTGTTTAGTATCATAAAACCTACACTGAAAAACCCGGATGATCCCGAAGGGCGTCTAGTGTGTACTTTAGCGGACGTTATATAGCTAGATTGTCTTCTATGCCCCTTTACTGAGGTACAATCGCGTTTTAATTCGCGGACTACTTGGTCAGGTTCTATCAAACGGGTGGCACTAAAAATCTGGCTAGTAGTCTTTCCTAACTATATCACTGGGATTGAATTCTATCCTCAACGGGTGACACTAGAATCCAATCCGTGTTAAGTATAATACACTCTAAATTTGAAAACCGGAGGGTCCCGAAAGATGTCTTAACTAGATAGCACCTTAATCCTTATTAAAAAAATATATATAAAACCAAACGTTAAAAATATCACTAAATTGATCCCACCTGAGATATACGTGGTGACTCAGATATACATATATCGAAATATATTCCTTCGATTGTTATTCTCGTTAAAAGATCCCCAAAACTCTAAGTTTATCAGATGGCATGCAAAATTACAAGACTAAGATTTTGAAGTAGAATATAAAAAAGGTAAACTAAATACAAATTCTAATGCATTGTCGTGAATAGACATTCACCCTATTAACACTGAATCAATGCATGTAAACATCGACGATCACGAAGTTGATAAGATAATACAAGAATTGCACAAAGAAAAAGAATTAGCAACAGCAACACCTGAAGAAGTCAACCAAACGGTTAACCCAACCGAACATACACAAGGTATAGACATTGAAACAAACGACTTCAATATCCACCAAATCTTTACTGCCCGTTCCAAGGAAGAGGATGTACCATGAGGCACAATTCAAATTATAGACGACATAATAAATACAAAAATCCGAATAAATGTTTATAAAGACAGTTCCATTGAACACCAAGAAATGCAGGACACTAAATGTAGACAATGAAACTATCCTATATGCTGAAATAATCAATGATGACAACAAAGATCAAATATTCGAACTTCTTAGAGATTACACAAGCGAGAAATCCACATTTTATATGTACTTCGATAGATAAATATACGGGGACTTTTGTCGAGTATATAATAGACATTTTAACAATAATAGATCGAAATTAATAAGATATACACAAGAAAAACATTTTTAAGAAAAAGGAAGAAATTAATGAAGCCATTAAAATGTATCATGAAGGGAAGACAAATCACAGATTCACAAGAAACATGCGGCAAACTAAAACAAAGGTATTATTGGAATAAAATGTTACCCACGATACAAGACTATATTAATGAGTGTAGCATATGCCAAAAGAGCAAATACGATAGACATCCACCCAAGATACCAATGAACCAAACACCTACACAACAAAAAACCCTTTGAAATAATTTGGACACCTTTACCATCGAGCAGAAAAATGACCTAACCTTAATAGATTCATTTTCAAAATTTGGACAAGCAATTCCAATTAAATGTAAGAAGCATGCGAAGTAGCTAGAGCTCACACCGACTATTTCGACCATTATGAAACCCCAGCTGCAATCACAACTGACAATGGTCGGGAGTTTATTAACAACCAAATAAGAAATCTATTAGCATATCGTAAAATTGACATTCACTTTACGACAACCTTTCATCCAGGATCGAATGGCATTGTACAGCGATTTCATTCCACACTAATTGAGTATTTTCGAACATTTCGGTTAGATCCACAACTCGATAAAAAAACCTATGAAGTATGAAGATAGCTATTTTAAAGTACAATTTACACCAACCACTCTACCACAGGACATACACTCTTTAATGTCATATTTGGACATTATTAAATACGAGAAACTGTAAAACTTCAGTCTACCAGAAGAACTTCTACACTATTTTATTATTAAAATACCATTAATAGAAACAACACCCTATGATTGTTACAAACTGTATCCATTGCCTGTTGAAAACAATGGATCCTATATTACTATTATACCACAAAGAAATTATTTACTAATGAAATTCAATTGATATTCCTATGCCGACATACCATGCGAGGAGATAGAGATAAAGAAATTTATTTGTATGCACAACTCTATTATACAATGAACATCAATTGAACCTTGCGAAAGTTAACTTATCGATTATTCTCAAAAACAGAATAACTGTAGATTCACAAATGATTAATATTAACAATCTTAGAACACAAAGAGTTGAGAATTCAAACCCATGGATAATCACTAGCCCCTCTACCATCGTAGCTGAAACAAATTGTGAAGAGTAGAAAAAGAAACAACCAAAATGGAACTATCTATTAACAATTCCCGATAGATGTTTGTAACGGTGTTTGTTGAGACCCCCAAAATTTTTTATAGGAATTTATTGAATATGTAACCTGTTATTGTACGCGCTCTTCTAGTAAGGATCTCTTAAAAATATATATATATATTATATATTTTTAAACTTCAGAAAAATGAATAGCTCTATTTTTTTATTTATATGTGGGAAGTCATTGACCAAATGACCCTATAAGCTAGAAGAACCGCCGTTGCTTTATAGTGTTTTCGTAAAATCTGTAGAGCAAAACAAAAAATTTGTAGGGTATTTATCAAATACAGGGAGCTATTTAAATACAGGGGGGATATTCTTAATCAAATTATTCCATCCTTTTTATTATATTATTATTTCATACGAATGCAGGCCATTGAATCAGCATTCCTTTCCCCTACAGCATTTACGAAAACACTACAGTGATCTTTGTAATAGCTTAAAATATCACTTGAAATACCTGTAATAAAAAAATTGATATTTAGGAACGTTATTTTTAATCACATACATAAAGTATGATTTTTAATTAGAAAAGCACATTCTGCCAATAGGTATTAATTATTATGTGTTGAAAGGGCATATTTTTTCTAACGTTAAATAACAAAAACCAATGATTTTTCTCGCTTCGTCTACTGACATGTAGAGGTCGCTAATTAATGAACCCAGTGTCAATTTTTCTTCTCACATACTAAATATTTTGTGAAAAAATAGTGTATTTTAAAGAACAGGATATATTAACAAAAAAAGTAATACAGAATTAATTGGAATAAAAAAAAATAAAACAACTTAATGACTTATAAAAAAATGGACATCTGTCAGATGATAGACGAAACATTTAAGACTTGGTTATAGATACATTGAGAACAAGAATGGCGTCTCGAGAACCAAGGACTTCTTGTGGCCATATTGAATTTCTAATAAACTGAAAAAAACTATGATAAAGTTTTACTTAAATTACAAACAAAATTATTAATAGGTATGCAATTTACTGACAAACAGATAAACACTGTCATAGATGACACACGCCTACTTAGAATAAATATAGAAAAACGCAAAAAGTAATCTACTATAAAAGATTATTTTCACTATTAAATAGTTACACATTAAAAGCGACCCCACATACGATATATAGTTTGAAAGAGAAAAAAATTTCCTTTTTAACTAAACCATAGCCAACTATGATTCCCATTAAAAAAAAGTAAAACTTTATGTCATAATTCGAAATTACACCTTTTTTTAAAAAAATTTCTCGACACCACTGTATTATACAGAAAAAAAGGGCCTGATGAGCGTAAAAGTTGTTTTTTCATAATTTTACAAACAACGAAAATATTGACATATGTGTCTAAAAGTCGAAAAATCCAACTTTTGTTTATAACTCGAAAACAAAAGACGATAGCAAATTTTTGTTTTCGCCAGTAAATTTGTCTCAAAAAAAAGAGATCGAGAATTCGTCTTCCATTTTTTGTATCACTTACAGTTAGGTACCTATACAGACATCGAAATTTGCCCACCCTGTACATATATCATCTTTAAGGTTATGTGCGATGTCCATTTTATTTTACAATATTAGTCATTATCCAAAATGTTTATGTACAACAGATGTAAGAAAAAAGTAGGTATTTATTATGTTGGCATTAACATGTTTTTTTGCCACATCGCTTTTAAGTCACGTTTTATGTTAGTTATCAGTGTTATCACTGAAGTTAATGATCGCTATGATGTGAAAATACGTATATGCGAAATTATTAGAGATGCGATGTTTGTGATGTCTACATCATATTAATGTGTTTTTCACATTACGGTGTTTAGTGGGCAACGGCTCAGTAACTTAATCTTCAGGCTACAAAAATGCAGGTCCCCAGTTCAACACGCAGACAACTTGAGTTTTTTAATTTAATACAATGCAGTAATACTAGCATTAAGTTTTGTCATCTCCAGAAGCTTTCATGTGTATACAGTGAGTTAGGTAATGTAGGTAAAAACAATAATTAATACTCAATATCGTTAAACTGACATCCATATTATGTACGTGTTTGAAACAAATGGATATTCACTAGATATCTATTTTTGGGTCTCTAGATGTGCGTGAATGGACATCCACAGGATGTACAATTTTGTGACAAACTGCTATCCATTTGATGTCCAGTGGATTACTTTTGGTATCCAGATGGTTATCCTTCGTACGTCCATCAAGTCCATGAAGTACATCCAGTGGATTTCCACTGGACGTCCTTGTGCTGTATGGGTTTTGATTAAAAATAACGTAGGTATTACTGAATTTTGCTTACTTATTTTTACATAATCCAGTATTTATTGTGGTAGATACAGCCGGAAAAGTAGTTGTATTTAAAGAGAAGTTTGTTCATATTTATCTGTGAATAGTTTTTTTTTTGTAAAATAATATTTTTTAATAAACAAATATATTTTATTTTGTTGTACAACTTTACCCAAAGTTGAAAACAGAATCGCGTATAACGCAATAAGCCTGTTGGCAAACCCATATATTTTATGTTACAAAAACTAATATATTTTAAATAGAAGTAGAGTCAATTATTATATAAACATCGATAAGAAGTGTTTACGTTATCGTTCTTCACTTGAACGTGAGAATGCTGACAAGTTAAGTTCTTTGTACTAGGGATTTTAAGAATAAGTTATACGTATCTCGTCTGTAAAGACAGTGCCATTTAAAACTTATCAAATAATTATTAATAAACTATCAAAGACTCACATTTGTTTCATTTCACAGTCTAGTATTCTAATAAAGCCCATGTACAAAATAGTTCTTTAACAATTGATTTTGTCACAAATTAAATAAAAGTAACAATTTAAATTTTAACGATAATCAATTTCTAATCCATTTAAAATTATTTATGATAATACAGGCATAACAACAAATTGGAAGCCTAGAATAGTGGTGAGAGGTATGTAACTTCTCGTATGATCTAAATGCTACTATCCGACCGACATCATAGATGTCTCTGTGGTGGATAGCAACTTGCGAAGCAAGTATCTAGAGCGGCGACCTCTAGCACAGAACCACAGACTCTCTCTCTCTGTGCACAGAACAGAAAAAAAGAACCTCTAGCCCAGGTGGACTAAACTCTGGGAAGCCTAATCAACTTTTCAGTGTCACATCCGTAAATTGACCATCATTATATCCCAATATTGTTGAAATGAAAAGCTCTAATAGATTTTATTTTCCAGGACTCCTCCTAGTTCATTTAATTTAGCTGTTTTGTGGTTGGAAAATACAAATCAAAACAGAAACTACAAATCTCCAGTAATAAAAAATCATAGACATTAAAGAGGGTGTCTATGTAAAAAATCTATTTATTGGCAGAATTTATCTATGGAGAGAATCTCTGGAATTATTAGGTATGTTCGCAACTCTACAAGTTGTGATTTTACTTTATGACGTCATCAAGAAAATTAGTTCAACTTTGATCTCGCTGAAAATGGCAAATAGCGAACAGCATTCCTCCTTTATATTTACTCCTTGTCCGGAGCAAGAGAAAAAATGTTTTCATGACGTCCGGATGTTGTTGTTATCCACTAACAAACAAAAATCAGGTAAAAATGTCTTGTTTAGAGTAATATTGCTCACAGGCGAACAGATCTATAGGCCGTACGAAATTACCCTAAGCAATTACACAGTGCACATTAGCCGTTCGAAAGCAAGAATAGTAAACTAAGATTTACTATTCTTGGTTCGAAAGTAGTATAATTTTTAAGTGGGTAAATATTAATGTCGTTCGTAAATTGTCTGTGTAATACTCCGAGTGCACTTTAACCACCTCGATGAGCACATTAAAATTTACTCGTCATATGCAGATGAGCTATCAGCTAAAATATTTCAAATATATTTTTTTTGCGATGGGCATTAAATATTTCAATTTCAAATAAAATAAAAAATAATAATTGTGGTTAATGCGTAAAACATTACAGCCTGTAGACACCGTGTTGTTAGAGATTCAAATAAGAAAATAGTGTTGTATGATAAGCGGATCTAATAACGAAAGTAAGATCGTGATGGTCTTAAAGACCATTAACTGGATTGATAAAAATGGGGACAAATGGGTATTTATTTTTAGCTTCAGAAAAAGGCCTTTTCAAGGTTTTACCTCAAAAACGTAATCAGAACAATATTTAAACAATAACTAACATTTCAAAAAAATATTAAAATATCAAGAAATGCCCGTTAGCCACATTAAAAATAGAAGCAGAAAAAAAAGTAACTAACTAGCTACTAAACCTTTTGCATTCACAAAACACAGTAAAAAGGTCACGTGACGTTATACCTATACCTAAACTTATATAAAAGTTCTAGAACGACTCCTTTTTCTGTTCTGTGACGACCTTTTTCTGTTCTGTGACCACTCCGAACACACTCCTCGATATTTATTTTGTAATTGACAACTGACGCCTTTCTGGCATAAACAAAATATTTAGATATTTTTTTGGAATTATATCAAAGCAGGCAAACTTTTTTAAATAATGGGACGTAGGAAGTCTAAGAGAAAACCAGCGCCAAAGAGAAAGGCCATCGAACCGTTGGATATACAATTCAACTGCCCATTTTGCAATCATGAAAAGTCCTGTGATGTGAAAATGTAAGATGTTTTTATTTTTATTAGTATTAATTATTTTATATGTAATTTTTATTTTAGGGATAAAGGACGCAATACTGCTCGGATAACGTGTAGAGTGTGTTTGGAAGATTTTCAAACAACAATAAACTTTTTATCGGAACCAGTTGATGTTTATAATGATTGGATAGATGCATGTGAAAGTGCTAATTAGTTGGTAATATAATTTGTACCTATTGGATATAGCATTGTAATTAATTTCATATGTAGTTATTCGCGATAATCAAACATTTATCTCTGAGACGTTATAAAATTCATTTATAAAAAATATGATTGAAAGTGTGAACTTTGATACGTAACGTTTTTGCCACGCGTAAATTTGTTTGTGTCCAAGATCCTGAGTTGTTTATTTGTTCAATTCTTGCAAATATTACATATGAAATTATCTATCATATATAATGAAGTTAAGTAATTTCATTTAAGTTTTTTATATTAAGTAGTAAGTACTTGGAAGTCCATGATTATTTGTACTGATATATTATGTGTGATAACCCAGGTATGGTCAGCTAAATGCAGATAGCTGGGTAATACTGATCTTGATACAAGAAAATTTATTATAGGATTCTGCAAATTCATCTTTGTTGTCAATTTCGGAACTATTATATCTACTGATATTTGCAGCCTAAATTATGGCATAAGAAAAAGGCAAATGATGTAATTGCTGAAATAGCCTTGCAGTGCTGACAGTAGTAAAAAAAACACGAACATGGTGAGCTGACAGCAATTCACTTAGCTGGGTAATACTGTCGAATTGCCATGTGTCATTTGTTTTTTTCTTTAATTTAACTGATAAACTAATATCACAACTGTCGGACAACATAGGTGGTGCAAATGTATGAACAGCTATGGATTCAGATCCCAAAATTAATATTAGGGGCATAACTTTTGGGTTCCCCATGCCAACCAAGCATTGCAGAATTCTGTCGCATCTATTCTTGATTTGAGACTATTATTATTATCCAGTGAACTAGATTTAGCTAACTATGAACAGGCTAACATTACCAAGCTGACTACTAAATGTATATGATTGCTAGTATTTTCTTAGTTCTTATATTTGGCAAGTTCCCTCACAGAATACAGCAAATGAAAAACAAGATTTTTCCTTCGATATATGTGTAGAGTTACCTATACCATATATTAAATATACATAGATAATTACTTCCTATGTAAATATTTACCTCTCTAAACTCTGGACGCCAACATTTTCATGTCAACAGGAGCAACACCTGTTTAGGATATTGTTAATTTTGAAATAGTAAATGCGTACAAATGGTCTATATTAATGTATTTACAGTTTCGAAACTAACATAATCCTATATAGGCATTACTCATAACGATATGAACATTTTTGCATCCAGATTTATATTTACCAGATTAATATTTACATGAGTAACTGTCTATGTATATTTAATGTATGCCTATACTAACATTGTATTTCAATACGCAAATGTTCATGTATTAATAATTTATCGAATGTTTGTACTTTATTTTTAAGATTGCAATTTTAATAAAATTTATGTAGGTATTTTAAATAGATAATTATTTATTTCCCATTTTATAGAAAATATGAAACATCTATTACAGAATTGTAACATTTATGCGAAAGTATATACTTGCAAGACAAGGTGTGTCCTAAATAGGGTCGACACATAAAGTAGTAAAATATAATTCGGACAATTTTGTGTTCCTTTCTAGGATGGAATTATTATTGCAGATTTTGAGAATTATTTGATGTTTTCTGCAATTCTGTTTTGATTAGTGATGAAACAATTTCTGTTTACGCTTATGATTATGATTGTGAAAACAATAATAGTACAATTATGATTACGTCTAAGAAAGAAAACTATACAAAACAGAAAAATAAATTTTATTTATTACATAATGTCAAAAACTTAATCAAACTAGAACTTTAAACTTAAATAAATAAAGCATACCTAGTAAATAAACTCCAGTAATAATAGTAAAATTGGCAAGTGGCTTAAGAAACATATTCTTTATCAATTTTGAGGGCTAATTCCATTTAGTTGAGGGCTTTGAGTCCTGGTGTTAAAAAAGACCTCTACGAGTAAATGGATGGTAGTTTATGTGATAAATAGTTGAGAGCAGAGTTGTGCTAATCCGGTTAAAAATAATTAGTGATTACTAATCTCTGATTATTCGGTTAATCAGTCAGCAATTCAAATAGTTATTCATTAATCCTAATCAGCCAGGCTAGTACTTTTAATCTTTATAATCATCGATTACTAATGATTACTTGTTATTAAGACATTGATTGCTTTTGAATTGATTGTTTTATATCAGTGATTGCTCTTCATCAGTGATTAAAATCAGCACATGCCTAATACTAATACTATTCGATTGGCTCGATACCAAGCAGGTGTCTGATCAGCTCTACTATATATACATTTTCAGGTCAGCAAGTCAAAATAAATGTGCGCATGTGTAATTAAAGATTAATGAAAGAACAAGTGATAATAATTGACATATTAGGTATGTTCTTTCTAACTGAGATCTCAGCTAATCTAAGTTGTTTTACGGTTGCACTGCAAAATAAAAGCATAATTTCATTTCATGTAGCCTCCGTAACCGTAAAACTACTTAGATGAACTGAGATCTCAGAAAGAACGCACCTATTAAATAGGTTGTTTTCTTTGAATTGGAATTTTAAGAACATATATGGTATTTACTCTTGGAATCAATTCTTAATTTTGAATTACAAAGTTTAGGTTACGTATTTCTTTTCCTTAAGCGGCGACAGTAAAAAATTGTTCCAATTTTATAGAGGATGAAACATTCAGAAAGGATAGTACATAAAGTGACTTCAATCAGTTGCAACCCTGCGAGAACTTGATGCGACAGTGGGGAAAACACCATTTCCGGTATTCATTTTCATGTAGGTACTATAATAATATCATAGAGTTAGTTTTATCAAATTAAAGTTTGTACTACAATAATGGAAAAAAATATGTAGGTTGCAACTGTAGCGTGTTCAGCAGGACCAACGGTTCATAAACAAATATGAATCGTGAGCAGGACGTCGTGGTCTCAGATTAATAATATAAAGATAAGTAACAGCCATAAGAGATACACTGATTATTATGACCGATGCATTAACAACAATTTGCATGTTTACATATCAACGTATCCAACACTATTTTTATCGGGGGTGGCTCCCAGGCCTCAGCGTTTATTTTAATTCTTTTGCATAACTTAAAACTTAATAAACATACAAAATTTGTTTGCTTGAGTAATGTATTATTCAATACTATTCTGCTGTTGCTATTTTAATCTCTGTTTTTAAGTTATTTTAAAGTTTTGTGTTACTGGGTACTGATTAATAATCGATTTTTATTTAGTGAATATTTATTGAGAAACAATAATAATAATAATAATAATAATAATAATAATCTTTATTCATCCAGTAGATCATTTTTTACATGATATAGGATAAGTCCAACATACATAGGTAAAAGACCGATATATAAATATAAAAACAAATATAAAACAAAACAGTAATACTTAACCTAATAAGGTACATGTAATTACATTGATTAAAATTTTGAATTAAAATTCGTCATCAAAATATTCAGTCAAAGAATAATAACATTTATTCCTTAGATGGGATTTAATTTGATTTTTAAATTCCTTGTCACCTAGAGTTTTATAAGAGTTTGGTAATTTATTAAAAACTTTTATGCCCAAGTACTTGGGACTTTTCTCATACAAAGATAGTCGGTGTTTTGGGATTTCTAAATTAGAGGAACTTCTTGTACTATAATTATGATTGAAGTTAAGCGTGTTGAAGTTATGTAATTCAGATTTCGCATAGAGTAGTAAACTTAGTAGATATTGCCTCTGGTGATGAACCCCAAGCAATAATTCCATAATTGACAATGGAGTTAAAGTGTGCATAATAGAATGATATCAACACTGGTTCATTAATAATGTTTCTTAACTGATTTATACAGTAGCATGTTGGAGCCACTTTTTTGCAAGTTTCGTTAATATGAACAGTCCACGAGCAGTTTTCAGTGAGATGCAAACCTAAAAATTTTGTTGACTTTACTTGTGTAATTGTACTTATATTGGATTTAATTAGTAAACTGTGGTCATAGTACATATTACTATTATTGAAGCGCATGAAAATGGATTTGTTACTATTTAAGACCAATCCATTTTCGGTGAACCATGTATGTGCTTTGCATAGTTGGTGATTAGCCATGATTACCAAGTCGTTAGTATTAGTTGCATTGACAAGAATAGATGTGTCATCTGCGAATAATACTGCATTATTACTTTCAAAGTTGTTTACGTAAATAATATACAGTAAGGGTCCCAAGACAGATCCTTGTGGAACTCTCACTGATACGTCTAGTAAGTTTGATTTGTAGTTTTCGATTTCGGTGTAATGCTTTCTACCACTCAGATAGCTCCTAAACCAGTTCAGCGTCCGACCACGTATGCCATACCTCTCCAACTTGTCTATTAGAGATGCATGACAAACTAGTTCGAACGCTTTACTTAAATCCAGGAAGATACCTATACATTTGTATTTAAAATTCATGTTGTCATACAAGCTTGTTAAGAATTTATAATTGCAGAAATTGTAGAGCGTCCTTTCCTGAAACCAAATTGGTTTTCGTTAAATAATTTGTATTTGTCAAAGAATTGAATTATTCTGGTCGCTATGCATTTTTCAAGAATTTTGGAAAATGAACTTAAAATAGAAATAGGATGATAATTTTCAATTTCCGTCTTGCTGTTCGATTTAAAAATAGGTATTATTTTAGCAGTTTTAAGTCTATCAGGAAAAATACCTTCTGCCAATGATAGATTAAATATTGTCATTAGGGGTTTACTTATAATTTTAGCGCATCTTTTAAGTAAATATGATTAATAAGTGTGTAGTGTGCGGCCAAAGAACAAAACTACGGGGTTGTTTATCTCTTCACAAAACAGATCAGGGTCGGCATAATACGTGAATGAGAAAGTGTGAAAGCTCAAAAATGACTAAAATTAATGTTAGCTTTACAAAAAGTAAAAAACAACATGTGATTCTATTTGAACAGTAAAAAATCCACATTTTGTTAAAAAAGATAATTATACAAAAATATTTATTTTATCTTGAATGTAAAGCTCATTCTTAAGGTAGCTCACAAACTGTAGATGTTTTAAAGTCTGTTGATATTTTTTAAATTCAATTTTAAAGGTTATTAAAAAATGTATTTATTTTCAGATTTCCCTAGAATCTGGTGAGAAGAGGAAGTTGGCTAAAAGCTCTCAAAATGGAAAATGTCACTACGTGTGTTCAGAACACTTAAAAAAAGTGATTATACTATTAAAAGATCTAGATCACAAGTCTTGAAAGTCAGTACAGTTCTATTTTTCCCTCGGCAATACTATCACCAGGTTCGTCACATGTACTGTCCAGGTTATTAGAGAATTATATTGAAAATGAATAATATAGCAAGTAGTCACTCCTTCATACCTCATGAAATAATATCAAGTAGATACCTACAAAGCATCAACTGTTTTGTTGATATGATATTTTCATTGCAGTAATGTAGGTTTATATATTTCAGAGAAATCTCACTTGTTTCAGCATTGAAAAATCCTTCGCTACCATTATTAGTACCCAAGATACCAAGGTATCTTAAATTTAAATATACAGTGCAGTGATCCAAAAAAGTTGCAGGCATCCCGGTAGGGAAAAGTTTTTTCTAAAAGCACATCATGATCGACCGTATCAAAAGCTCTACTCAGGTCAAAAAATAAGGCTATTGGTTGCTGTTTATCATTTAGTGCATTATAGACATATTCACATAATTTTTTGAATAGCTGTTATTGTTGATCTATTCTTTCTAAATCTATTTTGGCATGGAATTAAGAGTTTATGATATTCTAAAAAATTTGTTAATCTATTATTGAATGCAAGTTCAAAAATTTTTGCGAGTTGATTTGGTACACTAATATTTCTATAATTGCATGCCTCCATTCTGGACCCCTTGTTTTTATAAATTGGAATAGATTTTGAAATCTTCAATAAATCCGGATAATGGCCACCAGTGAAAGATTCATTTATCAGATATGATAGTGGAGTGCTAATTTCATCCACTACAGCTCTTAGCATATGTTAAGTAGTTTGTTGCCTGTTGCCACATAAAAGAGCATATCAGTGACTATACTATGAATGGAGATACCCATGAATACAATACCCGTACAAGGAACAATATACGAATACCCAATCAAAGATTAGAAATAACTAAAAGAGGCAACTTAGGGGTAACGTTGTTCAACTCTCTGCCAAAGACTCTGAAAAAATTGCCTATGAACCATTTTAAATTTAAATTGAAGAGTCATCTTTTAGCCAGTGCCTACTATGACATTACAGATTTTAATTATGTGTAAAATTTGATGTAAATTGTTTGTGCCTAGGAGTGATGTTTTTTCTTGTTTGTGAAATTTTTTTTGTAGTTTTCTAATGACGTTATTAAGACAAATAATTTTATATGTTATTCTTTTATTTATATTTTATATATGTGTATAGTATGTATATACCTACATATTTGTTGTAAACGGACGTATCAAACACCAAGGTGTAAATATTGATCAATAAAATGATTTCATTTCATTTCATTTCATTTCATATGCGGACTCTGAAAAGGAAACCCTACAGATCTTAGCACAGAATCACTTCCCAGGGTGCTTGAATCTGAATTACCAACAGCTGTCACCGTCAGAAAGATGATTAAAATGACCTGATAAAAATGACGGGCTGACAGCTAAAAAGGTTATCACACTACCGGCAATTGAGTGGGCCATCAAATCCTTCCAACTATTCAAATCGCCAGGAGAAGACCGAGTTTTTCCAGCTCTATTAGAAAACGGACTAGAAATATTGCTCCCATTCCTCATTAAATTATTCAGAACTAGTCTGGTATGGAACTATATCCCATCCAGTTGGTCGGCTGTTAAGGTAGTATATATACCAAAAATGGGTAGGAAAGAACCAAGCCCTAAATCACTTAGACCAATTAGCCCAACATATTTTCTGTTGAAGGGCCTGGAGAAGCTGAACCATCACACCCTCAACACCCATCAGTATGCCTATCAGACAGGAAAATCAACAGAACTAGCACTCAACAACCTAGTCGAGAAGATCACCTAATGCCTTCAAATGAAGGAAATTGCGGTGGGAGCATTTCTCGATATTGAGGGAGCATTTGACAATGCACTGCCCGACTCCTTATAGCAGTAGCTGTCAGAGGAGTTCAGCCGACTATAGGAGACTGGATTCATGCCATGCTATCAAATAGAACTATAACAACGTCTCTACAGGAGAAACAGTCAGTTTTATAGCCACAAGAGGATACCCGCAGGATGGGGTCCTTTCCCTTCTTTTGTGGTCACTTCTTGTGGACGACTTACTGGTTTATCTCACACTGTGGGAGGTTGAGATTCTAGCATATGCAGATGATCCAGTCATACTAGTCAGAGGAAACTCTGAAAAAGTAATATCTAATACCATTCAAGTGACACTGGATGCAGTGGGTAACTGGTGTGACAGGGAACAGATGTCTGTGAACCCTCAAAAAAACAGTAATAGTACCATTCACCCGGAAAAGGAAGCTGGAGGACTTAAGACCGCTCTCCTTAATGGGTGAAACAATTCCATTTGCGGAGGAGGTGAAATATCTAGGAATCACTCTAGATAAATTACTTAATTGGAACTCCCATCTGGAAAAGGTAATCCACTAAGCAAAACTATCCTTATGGACATGTCGTCGTATTTGTGGTAAATCTTGGGGCATGGGTTCCCAACAAATTTACTAAATCTATGTCGCGGTCATCAGACCAATGATAACATACGGATCCATCGTTTGGTGGCTGAAAGGATCACAACGAATGACCAAAACCAAACTCTCTAGATTACAGAGATTAGCTTGCTTGACCGTAATGGGGGCAATTAGCACCACACCGTCAGCTGCAATGGAAATCTTCCTGGACTTATCTCCTCTTCATATATATTTGGAGAGAGAGGCCAGGTGGGCAACATTTAGACTGCAACAAGCGGCCATTAATATGCCACAGACTAGTATCATGGAGTGGAACAGGTTGCTGGATGACATAGAGAGTCACAGCATCCTGGGAATGCCCTCGGATACTATGCTTACCATGGCCAAAACTACGAGCTGACCTTCATCCTTTTTCCAGAAAGAGCTGAGTGCGATTGGAATAAAAACGACCTACTGAGGGCAGACAGTTACTGGTTTACAGACGGCTCCAAAACTCCTGAAGGAACAGGAGCTGGTGTACATAGCTATAGGCCAAGGTTGAGGATATCCTCAAACCTTGGTACTAATGTAACTATTTTTCAGGCCGAAGTTCATGCCATTGAACTGTGTGTACGAAGGCTGGAATATATGCATCTTACATGCAGATCAATTAAAAATTTTCAGATAGCCAAGCAGCTATAAAAAGCTCTTGGCTCCTACCGCTGTAACTCCAAAACGGTATGGAACTGTCAGAAGGCTCTAAATAATTTATGCAAAAACAACAAAGTGACTTTGGTCTGGATACCCGGCCACTCTGGTATGGAAAGTGATAAAATAGCCGACTCCTTGGCCAGAGAAGGAGCAGGATCACGAATCATCGGACCAGAATCAATACTTGGCATATCTTCAAGTACTGCTAAGATGGCTATCTCAACCTGGGCTGAGAGGAAAACTCTCCAGTATTGGCAAGAGTTACCAGGATTAGTTCATTCTAAGGCGTTTATAAAATACCCCTTGAAATCAAGAACTAAGAAACTTTTAGAGTTGAACAGGATAAACCTGAATACTCTGACAGGCCTATATACCGGGCACTGCCGACTAAACTATCATCTGCATAAACACGATCTAGCGGAAAATACTGAGTGCCGTCTGTGCTTGAAGGATCATGAGAATGCAGACCACGTCTTATGCACCTGTCCCGCTGTGGAGAGGATCCGATTCTCAATATTTGGCAAAGGGCAACTGCTGCCAGAGGATCTGGACACATTCTCACCCAATAAAGTTATCAGTTTCATTAAGAAACTGAGCTTATTAGGTAAAATATAATTAGGAGTGAGCCACAATGGGCCTGCTAATGGCCACAGTGGAGGGAAAATTTTTTTGGATCACTGCACGCTATATAATAATATACATATTCAAAGAACTTAAAAATATCTACATTTGATGTGCCGGACATGGTTGTTGCTTAAAAAATAAAAAAAATAAAGACCAGGGGGAGTTTAAAGTGGCGGGCCCTGTATATTTAAATTTAACATACCTTGCTATCTTGGGTACTAATGGTGACGAAGGAATTAAATTTTCAATACTGAAACAAATGAGATTTCTTTGAAATATTACAAACCTACATCACTGCAATAAAAGTAACATATCAACAAAACAGTTGATGTTCTGTAAGTACCTATCTACTTGGTATTATTTCATGAGGTATGAATGAGTGACTACTTAGTATATTAGTAATTTTCAATATAATTCTCTACTAACCTGGACACTACGTGTGACGAAGTTGGTGACAGTGTTGCCAGGGGAAAAATGGAACAGCATTGATTTTCAATACTTTCAATCCAGATCTTATAATATTATAATCACTTTTTTTAAAGTGTTGTGAACACACGTAGTGCCACTTACTGGCATTTTCCATTTTGAGAGCTTTCAACCAACTTTCTTTTCTCCAAATTCTCGGGAAATCTGAAAATAAACACATTTTTTAATAACAACCTTGAATTAAAACAATATCAATTGACTTTAAAACATCTTCAGTTTGTGAGTAACCTTAAGAATGAAATTACCATTGAAGTTAAAATAAATATTTTTGTATAAGTATCTTTTTTAATAAAATGTGGATTTTTTACTGTTCAATGGAATTAAATGTTGTTTTTGTTTTTCCAGGGGCGGTCGGTCCATGGAAGCAAGGAAAGCAGTTGGGATTATTAAAAAAAAAACACATAATTAGAACGTAATTATTATTTATTATTTATCACATATATTAATCATTAAAATTTACTTTTACCCAATTTCAATAGACACGGCCCTGCATTTCAACAGCTGAGATAATGTTGCACGTTAAAACCGTAACGATGACGCACTCGATTAATCGAGCCAACACGAACTCGCGCGACTTCGATATAAGCAACTTCTTGAAATGCATCCCATCCCCACTTCATAAACTTGATATCTGAGCCAAATAGTATAGTAATGCGTCTTGTTTTATAGATTTTAATCTCGATTTTAATACCGATTTTAATATTATACTTAATATTAATCTTCCTAGTACTATTCTCAGCTTTTGTGCTATATTTGTAAAAACTTCTTTGGTGTTTCTAAACCTGTGGTGCGGCGACAAGTGATTTTTAAAAACGTTGACCATTAGTGCGCGTATAAGCAGTTTTAGAATTGCTTATTCAGTATGGAAGCTGGTCCTAGCACTGCGGAAAATATTATTTGCGTTTGTGTGGTGTGCAATTTGTTGAAAAAGGGATTTTCAACATATTCGTTTCAAGATAAACTGGATATTATTAGAAACCGGAGACCAACACCTGATTTAAAACTTTTAAAAACGAAAGTTAAATCATGCTATATAGGTACTTTAATATTGAAATGTACAGTGCTAATCAGTGGTTATCGGGTTGTGAAAATTTGTATAAATTGTTTTGATGGCCATGTGTACTTTTCACAAATGAAAAAGGTGTTTGGAATAAAAATGGTTTTTCAGATTTCAACAACATTCACAAAGTGACAAAGAGGCATGGTAAGTGTGAAACATCATTTGCGAGCGGTGCTAAAAGGAAAAACATTTGGAAAATCACGAATTGAGAATTCATTAGATCAGCAGTTGAAAAAAAGTGGCCGTAAGCATAATGAACTTGTAAAAAAAAATCGAGGTGTTAAAAAGACTTATTGACATTGTTTGTTTTCTCGGCAAAAATGAACTTAGTTTTAGAGGTCATACTGAATCTCGGAGCGTTGCTAATAGGGGCAATTTCATCAATTTAGTTGATTTATTAGCAAAATACGATACAAGTAACCATCTGGAACACTCCACGGTATTTCGCGGTACATCAAATCATATTCAAAATTTGATTCAGTCGATAAGCAATATTGTTTTAGAAAAGATCAAGCAAGAAATAAAAAAAGCTCCTTTCATTGGAATTATTTTAGATGAAACTACCGATATTACGAATATTAGTCAGTTGTCAATCGTAGTACGCTACATAAATCCAAAATGGGAAAGTCCATGAGCGCTTTTTAGAATTTTTAGACGTAACAATGCAGAGAACGGCCACAGCTTTATATGCTATAGTTTGTCAGATAGTCGATGATCTACAGTGTGGTGCTAAACTTATCGCCCATAGTTATGATGGGGCCGTTGTAATGGCTGGTGAATTCGGCGGCCTGCAGGCCAAAGTAAAAGAGACTTTTCAGAATGCAATATTTGTACATTGTTTTGCGCATCGATTAAATTTAGTTCTTGCTCAATCTACAGCGTGTCTTAAAGAGTGCAAAGTATTGTTTTCAAGTATTAGTAGAATGGCTGCCTTGTTTTCAAAATCATCAAAACGGACACGAACTTTAGATTTGCAAGTACAGAAGAGACTACCCAGAGTTGCTCCAACACGATGGAATTACAATGGGAGGCTAGTACAAACTGTATCTGATTGATTTATTTGAAAATATTTCACAAAGCAAAGATGATTGGGACACTGAGACTTTGAATGGATCTAGAGGTTACTTAGATTCATTTAAAAAAAGACTGATTTTAATTTTTTGTTAAATATTTTCTCCGAAATATTCCCATTTACTGACAATTTATTCAATATTTTGCAAACTAAATCAAATGAGGTTGGATTTTGTGTAAAGAAAATTGAAGAATTCAAAAATTTGATTTGTAACAAAAGAAATGAATTTGAAAAGTTCTGGGAGAGAACTAGGAATGACAATTTAGAGCCGCAAAGAAAAAGAATACGAACTGAATTTATAGTGGATCGTAGAACTTCATATCGAAATTTTGGATAATATCACTGGGCAACTAAATAACAGATACAAAAATTTTAGTGATATACAATTTTTAGAACTGTGTAATTTTATTGAATTTAAAAATAAACAGTTTCCACAAAATGCACTTCAGTCATTGAGTGATAACTACTGAAATTTTTTTGATATAGTGGGGTTACGATCGGAACTTTCAGTTATTTATGCTACAGAAGATATTAGTCAGAAACATAATGCTAACGAACTGATTATCTTTATAAAAGAAAATAGTTTGGATCAGGCCTACTCCGAAGTGTTGAAATTGTGTGAGTTAATGTTGACGATACCTGCAACTAGTGCTTCGGTGGAACGCAGTTTTTCGACCTTAAAAAGAATAAAAACTTTCAAGAAATTGAACCAGTGAAGAGCGGCTTTCAAAATTGTCCCTGTTGACAATAGAAAGTGACTTTGTGAAGGAGATGCCCCAAAATTCAAACTTTTATGACGAAGTTATTTCCGACTTCGCAAAAAAGGAGAGGCGGATTAAACTACATTATAAATAGGTAGGTACGTGCATGTTAACTGCTTAAACTAGCCGACTCGATTTATAGTTGGCTAGAGAGTGCACGATGACATTGGCAAGTGTGACTGAACAAACTCTCTATTTCGCTGTGGGTTCGTTCACCGCCACCGGCACTGGCAATGTCGGTGGGTATGGTTGTGTGTCTGCGTTTTTTTCATAAGTGTAACCCTCGCCCGTGCAGCTTCGGCTTTGGAATCGGGGGTTGTCTAATTTTTGTGGTGTTTTTATGTTTTATGTTTATTGAGGAGTAGCGGTCCTACAAGTGTACTTTTTTTTAGATATCATAACTTTGCAGCTTTCGACATTGGCTTTAAAATGAGTATACGGAAGCCACGCCCCTTTTCTTAAAAAAAATTTTGCCTCGCTTCGCTCGGGGCTTCGCACTACCCATCACCCTATATCACAAACTGCTTCCCCTGTATCAAAACTCACAGCACGCCCCCGTGTAAAGCTATCATTAATTTTAGTTATTTTTGAGCTTTCACACTTTCGCATTATGCCGGCCCTGATTTGTTTTGTTGACTTACCTCTGAAAGATAAACAACCCCGTGGTTTTCCTCTTTGATCGCACACTACACACTTATTAGTCATTGTTTCTAAATAAATATTTATGAATAAATTTTTTTGTAACTAAATATTGATTACTAAACTAATCAGTAATCACTATACCAAATAACAAAACCTTAAAATCTCTTAATTAATAACATAGATTAAAATGATAGACTTTCTCTTACAGAACACTTTTTGTTGTCAAGACGGTGGTAATAGATTGGGCATCGATCGGGTTTCTTCGTGCTGTGTTCATAATTCTGACCAATAGGAATTAAACTAGCGATAATATTTAAGTATCTCGCGTGGGATGTAGATAAATCGGACACCTTTTTATGTTTTGTTACTCATCTTCTAGTATTATTAATCTGAGGTTGTGGTAAATCATGAGACGTTTAAGTTGGTACTCATTTATTAAGCTGACAGCTATTCTAGATGCATATATAGGCAACACATACTACATGAACATATACGCAATATGTAGGCAACACATATCACAGCCACATCCTACATTGATCGTAATACCCTTCGATCGTGTTTATGATCGAAGATAATACCTGGCAACGTAGTTTATAGTCCAATCAAATGAGGGAAAAGGTGATGAACTTTTCCAAGCGCGTGAATTGATCAGTATGAGTGAGGTATCAGTTTTAGAATTTTGCGAGGATTAACCCTATGTAGGTGATAATGTGGTCAGACCCCTGGGGAATAAAAACTACTCAGACTATTTCTTTTCTCAGAAACTGTAATAGACATGAAAAAAAGTTGCCTACGAAAATTGTTGGAAATAAAATTTTATGAAAAAAAAGTATTGATGTGTTTTTCTTGTAATTATTATAGAAAAAAAGTTATGCGAGATAAAATATCAGATGACGAAGTCGAAGAATGTTTTTATTGAATAAAAAGTTTTGTAATAGGTATAACTGAATGTATTTGTCATAATAATAATTATATAATTAGCTGAAAAATGAAGTAATTCTATTTTCTTCATCACGTGAAAGGCATACAGTATAGAAGAACGAGTATTTTTTCATTTTTTAATTGCTTGATTTGTTGCTGACAACAAAAATATTTTTCTGAAATTCAAAAGAAAATGTGTACAAAAAATTCTTTGTCTAAATCACATGATTTATCGATTAAACGAGATAATAGTATAAAAACAATTTCGAATAATGGAAAATTATTTTTTTACGCAACATAACACCGCTATAATGATATGAAGTTGTATTTCTTGAAAGTAGGTTTCCAATTTAAAAATTATTATTGCATATCTTGTAGAAGACGCCGCTGAACAGTAAGTAAAGTCAAGATTTTAATCTTGAAGTAAAGTAACAGTTGACCAAGGCCAGGCTGCTCTATTCAAATGTGTAATCCAAAATCAAACGCCTACAGCCGCGACTCAGGCACCCCAGACCAATTCATGCAGTCACGCAATTTGAAAACCACCGGCACCGAATGCACTGACTGAAGCAACCATCAGCCAGACGAAACGAATCAATTCGTTCGATTAGTTCTTTCCGTTCGCGGTTCAGTTAAACAACATACATAATTGAGCCAAAGAGCCGATTCAATTAATTTCAGTGAACCGGTTCATATCGTTCAGTACTGCGATCCGACTCTTCTGAACGGGTCGTGCGAACGACACAGCTCTAGGCCGCCTTTAAATTTGTTTGATTGTTTACAGTTAGAGTGTTTATAAGAGAATCGAGTTTTTAAATATAATTTTTGTGATTATATGTAATTAATATCTTTTCACGTTAGTTATAGATTTAAAAGACAATTGTGGTATATATTGGATTGTGCCAAGGACCAATTTTATTTCTTTTTCTGTTCTGTGAATTTTATTCTTCGTCATGACTCGGTGTTGTGTTTGTGATGCGACTTTAAAAAATAATAGTAATTTAACATTCCATGCGTAAGTAACATCAATCAATATTGTTCTTTTTAAAATTATATGTACCTAATAATAGATATTGGTAGGTACGTACGTGCAAGGCTGGAATTACCAGTAGCACTATTCTAACCTACAATAATTCATTACCACGAGTTTACATTAAGAGGGCTAATCGAATCAGTGTTTGTAAGGTAATTTTTCAAAATTTATTTGTTTCATACGGTTTGGTCAAATTACACCAAATTTAGAGGATCAGTAGTTGAAAGTGTACTAGAGGGTACATGTATATCTATTTTAATTAATTTTCACTTTATGTAGGGAAAATTTATACTGTAAATATAAGTGAAATTTGAACGTGATTAGCTCCTGAATTATGATATCAATCGGTCAAATTCGAGGTAAAATTCATACATGTCTTCGAGAATGAATCTTCATAATTATGCTCAGCAAGTTTCAAACTTTTATTCCGTACTATTTGGTTAAAATGAATTTTCTAAATAAGTATCTTTGCCACTACAAATGGAGGAAGGAAATGTTACCTCTATCGGGAATCGCACCTCAATGAAGTCGGTGAATAAAACGTCCAGTGAAGGTATAGTCAAGAGCAAAAATTTTCAGCGGCACGTATAAAAACTTTCTATAGAGTTACACAGCTATCCGAAACTTTTTCCCGACTAGGCCCCTTAAAGTTTGTTGATAATTGAACCTGCATACTATATATGGGCTTTCTAGTTCGTTTCAGTGAACTAGTTCTCGCGAACTAGGTCACTAAAATGAACTAGTTCTTCTCGAACTAATAAGAAAATTGAGCTCTTACCAGTAAGCCAATAAAAAAAGTTATGCCTACCTACCGAATAAGTGAGAATATTAGGTGTTTTTTTTTACCAACAGCCAACAGCTAATAATATATAGCTAAGCTAAGTTGTTTTACGATTACGTAGACTGTATCAAAAGAAATTATTATTTTATTTACGCGGTGTAATCTTAAAACAAATTAGGTTAACTAAGATTGGTGGTCAGTGGTCACTGGTCAGAAAGAAAACATCTATTACTGGAAAGCCGTCTGTAAAACAGAGACAAGTGGTCCTGGATCGTTTCCTTGCGAGAAACGGCTGTTCTGCCTAAGATAACCGAACGCTGTGTTATTTACTTTGCAGACGGTTATTTTATAGGCATGTACAAGTGTACATTATGAGGGCCATAAGATAATATGATGTAAATGATAAAATGATATGTGCATAACAACAAATACTTTAAATTAATAGTAACAATATGTACGTATAGCTTCAAGTATTGATAAACAATGACGGAACCATTCACACCTCTCACATGTTAAAAAAGAACACCGAAACATCGGGCGGGAATCGAGGGCTCTAATTTTCAGTGGCTACACACCTCTTAGCACTCTTATGCGTTCCTGTTACTAGTACTAACAATTATCGTAGCTTTATATTTTATATACATAGTGTTGCTTTACTATAGAACATCACTTTTACCCCGTAAAGAGGATCCTTTAAAATGGTGGAAAGGGAAAAAAATATACAGTCGATTATTTGATATGGTTAAAAAAGGACTATGTTTAATGGCAACATCCGTTCCATGTGAACGGATTTTTTCCAAAACTGGTCAAATTTTAACAGACAGAAGGAGTAGGCTAACTTCAAAAAAAGTCAACGAAATAATGTTTCTAAATCATAATTTATAGTTTTCTACTTATGTAAATAAGAGTTTATTTATTTTTATCTTACATTTAAATATGTTTATTAGTTTTTTATGTTTGTTTTGGTATTACATTTTTTATTTACTTAAGTACTTTTTTTTATATAAATAACATATTCATATACGAAATAAATTAAAGCATATTAATTATATCACTAGTCTAACAAATAATTCACCCTGGTAACAAAAGCGTACGGTGTACGTTGTTAAAAGTCTGTGACAATAAACCCTTAATTAATTCCCAACGATGTCTAAATAAATAAATGTCAATCACCGATAAATAGATGTGCCGTCTAAAATAAATGTATTGCAACTCGTCCCTCGCTTAAGATCTGTTATAAAGTGTTAGAACTGAAAACAGAATGAGAACGAATCAGTGCATTTGTTAATTTTCTGTTCTTATGTGACCGAAGTAAAAATTGAACGATTATTACATTCTCGCTTAAATGAAGTTATCTCTGTCAAACTAAATCTTTTAAGTAGGTCGAACGACCTAGTTCGTTATAACAGCGCGAACTAGTTCTTATAGTTCACAGTTGGGAACCGTTCTTTTTTGATAGTTCGCGAACTACCCATCACTACTGTATACTAAACTGATGACATTGATACTTTTTATTTTATTTATACCAAATTAATTTATAGCATGAAGACTTCTAAATGTAATTCATACAGTACACAGTACAGTGGAAATGTTAGTATAATAATAGATAAATACAAAGCATACTCAAAAATTTACATATAAATTCAGTTACATTCTCTATAATGTTTCAATTTATCCAATCCCATTATTGTAATATGGACACCAAATAACTGAAGCATATTCT
The DNA here is from genome assembly GCA_029963845.1 of Rhamnusium bicolor. Taxonomy (NCBI): domain Eukaryota; kingdom Metazoa; phylum Arthropoda; class Insecta; order Coleoptera; family Cerambycidae; genus Rhamnusium; species Rhamnusium bicolor. The sequence continues at coordinate 1,339,381 of JANEYF010003153.1, forward strand.
ACCGATGATCCAACTAAACTACAATACAATAATTTGACAGTATATTCAGAGAATTCTTTACTTACTCTTTTAATGAATTGAAATTATTTTAGGTTTCCGGCAGATCTGGACACTCGTAGATCTTGGATGAAAGCATGCTTTATAGATCAAACTGAATTTAAGGGGTCCATGAAAGTATGCTCTAACCATTTTCTTGTAAGTGATTATGACACCACTATTTGGCCGACAAGGACAGCTGTTCCTTCACCGAGTTACCAATACCCAAAAATACATATGCGAATGCAGAAAAGGAAAGCATTGGTTCAAGACATTAATTTGCTCGTTCCAGAAAGTAAGTAATTTTAATCTCTTATGTTTTCAATATAACAGTATTATAAATTACATAGCTATTCTGGAATAGTTCACTAATAATTTTATAAATATTATAGAAAAGCACAGAACTATGATTTCACAACCTATATCCTTAAGAGACTTGTTGGAAGCAGGACTCTCAACGCAGGTATCTGATAAAGCGGCACCTCGAAACATCGAGCAAGCAACAGGTATGTTTTAATTTATTATTTTTATAGTGAATTTCTAGAAACTCAAAAGCCAAGCTGAAAGTGTCACTATTATTAATTCAAGTATTATCTGATTTCTAATATCTGTATTTTATTAAATTCATACCTTCTTCATTGCAGAAATGCACAGGTCCACAATTTTACAACCTATAACGCTAATAGACTTGTTGGAAGCAGGACCATCAAAGCACCTTTTAGATATAGAAGCACCTCAAAATACCCAGCAAGGTAGAGATCTGTTTTATTTTTTATTTCATTTAAAACATAGGTGTTAATACTTATTAGGTGCTTGATATTCCTTGTTTTTCATGCAACAATAAAACTTTTTAATTATTATTTTGTAATTTGTTTTAGAAAAAAACCCCTGAAGAACAAATTATTCTTGATGCTCGATTATGTAGGAGATTTAACACCAGAACACTTTGGTACACCAAGGAAGGCGCGTCGTCATTTGCAGTTAGTCAAGAATACAGCAGAAATACAAAGAAAGAAAATTGATAATCTGCAAGGACAAACCAGACGATTGGAAGACCGCATGAATTCTGTCAAAGATCTTTTGATGCATTTACGAGATCACCAGCTGTTATCCAGTGAAACGGCTAATACAATTTTGGTAAAAATTAGTTAATGAATACATTGAACTGATTCTGCGGTTGGCTCCATATGAAACATTAAATATTATAAATCGAAGTAAAAAATTTTTGCTTTTTAAAAGTTTCAAAGTTTAAATAAATCTGTTTGAAACGTTTAAAAAGCGAAAAAAAATTTTTTGTTTATAATATTTAAAGAATGATATGAAAAATCTATAAATTTGCTATTAAGTAATACGGAATAACAATTTATTGCTGTAGTTGATAAAAATAAATACACCAAAGGTATTTCCATTTTAATAATACATAAAAACAAAGAAATGAAAAACCAATAAAATATTAAATCTAAAAATATAGAATTTCTTATCATGGAAATTAAGGAATTTTTGCTAAAATTATTTCTAATTTGTAGGAATCCACACCCAGTGATCTTAGTTACACCATTAGAACCCACCCAGGGCCTCCTTATTTTTATGTTAATTATTTCCTGTTCCGCATAATATACTATGTTATGTGCCCTGATTGGCGCCCACCATAAAATAAATTATAGATAACAGTTTTATATAAATAGGAGCCACTAATTAGACAAAATCAGTTCTACATTAACATCTGTCATAGCAAGTAAGACTAGCAGTGTACATTTACTACTCAATAAACTTGTGACTTCAAATTGTTTTGAACCTTTTTAATTACGTTCATAACTGGCGCAGTTGGTAGGATAAAGTGAGTCGGGCAATCGAAGTAACCAGGAGAACTTATTGAAGAAATTCCGCACAAATTTGTAGATTGGTGAAGATTCAGCCTTTTGGTATTAACCATCAAGACTCCACAGAAGACATCAAGTCAATAGTAAGTGTTCCTTCCTTTTTCTTTTTCCTTGTTAAGATTGGCAGTGTAGAATTCCTTTGAGTGCATATCAAAGTATTTAATTAATTTTGAGCAAATATCAGAATTAATTTTTTATAAGTTTTGACTATATCAAAAACTTATATAGGCTAAGAATTTCAGAATATTTTTTATTTTAAGTTAAATACAAATATTTTTTCACGAAGTTGAATACAAAACTTTTATTTAATTTTCAAAAAAACGAATTACTTTAATTACAATTACTTTATTTTATTTTACTTACTTACAAAATGACCTCCTAATTTAATTGCTCCAAGTGCAAGCGCACCTAACTTTCAACTCTTTAAAATGTTTGTAGATGTCATACCTAAATTCGATGGCACTCCATCTGTTTTAAATGATTTTATTTCTGCATGCGATGAGCTAGTAGAAACGTACGCCACAGGAGAAAGTGTGTTACAAGACAAATTTGTTTTGAGAGCTATACGAAGTAAATTATTTGGTCAAGCACAAATTAACATTGCATCTCGATTAGAATTAAATGACTGGACAGACATTAAGTCGGTTTTAGTAAGGACTTTCGGTGACGCAAGAGATTTACCCACGTTGCAAACCGAATTGATACATTTAAATATTGACCCCAGAAAAGAATCTTTAACTTCCTTTGGCAATAAAATATTAGGATATCAATCACTCTTGATTTCTAAATTACGACAATCTGCTGAACCTTTTACTGTAAAAGAGGCAATGAGTCAAGTATATCAAAGATTAAGTTTAGATACATATGTCAGAAATTTACCTTTGAATTTTAAACAAATGGTACGAACAAAAGAGATTGATAATCTTGTAGACGCAATATCTTTTATTTCCCGCGAAGAACAATTCTCTACTTATAATAAAACAGTCAATTCAACTTCTCATAGTTCAATAACTAAACCACAAACTCAAACTCGCAATATGACTCAACACACCATTTCAATCACACACACCGTTTCAATCACACACCTTTTCAATCACGCACACCATTTCAACCACACATACCCTTTCAACCAAATTATTTCCAAAATTACAACAACCAAACAAGACAAAATTCTCCCATGACTAGACCACTACCAGGAAACCAATTCAGACAACAAAACGACTGGAACTCAAGAAATACAACACGTCCTACACCAATAGAAACCTCCACGATAAATCGAACCTTACAACAACAGTTCAGGAATCCATCTCGTCCCACACCCATGGAGACATCAATCAACAGAACCACAGGACAACCTTACAGAACATTTCCACGAAGAACTGCACTACACTCAAGCTGATATAACGCCACAATATTATACGATCGACCCAACTACAAATCAACCCCTACCAAGTAGACTCGATGAAACAATTTCGCACGACAAGATCTGCAGCAAACCTTTCCACCTCCACAACAACAAGAAGAAGAAGAAGACTGGGACGCCGAAATAGCAGAAGAACTCGCAAGATTAGAACTCGAACGACAACATTTTTCGGAACAGCCTCCGGACAATCACCCGGTATAAATGCGTATAACACAACAATCGAGTGTAACACAATCTTTACGACAAACTCACTACCTTATATTCAATTACAACACCCACCTATTAAACTTTTACTAGATACAGGCAGTTCAAAAACAATTTTAAAACCTTCACTTGTAAAAACATTCTGCCCACAATATATTAGTCATGACCCAGTAAGAATCAAAACCGGCACAGGAGAAATCATAATTAATGAACAAGCGAAAATACCTTCATTTCCCGAATTTAATTCACAACATAATTTTAATGTCATTTTGTACGACTTTCATGAATATTTTGATGGTGCCTTATGCCTCGAAGATATTCAGAAATTAAAATTAACGATCTCATTTGAAAGTAACATATTATTTAATGATCAATGTCAAATACCCATTAAATTTAAAAAGCCTTTGATAGTAGTTCCGGGTAATGAAATACATAAAGTAAAAACAGCAATTAATCTTCCAGATAATACTGAATTATTTATTCATGAAATTTCAGATAAAAATTTTTACATTCCAGAAATGATTAGTTCAGTGAAAAATAACGTTTTAACTTTTGAATTACATAACTATAGTTCACAACCAATTTCTTTTGATCCCAGTAATTTACGATTTTCAGATTTAGCAAATTATAAAACATATCAATACTCATTAACAACACCAGACGAAACTATTGTCAAATCACAACTAGATTCTCTTTTACGGACAGATCATTTAAACAAAGAGGAAAAAACGCAATTATTTAAACTTTGCAAAAACTACACTGATATTTTTCAAAAACCAGACGACCTTACTTTCACAAATGCGGTTAAACACGAAATTAAAAATAAAGACAACTCACCCATTTACACAAAAAGCTACCGTTACCCTTACATACACAAAGAAGAAGTACAACGACAAATACAAGGCATGTTGACTAATAATATTATTCGTCCTTCACATAGTCCTTTTTCATCACCCATCTGGATTGTTCCAAAAAAATTTGATGCCAGTGGCAAACGAAAATGGCGACTAGTGGTTGACTATAGAAAAGTCAACGAACAAACAATAGAAGATCGCTACCCAATCCCAAACATCACAGAAATTCTGGATAAACTGGGAAGATGTTCTTATTTTTCCACAATCGATTTGGCATCGGGCTTTCATCAAATTGAAATGCACCCGGACTCAATGGAGAAAACAGCTTTTTCGGTCGACAACGGTCATTATGAATTTATTCGAATGCCCTTTGGACTGAAAAACGCCCCAGCTACATTTCAGCGATGTATGGACAATGTCCTTAAGGAATTGTAAAATTAAATCTTCTTGATATATATGGATGTCGTTATTGTTTTTTCAAACGGATTACAAGAACACATTCAAAATTTACAATTGGTCTTTGAAACTTTTCGTAAAAACAAGTTAAAAATTCAGCTGGATAAATCCCAATTTTTAAGAAAAGAAGTAGCTTTTCTTGGTCATATCATCACGAGTGACGGAATAAAACCCAACCCTGACAAAATCAAAACAATTCAAAATTATCCCATTCCCAAAACAACTAAAGAAATAAAGGCATTTTTAGGAATTTTAGGTTATTACCGTAAATTCATTAATAACTTTGCAAAAATAACAAAAACCATGACGCAATGTTTGAAGAAAAACGCAAAAATAACATTAACTAAAGACTATATAGACTTGTTTTCAAAATTGTAAAAATTTATTAATTAATAGCCCCATTTTATGTTACCCAGACTTTTCCAAATCATTCGAAGTTACGACAGATGCGTCAAATTTCGCAATCGGGTCAGTACTCTCGCAAAACAATAAGCCTATTTGTTATGCCTCTCGGACATTAAATCAAGCCGAAATAAATTACTCTACCATCGAGAAAGAATTGCTCTCAATTGTCTGGGCATGCAAACAATTTCGACCATATTTATACGGGACTAAATTTATTATTTATACAGACCATAAACCACTACAATGGCTATTCTCACTAAAAGAACCAAATTCAAAACTAGTCAGCTGGAAATTAAAATTAGAAGAATTTGATTATGAAGTACGGTACAAACAAGGTTCACAAAACAAAGTTGCTGACGCTTTAAGTCGAATTAAGATAGAAGATTGCAACATTAACGAAGTTGACGATAATTTGAACACGCAAGTTCAAATTGACGACGACCTTGATCAGTTAATAGACGAAATCCTTAACGAAAATACCACTAACGATATTGATCAAATTGTACACGATATTGAAAATGAACATACCATAGACACTCAAACACAACACACAGCTCATGAGGATCCTATTTTCACTCTACCATATACTGAACAACCACTTAACTCATACAAAAACCAAATACTAATAACAGAATCTAACACTACACCAAGTGAAATTTGCGATTCACACACAATTTTTAATAACATCCGCCATCGTATAACTTTGCGATCACATCTTGATGATGACGGTGTCCTTAAATTTTTAAAACAATTTATCTCTATTGGTGGAAATACATGTATAAAATTTTCAGCACCTTCTCTAGAACGCAAGATCACTCGGATCTTACGAACTTCTTTGCTTTATCACCGTACAAATAAAATTGTCATTTCAAATCGATTATTAGAGGATATCACAAATGAAAATGAACAAAACGAGATAATTAAATACCATCACCAAGGTAAAACTTGTCATAGAGGAATAAAAGAAACCACAAAATCTATTCAAAAAACGTGTTATTGGCCCAACATCCAAAAAGAGGTGACCAATTTTGTCAACACTTGCAACACCTGTTTAACCTCTAAGTATGACAGAAAACCACAGAAAATCAAATTACAAATTACACAAACACCATCTAAACCATTTGAAAATGTTCATATTGACACCTTCTTCATTAATCAAGAAGCATTTTTAACCATCTTCGACCCTTTTTCAAAATTTGGACAAGCTTATTATCTCGAACACAAAAACGGTACATGTATAATGGAGAATTTGCTTCAATTCTTTTCACACATGGGAATCCCCACTCAAATAACTTCTGATAATGGTACTGAATTCAATAATCAATTGATCAAAGATTTCTGTCATCTTCATAACATTACCCTGCACTTTACGACACCATATCACTCAAATTCTAACTCTCCCGTTGAACGTTTTCACTCAACCCTAGCTGATTCAGTTCGATGCTTACGAACAGAACACCAAAAATATCTGATGACACTCGCGGTAATGGCTTTATAACAACTCCATTCATTCAGTAACAAATATGACACCATTCGAAATCATTCATGGACCACGAACAAGTCCATATGACATGACTCCGCAAATGATAATCTCACAATACGTTGATGAGCATCAGAAAAATATGCAAAAACTATATGACATAACAAAAGATAAAATTCAAATAAATAAGGACAATGTTATTACTCACAGAAACACTACCCTTGACAACCCTGAACCAATTCAACCCGATCAACCTGTCTACATTCATACAGGAAATAGACTAGCGAAGCACTTACCTAGATTTAAAAAAGCACAAGCCATTTCAGATAACAACATAACACTCACGACCACATCGGGTACAGTTCATAAAAACAAAATTCAAAGACAACGCAAACTAGACATTAACACTGACACTTTGTTACAGGATACAAATACTGACACTGACAACAAAAACAACAACAATGACAACACTATTAGTGCCAGTCCTCATCCTAATATTCCTTCAAATATTCCTTCAACTAGTCAAGATAGTCACGAGCGATATAACCTTCGACCCCGTAACACACCCCACAATATTCGTCACACAGGGAACAAACGTACACATAATTAGTCACTATCACACATTTATTCACAAATTAGATTTAACACCACTAGTCAACACATTTTATGACACCATACTCATGCTAAATGACACTTATCAGATAGACAAATTACAGAATAATGGGAAAATAGACAGAAAAATTGACATGTCTCTTTTCAACCAAGCGGAAAATTTAGAGCATGTAATTAACGAGGAATACAAGAAATTAATTCCCAGACGTTTTTCAGAACAAACACGGACTAAAAGAGTTAAAAGAGGGTTATTCAATTTCGTAGGCACCGTGGAGAAATCTCTTTTCGGTACAGCAACAGATGATATTAGTAATTTCGAAACAAAACTTAATGTGCTTCTCACAAACGAGAAAACACTAACTCACGAATTAAATTTACGTACATCTTTGCTATCCTCATTCGCAAATAAAACAAACAAATTAATGACCAGAATTTTGGATAATCATAAAAATTAAAAGAAAATTTACAACATCTACATACCACTCTAGATACAAATTTTCAAAGACAGGTCATAATTAATCAATTCGAATTAATTCTATACTATTTTCAACAAATACAGCAAACTATCATTTTCCTACGATTAGATACAGTAAGTCCATTTCTCTTGAACACAATGGACATTACCACAATTTTGCATAATTTACAATTATTATATCCTAAGGACATTCGCCCCCCACAGCACCTCTGGAGGACCACCGTGGATATCCACCCCCACCACAAGCCATCCATAAATGTTAAATATTAAAAAAAAAATAAAAAAATGTAAATATGTAAATTATAAATTATTAAAATAAATTAGTTAATAGAAATGATATTTTTCGTTTAATTTATATATAAGAATCTTTAATTAATAGTTGAAATAGCTCAGTGGGAGAGCGTTAGACTGAAGATCTTGAGGTTCTAAGTTCAAATCTCAGTTTTAACATTTTTTTTGTTTCACTTTAATTTATATAATGATAACAATTTCAATTAGTTGACCTCTCTACACAAATAGCATCATATCGCACTTTGCGCTTTTCTTATCACACTGCTGTACATTAATATAAATTATTATTTGTTCAAGTATAAAACTGCCGAGTCATCCCGGCTTCAGACAAAAATTTCACAACCAGAAAGGCACTACATACAGGGCTGCCACCCACACCACGTGATAGCCCATATGTAACATCAAATCAAAACATCTTTCAAATTTTAGCTATCTTCAACGGGTCTAGAGTTATAAGCGAAAAACCGAAAAGCCCCCCACTACTGCCCACGCCCCGCCGGCCATGTTTTTTTCTATAAGCCCAGGCGTACACGGTTTTTCTATAAGCCCCCCGGCGGCCATGTTTTTTTCTAGAATCCCCGGCGGACAGGTTTTTTTTCTATAACCCCCCGGCGATCATGGTTTGTTCTAGATTCCCCCGGCGGACATGTTTTTTTCTATAAGCCCAGGCGAACATCTTTTTTTCTATATACCCCACTGCGCATGCTTTTTCTCTAAGCCCCCGCCGCCATGGCTGCCAGAGTCTTACGTCATACAACACCAGGCAGTCTTCACCGACGACAATGACCATAAGCTCTTCAACTCTGAAGACTTCTTCAGCAACGACAATGACCAGAAGCTCCGCAACAACCTCTTGGACGCTCTCGATGAACACATGCCATCGAGCTCACACAGAGCCCACTTCCGGTCCAGAACTCTCGTTGCTTATCTACTGCTGGGTCGAAGAACTGAACTCGGGACCTTGAATCCAAAAACAAAAACCCTAGCACATGATCCATCAGCTCCTACTTGTTATTGGAAATAAACTTGTTTCATGCATATAATAAAATACTATTTCTTCCAGTGCATTGATAGAGAAACGAGACAAAGATAAAGCTAACCCTGAAGTAATACAATAGAAAGAGATCAGCAAAATAAATGTGTCGTGGATATGTTTCGGACACCGTTAATCTATTGTCACTTGGTGTATATAATACTAACTTTTCTGAGTTTCAGCCTCAATAAAATCGGAACCATTTTTTACAGTCGCCGCTTCCACTATTAGGAATATTACACTATATATGCGCAAAATTGCTTAACCCAAGTGATAAAAATAAAAAAATTTTATGGGTGATAGGTTATTAGGTGTTGGATGTGTTGGTTCTTAGGTCGTATCACGTGGTCGTATGCATAGACCCACTGTGTTTCGAACATATTTATTTTATGTGAATTTTTATGTTTTGTTTTTGATTTCTTCCTTTAATAATAATGAATATTTATTTTGTTAAATTAAACATTATTAAATAAAATAAAAAATAAAGAATTTCTGCCTTTTTTAAATTTAGTTACTGATTAATTATAATCAAAGAATTTTTCAATTTATGGGTTAATTATTAATCAATTAATATTTCCAAGTTATAGGTTAATCAATAATAGATGAGTATTTCCAACGTATGGATTAATCAGTAATATTAATCTGTGATAAACACGCTGACTAATCATCATTAATCTTCAATCAAACCCCTATTCCCGTTAATCAGCACAATTCTGACTTTTATGTTGGTTTGTTGCATCACTGGCGTTAATGATCGCCCCAATAAACATCAAACATCATACCATTCACACAACGTAGATTTTATTCATACAAAATCCATCTAAAAATATATGAATTGTAACATCAATAGAAAATCTTTATTAGAATGTCTTTTGAACAAGGATTTCATTCGTTTTAAACTATATTTTACATAATGTGTAATGGTTATGGTTATTATCTTTTTTCTGTTCTGTGGTTATTATAACCAAATTCGACCATTTATGACATACCCAACCTAATACTGCATAAAAGGCTACATAACCAACCGGTACGTATCCTAAAAGGTGGAAGAGGAAGAAGAAGATAACCTGAATATTATGATTTTCGATCAAAAAGAAATAAAGTTTTAGGTCGAAGATTATGACGACCACCCTAATTCTGATGTTGCAATATTTTTAAATAAAATTAGGAAAGTAATCATTTTTTTCTAATTAAATATATGTTTTTTTTTGTTTTAATTCTCTAAAATTACTTGAAAATAATGACTATTCAAGTAGAATTTCAAGCAGTTGTCCTAGCAGCTGGAAGAGGGTCTCGTATGTCCGAAATTACAACGGGAAAGCCCAAATGCCTTCTGCCTGTAGGATCTAAACCCCTTGTTTGGTATCCTTTGTATAAATTACAAAAAGCAGGATTTTCTGGTAAGTTTTAATAGCAAAGTACTTTAGTGTATGTTATATTAGTTATATTTATATTTTAGATGTAATTTTAATAGTACTGGAGACTCAGAAAACTGAAATTCAAAGTGTGTTGGAGAAAACTGAACTGGAGATCAGAATAGACTATGTTTCTATTAATGATAATGAAGATTTAGGAACAGCTGATAGCCTCCGTTTAATTGGTGATAAATTAAAGTCAGACATTTTTGTGGTTTCGTGTGATTTTGTTAGCGATGTAAATTTAAGAGGAGTATTAGATATTTTTAGGACACATGATGCCTCTATTGCCTCACTTTTATTGCATCCCCAGCAAAATGAAACTATTATAGTGCCAGGACCAAAATCTAAACATAAGCCAGGTAAATATTTTTTGTTATAATATCCAGGTAAAATGTTATGATGTAATTTGTGATTTTTAGAAATGTTAAAAGTATATCTACATTTCAGATTTATTAAAAATGTTTAGGTATCAATTCCAAGTATTGGTATTGAGCTATTGATACCTATAAATTGTTAAAATAGATCTTCTGTCTGGTCGGGGAAAGAAGACCTACAGAAAGAATGTGATTTCTGCATTATATTCACAATTACTTAATTGTAAATGAAATAAATGAATTAATGCATGGTAAATTTTTGTGATCGTTTGCATCCGTACCTATTCATTGGGAGAGATATATTCCTGGTATATGATTTCGTAGAAAGCTAGCGACTTATCGGCAATACTCTCCCTTGCCACTTGGGCCTTCTTTTACCGGCTGGACAGTACTATTTTATTTTGGGTTTTGATGTTTAAAAGATGTGCAAAAGATTTTAAGCGGCGATTCCTGCTGATGGTCGCAGTGGAGCATCCACAAGGACCCAATCCCAAAAACCTAACCTAACCGAACCTCAGCTTATTTTAAGATAGAAAGTTCATATAAATATGTTCTATTTTTTCAAGATAAAGGGTATTGAATTTCAAAAAAATAATTAGTTTCTTTTCAAAAATTTCAAAAACATATGAATATTTTTCTGAAACCTGGTATGTTTTTTATAATGTTTTAGGAGACATCTTTTGGTTAGCAATTTTTGTGTATGTTATAATGAATATTCTAAAAAAAAAAAATCAAATTTGAGATAACGTGAGGCATAAGTTGTTTTTTTTTTTAACAAAAGTTAAACTTCAATAACCAGTTCGACACTAGCACTGCAAAAAAAATTTAAAAACTAATCAAAATATGTTTCCTAAGACATTGTAAAAGTCACACCAAATTTCAGAAATATGTCTTGAAGGGTTTTTAAAGTTTTTAGAAAGAACCTTTTTTTTTCCAAATTCAGCACCGTTTATTCTGGAAAGTAGGCCGATGAGGACATGAGGACAGAATTTTAAAAAATAAACCAAGGAATCGCCCCTTTAAATCTTTTGCAATCATTTGGAAACCCTGTATAACAAATTTAAAAAACATTCATTTTCAACACATTTTTTTTATAGAAGCAGGCAAAAAAATTTAGAAAAACCATAAGCAAACTGAATTTAAATTTTCACATAATAAATATCAATTTTTCTTTGTATAATTAATAATTGACCAGGGGTTAATTGATCAAAAGAATTATAACAAAATTTTACAGTACAGCTTCCAAACCAAAACCATGATTCATAACAATGACATATGTATTATGTAGTTTTATATACAGGGATTACAGGGTGATACATAATTACGAATCACTTCGTTATGTGGCAATACTTCGGGGCCGATATTACACAAAAATACACTATTTGATTCATGAAATAAATTTCAGTAATTGAAATAAATTTTTGGTAATGTATATATATTTTTTCAGAACGTGACTTAATTGGTATTGATGAGCAAACAAGTAGATTGGTATTCCTCGCCTCAGCTAGTGACTATGAGAGTGAATTGTCACTCCCAATTAGCCTTTTAAAAAAGCACAACAAATTGAAAATATATAGTAATTTGATAGACTCGCATGTGTATGTACTTAAAAACTGGGTTATTAAATATCTAAAAAGTGAAGAAAATTTTATGTCTATTAAAGGTGAATTATTACCCCATATTATCAGGAAACAGTTGTCTAGGCCGCCAAAGCCGACTGATACTAAAGAATCAATTATATGTACTAAAGACAGTGGAGATATATTTGCTTTTGCTAAAGAAGATGAATTGGATTTGGAAATTAGAAATGCCTCCTCTTATAATGATCATATTGGAGATATGAAACCAACTTATCATAATGATAGTATAAGGTGTTTTGCATATATTTCTCCAAAAGATACGTTTGGAGTTAGAGTCAATACTTTACCTGCTTATTGGTCTATTAATGCTAAGGTATAAGTATAGTTGTTTACTAAAAACTGTAATTATTGTAGATCTTTGAGTGATGGTTAACTCTTACTTATTCAGCTTTAATTTATATTAAAAGAGAACCTTCAGAGATACGAGCCCTATTTTATTGAAGTTGGTCCACCATTCAGAACATTAAAATATAAGTTTTTTAGTTAGTTATTATATTCCAACAAGAAAATCATTAAATAAGGGAAGCAAAAATAAAATAAATGGTTTAATAATCATCTAAGTCAAATGAGGGAAACTTTAATATTCTTAGGAGATTTACAGAAATTTTTTCCAAATCCAGGGTTAAAAAAGTACTGCAATTATGTTAGGTATAAATATAGACCAGAAATAAATAAAGCAAAAAAAGAAACAAAATCAAATTATATTGCAAAGTCAAATAATATAATAAACTCATCTTGGGAGGTAATAAACTCAAATCGAAATAAAGTAAGTAGATTAATTAAAAGAGGTATAATCTGAACTAGATCTAGATGAACTGATATACATTTTACCAACATAGTCGATAACATATTATTATTATCAAACAGTACGATGACTGTTGATGTACATTGAAAAGTTAGACTTAAACCACGATAGCCTAAAATTTGCTTTTAGGGAAGTGACTTTTGTGGAAGTAAGGAATGCCATAACAAATCTTAAAAATAAGAGAAGTAAAGACATATGGCATGAATATAATATAAAAAAACCTTTAAAAGACACTTATTTCAATAACAAAATTAATAAACCTATGTATAAAGGAAGGGATATATCCCTCATGTCTTAAACTATCAAAAGTAATACCAATTTTTAAACAAGGTCAAATAAATGATGTCGAAAATTATCGCCCAATTACATTAATTCCAGTAGTGTCTAAAATTTATATCTGCTAATTGTATGATTATTTCAAAAAGAGAGACAGGCTCCTTACTGAGTGCTAATACTGATTTAGAACTAAAAAATCAACTACTCTTGCCATATTAGGTCTTCTCGAATACATATCAGAAGGCTTCGAGGAGAAGCAGTATGTGGTGCCTACATTCTGCGATCTGTTGAAGGCTTTTGATTGTGTATCACATAACATTTTGATTGTTGTATTGTTCAACTGGCGAGTACTTTTGTTTTATTTATTTTTGGTTTTACTGAACGGAGTAGTTAGAATTAAAAATAACATTATTGTGTCAGTCGTACTGGACATAATGTGTATATTATCTTTTTTATAATCCAAGTTCAGCGTTTTGGCAAATAGCCGGAAAAATAATTGTTTAAAAGGATATATGTTATACTTATCTCTGATAAGTTTTGTAAAAGTTAGAAAATAATAATTAGCAAAAATTTTTAGCGTTATTATATTTCATTTCGTTCCACATTTAAGAAATAACTATAATCACAAACATGACTCTAAATTAAATAATAATGTACACCTTGAATATCTTGGACTAGGTTAGGTTAGGTTTGTTGTGAGTGGGTCTCAGTAGACCCTCCACTGCGGTCATCAGCAGGCGTATCTTAGACTAAGACGAACACAACTACATCAAGCTATTACAGTCCTTTGCTTTTAATAAGCTTCTACAACATGTAAAAACATTACCCATAGATAAATATAAATTAAGTATCAAAAAGATGTTGTTAACAAAAGGTTTTTATAATTTCAAGGAGTTTTTGGACAGTAATAGCCTAATTAAAACTGTTTTTATTTTGTGTATGTATTATTAGTTGTCGTGACTCCTATCATTGTATTTTAATAAACTAAAAATGTAATTTTAAAATTATGTGGCGGAGAGCATGAAGCACAGCACTACTTTTTGACGTGTGTAATAATCTATGTATTAAAATGTTTTTTTACCCACCTCAAGTCACCGAAATAACTCCCAGAAAATCCTAGGATTTTGTGTTGAGGAAAGAGAGACGAAGTCCTACAGTTTATTGTGGAATCCGAACCACATCGACAGTTCTCTCCCATCTTAATCCGAAACAAATTACAAATAAAATGTCTAACTTCCTGCGGGTTGTATTCGAACCATCGATATTCGGTACCGAGTAAATAGCTATAAGCGCTTTACCCACTCAGCTACCATGCCCCATTAATAGCAATAATAAATGATTTGATTTGAGAACTTGGTTTTCTTCTAACAAATTATCTGGAACAGGTGAGTCGTTTATTGAGAATAAACTTCCTCAGGACTCAATAGCAAAATTGATATAAATATGAAAATTTAAGTCATATTTATATCAATTTGTCTATTGAGCTCTGAGGAAGCTTATACACAATAAACGAAACATTGGCAAAGTAGCATTTTGATTTAACTTATCGTCCTGTTGCCGCCACTTTGATGAATAGTAAGTTCCAAGGATGCAATTTTAACAATTTCATTATAGAAATAACTTCTAAAAAACTTGTTAACAGTAAGATAACAGGTGAATAGTGTGTCTAATAATGTATCCTTACTATAAGCATAAATTGGCATATTTTAATATTCTGAAGGGTGGGGCAACTTCACTGAGACGGGGCTCGTACACTCAAATAAATTGCAATTTTTAATATAATGTGGCAAGATTAACACCTAACATAATTTTATTAATATTAGGAACTCAGGCTGCAATAAGAGATATATGTAGACACACGCACAGATAGATATACATATATACTGGAGTAAATCGAAAGATGCCATTAGTCAAAATCGAAACTTTTTGCCCAATATGACAAGTTTTGCAAAATAATAATCGTCAATCAAAATTGTAAAGTCTACCATATATTCTTTTTGTGTAACTTTTCTATATTAGTAATCTCTACCATTTATAGTTTTAAATACCAACATTTGAAATTATTTCGATATATATTTTTACAGGTTGTGGTTCTTTTAAAACACCTAAAGTTAAATTGTAATTCTCACTTACTAAATTTAGAGTAGTTTTCATTCAGTATTTTTTTTTCATTCTTTATGTCCTCAACATGACTATTCTGAACTTTAGGGAACATAAATGACATGATTTTTAATCTTTAGCATACTTTTAGAGATGTTCCCAAGAAAGAAAAATTCACCTTACTACCTTAATGGTGATGAGTTTTGTGCAAAATTTTTCTTATGTAAAAACGATCTCCATAAAATTATCTTTATTTTTATTTATATACAAGGTGTTTCTTTTCGGAAACAGGTAATAGAGAAAATTATTGTAAGCAAAAAGATTCATATAAACATATGTCCAATTCGTTTTCGTTATCGGATAAATGATTTTAAGATTTTTCAATCATTACCAATCTTCCAGTTTAATATTATGAGATTGCCATGAAATACAACCATTATTTACACCAGTTTATCTAATGATACATGATATTTTACATTGAATAGGAAAACAAAAATATGAACAAACAGTAAGTTTGTTCCAAAAACATTAAATTCTATAATAAATGACCTAACGTTCCCATCAATACAAAAGTTTAAGAGTATAACGAAGCAAAGACTGATAAATAATTTTTAAAATAAAAGTATGACACTAGTAAAATATGTAAGATATATATGTTCATGTACTCAAATATAGTGTTATTATATGTGATATGTTGAATTTGTGAAATATTTATTTAGCTTTCTGGGCTGTGAGGAAGAACGGCTCTGTCGATCATGGTCCATTTGTGTAATGTAATGTACTTTTCTTACTTGCACAATAAACGTTATATTATTATTATTATTATTATTATTAAGTAACAAAGTAAATGTTCAAATTAATATTATTAGATTGCCATGAAATAAACCAATATTTACATCATTGTGTCTAATGATATATAATTTTACATTGAATAGGGCAACAAAAATATGAACAAACAGTTTCAGAGTATGACTACACAAATCATTTGTATTTCATGGCAATCTAATAATATTAAATTGAACATTCTTAATATCGGTAACAATTGAAAATGTTTAAAATTATATAAAATTCATGCATTAATTCTACACAAAAAAAATGGTTCAAGTTCATGTAACCCTTTTTCAAAATTTCAATATTAGCGGAGTTGCATAACTGTAAGGTTTATTTTTTCATATTAATATTTTGTCATAACTTTTTTGCTAGTGAAGCGATTTTTTTTCAAATTTGACGCACTTGTTAAACTGTACCAACGTAAAAAATTGGAAAGCCCTAAAGGTATAAAAGTGCCATTGTTGGCCACAAATTTGACCAAAACTTTTTTTATTTGCTATTTTTTCAAAAATTTAATAATGTGTTATTAAAGGTCATTAAAAAATCTCAGAAATGTCAAATCGATAAAATCAACCGTTTTTGAGTATAACGCATTTAAAGTTTTGCAAAATTCCCTAAATCCTCTTAAACCTTAATTAAAACGCATAAAGACACAGAATATGCAACTCGGCTAATAGTGAGATTTAAAATTATATATGAAGTATTATTATTTTTATGAGTAGAATCACCTCCTGAGATTTTTGCTCATAATTTCCGGACACCTTGTATATAAACAAAAATGAAGGCAGTTTTATGGAGATCAATTTCTCGTAAGAAAGTTTTTACGTGAGTTGTTTCACAAAAAGCGAATTTTTGAATTTTTTTTTGCTAGGATACACCGGCGTGTCATAAAGTTACTGGATATACAATATACATATTTGTTTAAAATTATTCATAATTTCTGTTATTAAAAATGTCCAAATCCAGGTTGCCAATATGAAAGTTTCTGTCCTATTAAATTCATTATGTAGTTCCAATATTTCATTAAATCTTTGAGTAGGTGGATTATACATGTTTTATTTCATTTTTGGTAACTTAACCCTGTAAATGGTTTCCACCTTTGGGCAATAAATGGATAAATAAATAAATAAGGCATGTAATGAAAGATAATTATACTACAGAGCAGGGTTGCGACGATTTAAATCAATTTGATTTAAATCATGATTTAAATCAACTGATTTTTTTAAATTTAAATCATGATTTAAATCACGTTGTAAATCAAATTTCAGAAAATTCAAATAAAAAGTATAGTTTATTTAAAAGCTAGATACAAATTAAACTGAAAAAAAAATCAAATAAAAGAATAAAAGAACAGTTAGGTTATACATATAAAACAAGTTATCTTCTTAAATGTATATTATAAATTAAGTGCCTACTTAAAAGCAGAAACATAAAGTAAACAAATTAAACAGAACCAACTCTAAAAGAAAATAAAACATGATTTACTCCAAAACAAAAATTTTAAATTAGGTTAATTATTGTAAAGTTTGTACAAAAAAACTAATTTAGCTGCTTTTTCGGTCCCTAAACGATTTCGAATCTTAGAATGAATCAAACCAAATGTCGAAAATATTCTCTCAACCGAGGCTGAACTAGCTGCAGCAGAAAATAGTTGCTTGATAATCGGGAATAATTTGTCAATAATATCAATATTTCTTTGGGATTTTTACCGGCCCAAGGGTTTTGTGTTTTTAAGAATTTCATCGTGAAACATAATATCGGCAAAAGGCTCAGATTTTGCCAGAAATTTAATAATCAGTGGTAGTAAACCACTTTCGGGATATAATTCATTTGCGGCTTCTAAAGCACCGATTCTTTTCGCTTTCTGTTAATTTGTGCTTTGTTTTCGTAGGGTCTAGAATGAAGGCTAGAAAATGGTATGAAGTGATACACTGACTGTATCGGTATCTAATTGTTTGCATTTACCTTAAGTTAATTTCAGTTTCGTCAAAATACGACTCAAGAATTTTAAATTGTTCTACGACGTCTGATAAAATTGCATCGTTTCTTTGAAACCTATCATGTGCAACAGATATAGGTTTTAGTAGTGATAAGTAATCTTCAGCAGTTCTTTTTAAATAAATGTTTGATATTTTCTGTCTTACTATGCTGTCAATTTCATTTTTGTTCCTCGCTAATTTTAAAAAGGGTGGGCCATGATTTAACGAAACCCTCTAAGCAGTCGGCAAGTGAGTTCCATCTTACGTCAGAAGGTAAAGTAAGTTTTTTTCCTCCTTCTTTTGCGTATATGGCGGAGGCAAAATGATTGTTTTGGAAGTATTTCACAACGAACGTAACGTGTTCCTTAATTTCACTAATTTCCAAATCCTTACATAATAAGTTTAAAATGTGTGGAGCACAACCGTAAGTAATAACATTTAGTTCTATTGACTCTTTAATTTGGTTTATCATAGCATTCATATTGGCAGCATTATCCGTCACAAAACTGCTTACTGTATAGGTATCGTTAATGTTTAGAGTTTTAATTAACTTTGTTGCAAGTTCTGTTAAATATACAGATGCATGTGGATTTCCAGATGTGTCTATCGTGTCTACTAAAAAGGAAGACCCATTTTCCGTAGTTACAGTTGCACATATTATTGGTTCATTGTGTATGTTGGACCATCCATCCAATGACAGATAAACTGAACTTCCTGATAAATCTTTAAAACATTTACTTTTTCCTCGTTATACAGTTCATCGAGCAGTCTGTTGGACACATCATGTCGAGATGGTGGTACATTTCCAGGTCGCCTTATTTACTTCAGGTTGTTCAATACACATGAAACTGCTGTTTGTCACAAAAAGAGCTCTAGCAATTTGTTTATCTATTTCTTCTTTATTAGGCTTGGTTGTACGTACAACAAAAGATGATAAAGATCCAGAACTGGAGTCAGGCACTACTTTTCTTTTTTTAGTTAATGGCGTAGAAGATAAGAGCGGCTGTGGGGCACTATCTTCCTCTGCATCTTGTAACGTGTTCAATTGTATCTGTAATAAAAAACAAGATTGATATGTTGTTTAAATCCAGCTACACACAGACAGGCATAGATACTATACTTTGTTCTTAAAACTAGAAGTGAATGAAAGTCATATTTGCACAGGAAAAGTTACTAGAAATCTAGAAAATGCACTAAATCATTTTAACGCGAAATTTGATTCTAACGCTGGCGTAGTTTTCCACGAAACACCAAAACACTATACACTGCACTCGACGCGCGTTTCGCCAACCAAGTTGGCATCATCTGGAGATGATTAAACCAGTTTTAATCATCTGCAGATGATGCCAACTTGGTTGGCGAAACGCGCGTCGAGTGCAGTGTATAGTGTTTTGGTGTTTTGTGGAAAACTACGTCAATGTTATCTTCGCATCAAAGGTTCCAACCCATTCCAGGTCGTAGAAATAGACCGATGCTAAATAAGTAAATTTAAAAAAAAGGTTCTCTTAATATTTTGTCTTACTAAGAAGTTATAATTATAAATAAAATAACACTATACTTACATTGGACACTGTTCCTGAAGTAGAGGGACCTTCATTATTTGTTTCTACACTTTCTACATTACGCGAAGCATATTTTTTCCAGTAGACTTTGTCGGTCCACAAGCCCTTGCATTTCTACATTACACTTTTTACATGTAGCTCTACTACCACTTTATCCATCAAGCTTACTTGATTTTTCAATAAAATATTGCCAAATGGGATCTTTTTTCCTTCCCTTCAAAAAATCATAATTTTTTGATTTTTTTTTTAAATCATGATTTTTATCAACCCTGCTACAGGGAGTTAAATGGGCCACTCATCACACGCTTTATTTCTGCTTCGGTACTCGGTGTGTGGTGTAGACACCGAGTACCGATGGCATGTGCATACTTTGCAGTATATTTGCACAAGTGTTTGAGTCATCGAAGCATGGCATCTTGCATGTTACACTGTTTATGGTGAGTAAGAACGTCTAATTTAATACTAACTATATTTTTTACATAATGAAGAATTATTCATGTGGTCGTGTCCCAAAAAAAGAACAAGAAAAATTTAGAGAATGCCACAAATAACGTTCAGACAATACTGCTCTCTTTTAACACAAGCTTTTTTTTTTGTTTGTTGCATTACCATGTTACCATAAATCAAATAGGTGTATATAACCCTAAAGTTCTTATTATTCTTCAGTTGTATTAAAATAAATGATATATTTGTTTCTAATTTATTGACAAAATTTAAAACTATTTTTTTATAAATATAAGGCAGCAGTTCCACAAAGTTTTGTGGTACTCCTGTATGCTGGTAAATTATAAAACTTTGTTTTCTTTTAGCCATGTTGCTATCATAGCTAAATGTCAAAACAGGAACTATTTCCACTATTTACGTACAAATGCCATTAGATAATAGTGGAAATATTCGCAATGACAATAATAATCATTATGAGCATTATACCTCTTTGTTAATCTTCTATTGACGATTTTTTTGCAAGATTTGTTGGTTGTGTTGTGCCCCAGTCATTTCCTTTGGTTGATTCGTTTTTTTTTTTAATTTACAGATCCGTTATAATAAATTTATGTTGAATGTGGAAGCTAAGAACATATAATATATTAATAATTTATTCATTATACTGGTAGGAGTTGAGTAGTTATTAATCAAAATGTAAAAAAAAGTTTTTATCACTGACGTAATTTTCCACGAAGCACTAAAACACTACATACTGCACTCGACGCGCGTTTCGCCAACCAAGTTGGCATTATTTGTAGGTAATTAAAACTATCCTTATGCTAACAATGTATCCAATTTATGCCTAAACTAATGTCATGATTCGGTAAACCGTGATCCACTAACTAATAAAGCGAGCTATTTGGGATTGTCCCTATTCATACAATTTTTGCACTTTGCGATTTCCAAGCCTTAAAATGCATAAAGCTGCCTAGTATATGTTACATTCCTAATTAATATTAAATTGCTAATATCCATTTTATGGTTGTTGTCAAATGCATGTTGTGCAACACTCCCTAACTTTTCGTTTGGTTCAATTTTGTCATTTGGATTGCCTAAAAGTTGCTGTAGTTTATTTCCCAATGAATAAACCATTGTCATGCCTATATCTTTAAAAATCTTACCAACACCGCAAGTGAATCGAGGATCAAATGGAATCTATACAAATTTCGGATTTTCTCTTTCATTTTGAAAGGTGGAGGAATTCTGAAATGACTTTAAATTTTCGTTTCCTAATTATTTTATCAATTAAACTTACAGAATATCCATTACTTGCAGCTATATCCTTAACCAATGCTTTTTCTTTTTCAAACCTCTCCTTATTGAGGGGGAAGCTTATTAGACGATGAACTAGAAAATTAAAACTCGCTATTTTGTGTTGAACACAATGGTGAGAGTCCTTAGGGATATATCTTAGAGTACTGGTATCTTTTCTGTATATGTCAAATTCTAACTTATTTTCACTATTTCTAATTATTAATACATCTAAAGTAGTCATCCAGAGATTTCAATTTCGTAAGTGAATTTAACTGATACGAAACAACTGTTTAATTTAGAAACAAAACTATCAATATCAGCGACTTTTGTATCAAACACTGCAAAAATATCATCCACATACCTAAGCCAAACCCTGAGGAAATACTCGAATTCTTCATTTGATTGTGCCTCGAATCTGATAATGAAGAAACTGGCAATGAGTGGTGACAAAGAGTTACCCATTGCTTCATATTGTTCGAAGAAATTATCGTTGAATTGAAACCAATTTTGTTTCATACAAAGTTTAGCGAGTTGAAGATATTTTCTATATCTTGACTGAAATTGTTTAATTCGAGTAGATAGACACATTTTTAGCATGAGGTTAGTTTTAATTACCTCCAGATGATGCCGACCTGGTTGGTGAAATACGCGTCGAGTGCAGTATATAATGTTTTCGTGTTTCGTGGAAAACTACGTCAGTGTTATCTTCACATCAAAAGTTCCAACCCATTCCAGAAAAAAAGTTTTTCTCTTAGATTCTTTTTCTATTGGTTACTGCTTCGGATTTTTTTACATAAATCCAGTTACAAAAGATGTACATGTAGCGTGGTAAAATTTACCTATTTTTATATTGTTAATAAATGTAATAAATATTTGTAGACACAAGTTTTAAAAATTACCTTCATATTTCTATTACAGATAATAGATAAATGGAATAAAATAACCAATGGTAAAGAATTAGTATTGAAGCATCCAAAGGCAGCCATTACTTCCAATCAAGTTGACAGCAAATGTATTATTTGGGAAGGAGCAAAACTCAATGAAAAGACGTCTTTCAAGAATAGTGTTATTGGTGCTAATACAGAAATTAGTAGCTTTAGTAGAGTTTTTAATAGCATTGTGATGAATAATGTTACCATCAAAGAAAAGTAAGTTTTTTAAAAATATGTGCCACGAATTGTCAAAGACCCATTTCATAAAACGAAAAAAAATGTCTTCACAGATTTGACTTTTCTCTTATTAACTTGTAACATTTTCAACTAATGTGTCTGTATGCTAGGATGAATTTTTGCTTTAGAAAAAATCCCAGCTCCTTTACCGTGGATCGAACCCGAGACTGTGGTGTAAAAGGTAAGTGTCCTTAGCGTTCGACCACGAAGCTACAGTTCTCAAAATTATTACTTTATATTGAAAATATAGGTAGTGAAGTTGAAAATGAACTGAAAAAAGGGAGGGATGAATCAGTGGCACCCAGTATAATATTCTTTGAAGCTATTTTACATGTCTACCTCAAATTTAAAAATCATCATCTTGAATGAAACAAAAGTTGACATATTTAGAAGAAATGATTGACAGACACGCAGACTGGCAGACAGACAAACTTTTTCTCATTTCGTGTTCTGAAAAGAATTTCTGTGTAAAGTATATTTTTCTGAATATTTAACAATTTAATATTTGTCCAGTTATATTAGATTTTGTCAAAAAGGTATAACGTAACAAGTTTATGAAATAAGCTCTCTTGGGAGGAATGTGTAGGTAGCATTTTTTTCCCCAAACTTTGGTCTGTTGCCGACAAATCCAACAGTTCAAAGTTACTGTCAAAAATACATTTTAATTTTTTCATAAAATTAACATTTAATAAGCTTTGAGTGTTTTTAATAACAAAGCCAAAAAATAATCTGAGAATCAAATAAGTACTAATGTGACAAACCGGCATTAACATTTTTCTGTATAAATCCGAATTTGTCGGGAAGGTTTCTTATCAAACTTTACCGACATTATAGCAAACACAATGTTTACTCACTTCTAAAAATGTGTTAGTTACTGATGCACATGTTTTTTAGGGTAGCCTTAGAAAATTGTATAGTGTGTGATGGAGTGACAATAGAAAATGGATGTCAAATCAAGGGTTGTGTAATAGGAAGTCATCATGTAATTCCTGAACAGTCTGATCATACAAATGAAGTTCTTACTGAATCTGACAGATTGATGGAGTTTTAATTGGTACCATAATATTAATATGAATAAAACACTAAAAATGAGAAGTGGCTGTTTATGTCAAAAAATCTGTCTTTTAATATCGAAAGCAGATATACATTAAAAGCAGATAGGTATACATATATAGTTGTATAACTTATTTTTGAAAAAAAAAATTGAAAAAAATGTATATCCCAGAATCGGCTATCCTATGTACAAAAAGCATCTTTTCCAAGTAAAGAAAAAAATGGATACAAATTGTTTTTGCTTGGTCATTTAAAAAGACGTTTAACTCACATTAAACACCCTAAGGAGCTATTCGGGTCAATAAATAAAATATAAAAAAACTTTTATTACAGTTTTTTTTCTCATGTTTTAGCCATAAAACAATAAAATATTCTTAAAATATAAATAAGAACATAATTCCTTTATAAAGACTTCAAACAAGAATAAAATAACAAGTGATTAGTTAGAACATAAACTTCTTAGGCAGCTATAATGCTGGTGTAACAAGTAAGTATAAAAAATGTCTTTAAACTAAAATCGTTTGAAATTAGAAAACTAAACTCTACAGAACAAAGTATAGCTAAAATTTTTTGAGGTTAAATATTAGTAAGAGGAACTTAGTAACTATTCTTTTGAATTTAGGTAATTAATTATACACTAAGTTATAAAACATTAAAATCAGAGAAGTCAACAGGTAATTCAAAATAAAAAAAATGTAACTGGTGCAGGAATTTTCTTTACAATCATCCCAATGAACACAGACACATATTTACTATGTTTTTCTTACATAATCTACTCAAGATGTTATATCCGAGGATATTGAATGTAAGGTAAGTGAGAGGTCTGTAAAGGAGTAGGTTATCTATTAACTTTTGACCAATAGAATTAATGGCGGGTATGCTTTCGTTTAGAACTTTAAGTTTATGAATTATGTTAATTTTATATACTTATGTTTATTATTTAATTTAACATATTTTAATGATCAAAAGAACACTATAAATGACTCATAATAAAAATAACTGAGGAATAGAAATACTAATTATTGAATAAACTTATGTACATTTATTTTATTTGCATTACATGTTTTGTGTATGATCAAAATAAAAACTACTATTCTCATCAAATTTTATGTTGTCGATTATAAATTATCATCAAATTTAACCATTTTTTTAACAAATCTTCACATGTTACAAAATATAATGTTTTGACATGGTTTTTATAATATGTTTGTTATTTGATGAATATTTACTTCCCACTTGATCTCTGGAAAGGCCAAAGCGATTTTATTGAAATTGTGTATATAGTTTTGAGCAAAGACGAAAATACAAAATTACATTTATACACGGTGGTTTAAGAATACCGACCGACCAGTTCGAAAATGTTATAATTTGTAATATTTCTGACATGTTCCAGTTCATTAATTATGATTTCCGATAAAACGGTGATTGTCACATATTATAGCTAATATATACAGGGTGATCCTTAAGTACATGCGTTGAGAAAATTAAGGAAATGATTCCTAAATCTATATTAAGAGCTCAAATGATGTTTTGTCAATAAATTTATTTCGGAGATACAGCGAGTTGATTTAAAAAAAATGCTTTAAATGTTTACAACAAAGAAGTTTCTAAAGATACTCATTATGCACAGCAAGTTTGATAAAAGAATCCTCAAGCACTTCAGAAATCTTCAGGTTTTTTTTTTTTTTCAACACACTATATCCGAAACAAAGCAGTTATGGACAAAACTTCATTTAGATTTTCATCTCAAAATAGGACAGTGGCTAATAGTCAAAGAAGGTGAGAAAGAAACGTTACAGGATACCACAATTAAATAATTATAGACAATATCTCAAAATATGCAGGTTCAGCAATCATTTTCTGAATTCTCTCGATGTAAGTACATCCTTATAAGTATAAGGATCACCTTGTCCTGTAACCAAGCACTGAATTCAGTAAATAACCCATAGTCCTTTATAAATATTATGTAAAAGAAGGAAAGAGGAAAACTAAATGAACCTATCCTATTTCACCAATTAAATATTTAGGAAATATTACCAAAATAACGTATAACAATATATAAAATAGCTAGATAGTTTAGAAATCAATCTAATTTAATTATTAACCATAACATATTACACTTATTCTTCTTCTAATTGACTAGTAACAAATTTTAATAGTTTATTTCGCAGTTAAATAGATGATTTTATTTATATCCCAGTAAACACCAAACGCTGGTTGTTTACCCGGTCTTCACTGGAGATTCTAGCTGAATAAAAGCCCAGTAAAGCCCATACTTTGATGGTTACTGAGATTATATTATTTATTATTTCTTTCTATGCGGAAATGATTATTGAAACTTCATGTTTAAAATATTTTATTAACAGTAAGATATTTTACATTAAGACAAATAAAAAACAAATATATAAAGAACTGAATCTCTTTAATACATTGACTGCCATAACTCGGTCTATAAGACTGACTGTCATATTTGAACAGTACCACCATCTCGGTCTATCAGACCGAGTCATGTATAAGCCTGGCCAAGGTCATTAATCCTACAGAGACGTACTGGTTATGCATAATATCATAATACTTGAATAAGTACAATAATGAAAACAAAAATATTTTATATATTGTGATGTATGTTTTTGTACTATTTCATTCACGTTAAAGAATTTAAATGTATTTCCTTATATTTTGTAAGCTTAGTGCTGCACATTATTATTAAACTGTTAAATGACGTTCACACATGTACATTGTATATCTAAGTGATAACTAATAATAAATAAATAAATAAGTAAATAAAATAAATGGAAATAAATTTTATTAATACTGGTACACTTTATAAAAATATGTACAAAACTCACCTTCTTAAGCAGATTTATGAAGTAGCTTGGTTGTCGTTATCACAAACTGGAGCACTTCTATAATAACTGTGTAGCATCAGATATGTTTCTACAATTGTATCAGTAAGTGATGTTCTCTGTGGTGAAAAAATATGTTTGTATTTTGAAAAAGACCATTCGACATCTACAGAAGTAATACAGGCATAAGTAAAACACTCTGTGAACTCACTTAACGCAGTTGTAGATGCACCATCACAAATTTGTCTTAATTTGGTAAATTCAGAATCTTTCCATAATACAATCTCGAATTTTTCAATAACGGGCTTATTTTTTTGAGTCATTTATAGTCTGTAGCTGTGTATTTACGTCGTCCACTATTTGCAGCGATTCTACTAACGACAACGAAGTATTTTGCAAATTTTCTGTTGCGTCGTGTAGTCCTCTATAATTGTTATAAATAGTTTTTAAATCTGTTTCAAGGGAAACATCTTGAAAGCTTCTCTGACTTTCCTTAATAGCTGCAGCCTTGTTAAGGTTGAACTGTAGTATCACAGCTTTTATTTGTTGAAAATATTCAGCATAATAAAAACTGCCTTCAATCACGTTCCTTAACGTGTAAGAATCGGCTCTGGTGGTTCCGGAATAGCAGGACACAGTGTGAAATGCTCGAAGCCGTTTAGGAGATTTGAGAAATACTTTTTTTGTATTTGCTATTAATGCATCTAGCTCTGGAAAACATTTTTAAATCGTATGCACTTTACACGTAACATGTAAAAACCTACAATCGTCTCTTTGAAGAAAACGGCCCACCAAACGCATTGTCGCAGCATCGTCGGTTACAAACATCAACACTTGACTTGTTGACAGTTCAAATTGTTCGAAAGTCTTCAACACCACCCGCGTAATTGTTTCGCCAGTACACGCAGTTAGTCTTTTGCTAGCTAGTAAAAGTGGAAATGTTGGTTTAACAGGGTCGAGTACACGTACTATAACATTTAAAATAGATTTTTTTTTACAATCTGTCGTCTCGTCAACACATAACCACAGCCGTGTATTTTTTAATGCACATTTAATCCTATTTACAATGTCTTTACGAGCACTTGGTACATATCTACGTAACGATGAACGACTTGGTAAATTCACCTGGGGATTGTATTTATTCCAGAACTCCCGAAATGCTGGTTTATCCAATATGCGCAGGGGAACATCACAAATATGCGCAGGGGAACATCACAGGCAATCACCATTAATAGTAAATCAAACAAACTGAGGTTCCAAAGAAGAAACACCATTTTTTTTATTTTTATGCTGGTTACTATTGACATGAATTTTGCAGCCGTATTTATTCCAGCACATTAAGACTTGATCACAAACTACAAATTATTTTACATCCATCATAGAATAAATCCAGAAATTCACTGATAAATTTATTCACTTTATCTGCGTACGGTCGTTTTCTACTCTTTACGCTCAACATTATTTATTAGTACTCTATGCATCAACCGACAGATAACAACTGAAGTGTGTCGTGTCATCGTCATCGTAAACAAGCGCGCGATGGCATTGGTATTGCGCCCGACCCTGAATCTACCATCGCTTGGCCAGGCTTAGTCATGTATTCGAGATCCTGATGCCAGCTATGCGGTCTGGCATACTTTTCTCTACATCAACAGGCCGAGGTGGTGTATTAAGTGGTCTGCAACACACCAGTTTTTGTAGAAAAAAATTTCAATTCGAAAATTCTCTCCAATTTTAACACGTTCACCTCTTGCCGTTGGACTGGATATTATTGTCAAAGTTTCAGGCAACAAATTAAGTGATGGAATAGCTAAAACGTAATAAAATTAGCCATAAATTATTTTTCACTAGGTAAATTTTATATTACTTACCAGTTTAAGTTTTTTTGGCAATTTATTCATCAATTCTGATTTCATTCCATTTTCATAATCATCAATTGTTACATGTTTATTGCAAAGTATTTTATTATCGGGGTTAAATTTTCCTTTTCTTTAACATTTTCTAATCCACTCTTTCCTAATTAAAATGTCAGTATGAAACGAGAAAAATTATATTTTTTCTGCATTCTTCTTTGCCCTCTCAGCATTACTCTTACAAATAGCAACACTGCATATTATTCCGGTCATCTTAAAACGATTATTTATTAGTAACTGGATATTTCTTCTCAAAATAAATGTAATTTAAACCAAATATTGTGCTTTATATAATACTAATGTATAATAATAATCCAAATGTCACTTAAAATGTCAAAAAAGTACGTAAAAACTATAAAAATAGGTCCATAACAATATAACTTATTAATAATAACTATAAGCGAAATATCAAAATAATAGCAAATAACCACACAAAACGATTATAAAATGAATACAACAAACGTATGATTCACAACACGGCATACACTATGACGCATTACATTCCCCTTTCATCTCTCACCCAAATTAAGAGAAACCTACTCCTTTACAGACCTCGAAGTAAATGGACCCTAAAATTTCATCCTCAAAAAAAGTTATAGCCATATGACAAGTTATGTTGTCAATATATATTGACAACATAACTTGTAATATATTCATGTGGCAAATACATAAAGTGTGTGTAACAGACATATTATATTGTATTTTAACATTTTTACCTTAAAACATGTTTTGATTTTACGGATTTGCCATGTAACACAAAACTTCCTTTTAATGTACGAAACTATACAGGGTGGGGCAATAGTTCGTCGGACTTCGATATGTCGTGTTCTATGATAGTTAGAAACTCGATTTAAAAACATAAAAAAACTAGACAAAAAAGTCTATAACTGGAAATTATTTTCAAATATACAGGGTGAGCCAAGACAGGGTCAACTAACATTTTTTTTAAATGGAATGCCATGTATATCGGAACATTTTTCAAACCTCTTTGTGGCCTCCTTTCACTCTTGTATCATTATTGACTTTCTCCCAACCACTTGGATGTAATGATTTGTTTTTTATTGAAATTATACCATTTACATGTGTTTATTAGAAATATCACTACAATCAGAACTATTGATTTTAAGAAAAAAATATGCTAGTACCAATTATGAGACATCTGTGTGACGACACTTAGCCATTTTCACTTGCTAAAAGTATATAGGATGGCCAAAAAGGATTTTTGAATTGAATTTTTTCAATTTTTTCAAATGGAATACCCTGTATATTTTTGGACGATGTGATGTAGGATTGAAAAACGAACATTTTTTGTATGCACATTCCTATGGCTATTTGTGACCGTTTTCAATTTCTTGAACAATAACTGCAAAAGTCAGCAATAAAAATTAAAAATATTTCTTTTTTGTAATTCAAGAGAAGATACTATAAAAAGTGCTCCACATATTGGCCATTTTAATTGACACACATTTCTATGGAATGAGACTTCTATTGTTCATAAAATTACCGGAGTGATACTTTTAAAAGCATTTATTATCTTTTTCTTCAAATTTTGGATTGTTGTTGGTGTGATGTTTCTATGGCATCATGTAACACGCTTATTATAATACCTTCTTTTGAATTATTTGAAAAAAAAATCCTCATTTTTCATTTTTATTGCTGATTTTGCAGGTATTGTTCAATAAATTGCAAATGGTCACAAATAGCCATAGGAATGTACGTACAAAAAATGTTCATTTTTCAATCCTACATCACATCGTCTAAAAATACCATATTCCATTTGAAAAAAATTGAGAAAATTCAGTTCAAAAGTTGTAAATTTAAAAATCCTTTTTGGCCACCCTGTATACTTTTAGGAAGTGAAAATGGCTATGTGTCATCACACAGATGTCTCATAACTGGTACTAACATATTTTTTCTTAAAATCGATAGTTGTGATTATAGTGATATTTTTAATAAACACGTGGAAATTACATAATTTCAACAAAAAAAATCATTACATCCAAGTGGTTGGGAGAAAGTCAATAATAATACAGAAGTGAAAGGAGGCCACAAAGAGGTTTGAAAAATGTTCTGATATACATGGCATTCCATTTAAAAAAATGTTAGTTGACCCTGTAGAATCGTCTTGGCTCACCCTGTATATTCGGAAATAATTTTCGGTTATAGACTTTTTTTGTTTAGTTTACTTATGTTTTTAAATCAAGTTATCATAAAACTCGAGATATCGAAGTCGGACCCACTATTGCCACAACCTGTATAACAAAAGTTTTAATATAATCTAACTAGCAGCACTTACTACACCAAACAATAGGTATACCCAACCAAACTTTTTTCACATCTTTGTATGCAACGTTTGTATCAAAGGTGTAGGTTGTCAAATTACATAATTATATGTATGTATATGTGTAACATAATTTAATAGAAACTTAAAATGTTCATGCTGATCACAAAATACATAAATGTTATGTGTGGTGTAAACACAAAAAATACTTGTTAATATAATGTACCAATTATCTAATAATCACATATTTTAATGTTATTATTTAACAAATACGGAATATAATTTAAAATTTACATGTCGATTACAAAAATACATAAATGCCATATAATATGGTGTAAATACACACAATACTTGTTGATGTAATATAGCACTTATGCAAAGACCACATATTTTAATGTTATCATTTAACAAATCGGTATATTTCTTAGTAACTGAAATGTACATAACATGTTTATATAATGGAGATGTATTTGGTAATATGGCATGTGTTAACTTGAAATCTTTCTTTAGTACATAACAACCATATGTGTGTTTATCTTCCGTTATTATGTCAATAACTTCAATCTCAATGAATCTGCAGAATTTGCCTTGAAACTTTTTAAAAAATTTTACTTGATATTGGTTTGCAAGTAGTGGTCGTGGGACATTTCTAAAACGGTTCTTACAAAATATGTCTACCTTTTTTGTACTATATTTAGCTAGAATCGAATCTCCCTCTTGCAAAGAACTTTTTTGATATCCACTCTTACAGTCGTTCTCCTTTTCTTCACTTTCAGTAAGTTCTTGATTATTCATGTCAGAAAAACTCGTCACCACTGCTTAAATCATGTAAAGAAAAATTTACTCCACTTTCATCTGAATCAAAAAAGTACCATTTTTAGGTCTACAGGTTGTGGCCTCTTGAAAATCTACACAGATGCTTGTTTCGGCGCAGCAACTCATTTTTGCCTTTCTTATGGGCCTGTTTGATGCTACTGTGGCTGATTTCTTTTAGCAGATCTACTAAAACTTTTGACCTGGAGTGGGTTGGAACCTTTGATGTGAAGATAACACTGATGTAGTTTTCCACGACACACCACAACACTATATACTGCACTCGACGCGCGTTTCGTCAACCAAGATGGCATCATCTGGAGATGATTAAAACTCATCTCCAGATGACGCCAACTTGGTTGGTGGAACTCTCGTCGAGTGCAGTATATAATGTTTTGGTGTTTCGTGGAAAACTACGTCAGTGTTAAAACTTCTGACACTTGACCAGACACTATGTCCTCTTGTTCAGGTTTTCGAGGTTGTCGCTAATAAGTGCCTTTCTTCCTTCTTTGTTTTGTAAATATGGTACTTTTATAGAGAGAAATTAATCCCCAAAATAAATGGGTACCTCAAAGTATGCTACATTTCTAGTCGATCTGTTAGGAGTTTTTATTTTGATATTTTCTTTAAGTTTTGCACAGTTCAATAAATCATTGAAAATTTTATAACAAGTAATAACCATATATACAACTCTTCTATTTTCTAAGCTGATAATATTAAATTCGTTTCTCCAGTGTATTGTTCTAACAGTATTATAATCCGGATACACATTATATTTTTTAAGATACAGATATCTAAGAAATTTATTTTGTACCTTTTCAATGGTATATTTATCAATAACATTTATGTGTGATTAATTTCATTGGTTTAACCCTTAATTTGGCAAGACTTGTTTTACCATTCTTTTTTTGATGTTCCCACAAACAGAAAGTGATTTTTTGACAGAAAAAATTTACGAGATACATCCTATGAAACATATTGTCAACTATACTGTGTTTTCATGTTTTCACACTACATGGGGATGCATCGTCGTTCGAACTCATACATTCAAAGTAGGGTCACAACCAAAGAACATAGAGGAGAGATCATGGAGTGCATGCGCTCTGGCAAAGTCCAGTCACGTTTTGTATCTAGGGGAGTGCACGAGCTTAACCGAACACTTCCCTATAGGGTTTTGAGATGAAAGCATGGAATGAAGATGAAAATGCGCATATTAATTTTTGAATTACAGATGTTCATTACATGGTAAAATAAGAAATTGTAGAAAATGTTCAATATGACCTTATGCCTTCGATCGCTAGGTGGACTGCCTATGTACTATATGCAGAAGAAGTGGGGTCGAGGAATCACCCTGGAAAACACCTCTCCTAAATGCCAACCTACTCTGTCGTGATTTGCTTTGCACTTGATTGTGAGATGGGTTTTCCAGAGCGGCAGCAGCTGTTCGATGTATGCCAGTGCAGTGGTAGAGGACCGCAAGACATTCAAGCAAGTGTAACAGTAGCTTGTGCGATGATATTCAGGCCAGTGATAGATTCCACTTGTATTACACAGAATCTATAATTTCTCTAATCGAAAAGATATCCCTTTTTGGGGATAATCACAGTGCATCCTCGACAATCTAGGGCAACTTCTGAAACAGGTACCCTAGGTTTTTAAAAAAAATTGTCAATTATTTCTGCTATCACAGGAGCACATTTAACTGATATGTTGGCGGATTGATGACAGCTTAGTTTATTTTTATGCCTTTTTAAAATGTTTTTTTGCACAGTCATACTATCTGGCATATTGTTTTTCAATAGGGAATCTTCCATTCAATTTTGTCCACATAGGCTTTAGCAATAAACCTTAGATTCATTGTATCAAGGAAATCCCCAGTCTAAAGCTATTTTTTAATGTTGCACAGAACATTTTCTTCAGTTTCTGTAAATAATGAAGGATGGCTAACAGAATTTTGGAATACATTTTCGCCCCTCATTTTTCTGCCAATTGTTGATACCAGGAATATTAAACCGTGTTGCTGCCTTTTTGTGTGCCATTTCTCTGACCACTGCCGCCAAAAATGTCTTCAAACAGGTTTTGCTGTATGATTTGTAAGGAGATAAGTTTTTCACCTTCTTTGTATTTCATTCATTCCATGTTTGGAAGCCAATTGTGCGCCCTAGCTCGAGTAAAGGATGGAATAATGAAAGATATACAGTCAACCTAGTGAACTTTTGCATTGCATTGTGTGATTCACTTAGTAACTCTCAAAGAATGAAGGGAGGTGTAGATTCAAAAATTCTAAATTCTGAATGTGTGGGGGCTATTTGGGTTGCCAACCCAATTTGCCCCAAAACTTTAATCGGATAGCCTTTAACCTAAAACTTAATAAAAAAAAATGGAGTGAAAAATATACTTTTCCAGTTGCGCTCCCAAAACTAACATTTGTGCAAAATTAATCGACCAAACCAAACAAATGAACCCCATGAGAGAGCTATAAATATCACCGATGGTGAAAGCGATGAAGATGATAGGTGTCAACTGGGAGCAATTGATGAAGTTTTCATCATAGGTGAATTTATTCATATCCACGGTAAATCCTCAAGGGATTTATTTGTTTAATTTGCTCAAATCGAAATTATTATAACACTCACCTGTCATTCTACACAATCAAAAGTTTTAGAGGCTTCAGCTGTTTTGCCATGAAATGTCAAATAAAACTTTTTCTTCTTTTCAATTTAGATGGTCTTTTTTGAGTAGAGTTGTTTGAGTTATTCTGAACAAATATTTAAATACCTTGTTTTTTATTTTTTATTTTATCAGGACTAAAATCTAATTTATTAATATATCCTAATTAGGCCCTTGCAAATCAAATAGCCCCATTCTACGGTACCTTAAAACTGAGCTAGATGATTTTTTTAAATATTCTGTTCAGTGTATATAGGTCGCTAGGAAATTTTTGGGATACACGAGAATAAATAGAGGTAGGCAAGAGGTAGTAAGTAGTGTAGGGGTGTAATCTTTAACAGGCACTGCATCGGCAGAGACTTCAATATTAAGTGTACTTTGCAGTGGTTAATATATAACAATGGCTGAATTGTCGCGACGTGACTACCGTGTGATATTTTATTATAACTTTAAACGCAGGTTAACTGCAGAAGAATGTTGTACTTTGCAGTGGTTAATGTATAACAATGGCTGAATTGTCGCGACGTGACTACCGTGTGATATTTCTCTATTACTTTAAACACAGTTAACTGCAGAAGAACGTTTTAACGAAATGTCAGATATATTTCGTGAGGATCGTCATTGTAGAAATACTGTCTTCGGTGGTACAAACAATTTGAAAAAGCCATATTTTCGCTAAACAATGATAACACACAGGGTCTGAAGTTGTTCCAATAAATAATTGCTGCTATGGAAAAACTTTGAAAGAAAATCCACATATTATGTAAAGACAGATAGTGGAAGAGTTGAACATCAATGCACCGATCAATTATGCAATTTTATATGATCACCTAGCCATACATAAAGTGTAGTGTGTACGTTATGGGTACCCCACCAATTAAACGATATATGGGATGAAGCATGTGCACAGATCCAAAATAAAAAGTGGGCAGACACTTAAATCAGTAGTTTACACGTATGTCTAAATGTATTGAACATGATGGAAAGTATTTTTAAAAATTGTAATAACTAGCACCATATCCCAAAAATTTCCTAGCGACCTACGCATTTAATTTAAAATTGTTTAATAATCGACATTAATTAATTAGATGGAATGCAAAAAAAAGACAATAAAACAAGATCATATTTTATTAAATCTAAATTTATAATTTGGCAGTATTGATTTTTTCATAACGATTCTCTAACATCAACTCTTTCCAAGAATATTGAATGTACATAATATGCTTGGCATTTGGTTTTTCAATTGAAAAGCCATGTTTAAAGATGATTCGTATGTATTGAACCAGTGGCGGATTGGCTGAATTTTTTTCTGGGAGGCCCCTCATATTTTGTCCCCAAATTTTTTTTAAATTTCTTGGTTCTATTTTTTAAGTTTTCTTTTTTTTTTTTGCAGCAGGGGTAACAATCTAAAATATTATGCGGCGTGTTGCACAATGTTTGCACCATATGGGATTTTTTATTATTATTAATTTCTGAAAGTTTTACTGCTTACCCTGAGATACGATATTATTTAATAAAATTAGATCCTGGGCCACATTCTATACAAGGAAAATAAGAAAATTGGAAATCGGCTTTGGAGTAAACTACCATAAAATTTAAAGGTGTAGCAAAAATGGGAAAAAGTTGTTTGAAATTGAAAGTTAAGCACAGGGTCAAATATGAAGCACATAAACAAAAAAATTTGGCAAAAACTAAGGTACACCAAATTATCTAGACATTATTAGTATGTCAATAGTTTTCATTCACAGCGATTAGATTATATGAATAAAATCATTTTTTGGACTTTTCGAATAGAAGATATCCAAGTGGATATGGTGTAGTAAGTAACTTAACAATATCAGAAACAATTTGTCAAGAAATAAAACTGGAAAATCTGAAAAAAAAAGTTTATTGTTTATCCACAGCAATTTGAAACTTGTTCTTAACTTTCAATTTCAAATAACTTTTTCAAATACATTTTTGCTCTATCTTTAAAATTTCAGAAAGTTTTCTCTTAAGCTGATGTCCATTTTTTTTATTTTCCCTATATACCATGTGGCTTAGGCAAAATTTTATTAGATAGCGTATTTCAGACTAAGCAGCATTGTATTGTATTGTATTGTAGAAAAATGTATTTTAAAAAGTTTAACAATATATTTAAAAATAATAATAAACAAAGATATACTACAATAATAAAAAATTAATAAACCACAAAATGATATATCAAATAGTGATGTAAAATTCTCGAGAATTTATTTTTAGGAGAACGTTCCCAGAGAAACTAGAATAAATGAGCATGAACGGAAAACATAAAAAATCTCAAAAAATTGGACTTGAAAGTATATTTATGACAATGGATGTGGGTTCTACTTTAAGAACGACAACATTTTTTGCTTGAACAGTACCGTTATGTTAAAAATTGTATGGGAATTCTCAAATTGCTCGTCTTGCTCTCTTTTTTTAGGGATATTCTCAGTTCTCAATTGACGATGTTAAAAAAATCAACCACTATTTTAAATTTTTATTAAGAAAACAGTTTTTATGTGAATAAAATATATTGTGTATGCATACATAGGGTGTTCAGCTTTAAATTACTTGCTTATCTTGCGAGTTACAACATTGATTAAATTAGAGAAATGTTGCGTGATATTCTTGCTAAGACCTTAGGGTCAACAGAACTTAATTATCTGATTTGGTTTTTCAGATATCTGGAAAAAATTGAAATATTCATATTTTGATTTTCTCCTATATGTTGCTTATTTGACAAATAATCTTTATTCTGTAGAAACATTCCTAAAGCAAATTTTTGTGTTTATATGAATTTTATAAAATAAAAGTAATTTGTTCACTCAGAATCATCAAGATAAGCGAGATCTCTATGTCGGGAAAGTTAAAGTCGAACACTCGATATATATACTCATATATAAAATAAAATATATTAAAGGTAGAAACACAGCCATGAACAAAACAAAATTAAATTTTAATTTGCATTGTAACTTGTACATAACATAAAACATAATACATCACATAACAATCAATTATCTTCAATTTCTTCATCGCTAAAACTTTCAAGACTTAGAATTTTCTTGTACCGTTTTTTGTTCATAATATTTTAAAAATATGCTTTTCTTTTTAGACATTTTATATCGTTCAGATAAAACTTAATTATTCTTTTTGTATACCACTCAATTCGCAGCATTAATCAATAAACTCTAATCTAATTAACTACACACTACACAAAGCATTGGGTGACGAAATAGGTAACGGCGCCGCGTGTCGTATCAGCAGCATGGATAATTAATAAACATTTCAAGTTGTAATTTGGTCGCGTGACCAAATTACAACCCGAAATTTTGTTGTTATAGTTTGTTATAATGGGCTGGTATTGAACGACGCACAAAACGTGCAGAATTGCACCGTCGTCGGTGACGCTTATACCCAATTTTCCTCTAACATTCATGAAGCAGTAATTTTAAAAGCGAGAATGTTCGCGAATTTTAGATAATGTTGAGGAATATTTGCGACCTTACGAGAGACTTTGAGAATTCTGAGGAGAACGTTCGCGCACATTCACGAGAATGTTCTCTAATATACTCAAGGGTAGGGTAACGTTCGCGAATATATGCGAACGTTCTCTGAGCACGGACGAGAACGTTCGTTAATTTGCATCACTAATTTCAAAAATATATAGTGTCTAGCCGGCGAAGGAAGTCCCGTGCGGCAAGGGAGGGTATTGCCTATAAGTTACCAGCTTTTTGCGAAACCATATACCAGGAATATAATATCTCTCCCAATGAGTAGGTGCAGATGCAAACGATCATAAAAATTTGCCGTACACTAATTCATTTATTTCATTTACGCTTAATTGTTAATGGAATGCAGAAATTCTTTCCGCGGGTCTCTTTTCCCCGACCAGACAGTACTTATGAATTAAAAATGTTCAACTTAAATAAATTATAATTCAAATATAAATAACTAGTGTGTATACACGGAAAAAAATCCAAACTATTTTTAAGACTACTATTCTTAAGTTAAGACATTATTGTACTCATATATCCGCAAGAATAGATATTTTTCCATCAAGGAAAACGTTATTCTTAAATCATTATCTTAGTCGCCTTCTTTTAGTGATAACTAATTATTAACTTTATAATAATGGTTCTACTTCAGCTACTGAGGCAGTTTCGAACAATATTCAATACTAACTTATACTTAATCCAAGATTTCATTTATTCAGTTCAAAAGTAGACATTATTGCGATCTGTTACATTTAACACTTAATGTAAGAAATGTATCATTTCGTTTAACAACTGTATTATTTAAACAGAACTGATGAATTACTTGAATCGATAAATATTTGATGTTGACTGAAATCTTTTCTTTTTCGATTTTATATTAATTCTTCGTTATCTAAAAAATATAGTTAGTTACCCAGCATGTTAGTGGAAAAATAAACCTCTGCGCTTGTGACTTTACATTAAAAGATTAGTCAGAGGGTGTTTTTTGAAACGTTAAGGAATTATATTATTATTTTTTTTGTCTCATATTAGTTGTCAAAAAACACCCTCTGACTAATCTTTTGACGTAAAGTCATAAGCGCAGAGGTTTATTTTTCCAGTAACATACTGAGTAACTAACTATATTTAACAATGGACGCTCTACCTGTACCTAGTATTTTTGTATTATTTATGGAACTAAAATATAGTTTTTAATACTTCATATAAACCTCATTCGAAAAGTAATACATAAAGTATAGAAGTTTTTAAATAATTTGCACGTTTAATGCATTATCAAGTTTTAAAATAAATTCCTATGAATGTACGATTGGGTTGAAATTTTTTTCACAATTGTAGTTTTTTAGCTTGACTTTTTATCTTATTAAAGTATTTAACCTCATTTTTGTTACATAGCTATGTAAACTAATGCAGGAAACTGAAATATTAGAGAAAGTTTTATTACTGTTTTTTTTATTTTAAAAATAAAATATCTCAAAAACCATTAGATCTCTAAATAAATTGCAAATGAGTTCTACTAACTCACCCTCAAAGGAATAAACCGAGATTTTTATTTATTGAACATTTCTACAATTAATGTGAAAATTTCACACTCCTGTAAAATTTAAAGGTTGACCAATCATGCGTCTTTATTTTGAATTTACCGACCATTCAACGTCGAATTACAACGATAATTTTGCACTAGTGCAAATTATCGAAAATTACTGCAGTCATTGTTGACATTTCTTGTCAAGCTTATTCAAGTTGTGCATATCAAAAATTTTAACATTTATTTAAGCAATATGAACATTTTTACAATTGATGACAATTATTATAAACTGACTGTCCTGATATTTCTTAAAAATGTTTTGTGGGATCATGATATTTTCTGATTAAATATAATTCGTGCATTGAAAATTATAGATAATTTTTGGGAAATCAGCAAGCATGTATGGTAAGCTGTAAAATGCACTTGTGCTTTTCGCATTATCTTGCATTAATGCAGATTTCCCAAATTATCGATAATTTTCAATGCATTTATTATATTACTTCTGAATATTTATTACAGATATTTATTTGTTTATTTCATTAGTTTAAAGAAAAAATTTTCGACATTGCAGCTATTCCTGATTTTTGTTTGGCATAGTATAATTTATGAAAAAATGTATAAAACAATGTTAGTCAAATTATACAGGGTGGGGCAATAGTGCGTCGGACTTCAATATCTTGAGTTATAAGATAGCCAGATTAAAAAAAAATACAGGTAAACTAGATAAAAAAGTCTATAACCTGAAATTATTTTCGAATATACAGTTCGAGCCAAGACGAAATTACAGAACCAAGTGTCTTTTTTTAAATTGAATGCTATATCAGTACATTTTTTGAAGCCTCTTTCTAGACTCTATTCATTCCTGTATTATTATTGACTATCTCTCAACCACTTGGATGTAATGAATTTTTTTGTCGAAATAATGCCATCTGCAGATGCATATTTAAAAATCACCAGTCACAATTATGGGTTTTAAGAAAAATTTATGTGAATACTAGTTACGAGACATATAATTATTGTTTTTGAATCATTTTTGCTTCCTAAAAATGTACAGGGTGGCCAAAAAATTATTTTTCAATTAAGAACTTTTTTAATTGAATTTTCTCAATTTTTCCAAATTGAACACCCTGTATATTTTTCAACGATGTAATGTAAAAATGAAAAAAGAACATTTTTTGCAAGAACTTCCCAATGGCTAATTGCAACCATTTTCATTTTATTGAGCAATAAGTACAAAATTCAAGAATAAACTTAAAAAATAGAGATTTCTTCAAATAATTTATTAGAAAACATTATAATAAGTGCTCCACATGTTGCCTATTTTGATTAACACGTCTCTATACGCTTTTAAAATGAGGTCATTTAGTGGGACCATTTCTAATCCATTGAAGTGGGTAAATAGTATTTAACTAGTCCCTTATTACTATAATAGTTTTTTGTAAAGTTTTTTGCTGTTTTCATTATTCGACAAGCAATAAAAACTCAGTTTAGTATAAATGGTCTTGTACAAACGAACATTTATGGCACTTATCGGTCGTCAGTTATCATTTGTATTAAATTTAAACTATTTCGAGTTTTACAAAATGAATTTTAATAAAGCGGAACTGATTGTTGACTTTTGTTTTGAGCGAGTCAGACAGAAATTGTTTGCTTGCCAATAGAATTTATAAGCAAAGGTATCCTAAAAGAAGGATTCCTGATGTTAGCAGCTTCCAAAATCTTCTCGATAGATTTGTGGAAACTGGAAATGTCGAATATAAAAAAAGTGAAAGAATCAAATGTGTTGTGAACGAAGAAAATGAGTTTTCTGTAGTGCTGGCAACGGTTGACAATCCCAATATTAGTGAGATAGAAGTGAACTCAAATAGACCTTTTGTTGGTCGAATCTTAAAAATAAATAAGTTTCATGCATATCATATTCAAATCCACCAAGAACTATCAGATGACGATTTTCAAAGCCGTCTACAGTTTTGTAATTGGGCCAGAGATAAAATGCAAGATGTCACCTTCTTCAGTAATGTTTTATTTACTAATGAGGCAACTATTCATAAAAATGGATTTGTTCATAGGCATAATTTTCATTGTTATGCTTCGGAAATCCTCACTTTTTTAGGCAAGTTGATAACCAGCACAGATGGTCTATGAATATTTGGGGAGGAATTATTGGAGAACATGTAATAGGGCCACATTTCTTTGATGGTACATTGACTGGAGCTATTTATCTTCATTTTCTGGAAAACTTTCTGCCACAATTATTGGTGAATCTTGCTGAAAGGATTCGAAATGAGATATGGTTTCAGCATATCTTACAAGTGAATTGTATAAACACTTTATTGCTGAGACGCCAACAAAATCATTAGTAGCCCTACACATAAATCCCAACATTTTCTGAGCTTTATTAATTATTACCTCATAATGTAAATTGAAGTCCAGTTTGCTATCCAATGTTACATCCAGATCCTTTATAGAGGTAACGGTATCTAATAGACTGCCATTGATATTTTATTACATTATGAGTTCTATGAAATGTCATAGTTTTGCATTTTCCTATGTAAAGCTCTAATTGGCTTTGAGAACACCATTCAGAGAGAGCATCCAAGTTCAACTGTATTTTATAGCAATCAGCTTCAGAATTGATAGTGGTAAATATCTTAATGTCATCAGCAAATAAGAAAAACTGAGAATTATTTAAAGTATGTATATACTTTATATCATTGATAAATATATTAAAAAAGAAATGGACCCAGATGACTCCCCTGTGGTACTCCCGATATTACAAGTATTTGATCAGAAACTGAGCCCTAAATTTTCACAATTTGTGTTCTGCCACTAATATAGCTAGTTATCCAGTTGAGTAATTTCCCGTGAAACCCAAACGCATTTAATTTTTTACAAAGTACTACATGATCTACGGTATCAAATGCTTTGGAAAAATCAGTGTAGACTGTGTCAATTTGGTAGTGATTCTCCAAAGCATCCAATACGTACTGGACAAAAATCATTAAATTGGTGCTTGTAGATCGACCTTTGCAAAAACCATGCTGTTCCTCTATTAAAACCTGTGTGACTATCTCTTTAATGCTATCATATATAGTGTTCTCAAAAATTTTTGATATGGCATTAAGAACACTTATAGGCCTATAGTTAATAATATTAGTTTTATCCCCACTTTTAAAAATTGGGGTTATGAAACAATTTCTCCATTGTTTTGGAAATACTCTCAGTGTCAGTGATGCTGAGAAAAGAATAAATATTGGTCTTGTTAATGAAAACCTACACTTTTTTAACAATAGTGGAGCCACACCATCCGGTCCTGGGCCTTATTAATATCTAGCATATTTAGTTTATTAAAAATGATTTCTAAGTTAATGTTACAGGTATTTATGTCTACTGTTTGGTCGAAAGAAATATTATGAACATCATTTATGATGCGAGGCTTGTACACAGATTTAAAATGCTACAAAAATAAATTGCTGATTTTATCATCATCATCACCACTATTGATTTCCAAGAAACATGTGATTAGGTAAACCATAATCTTTTCTTTTAGAGTTTATGTAATTCCAAAAACATTTTATATTATTGGGAACAGAATTTTCTATATTTTCCACATATCTCTTGTAACATTCTCTATTAAGTTCCTTACATTGTGCCCGTAAAAATAAGAAATATATGTAATCAGACCAATTATTCGTGCTCTTGTATTTTTTATGAGCTTTCTTTTTTTCAAAGATCAGAGTTTTTAACTCAACTATATACCAGTGTAGAAATTTAGGTGTTTTTAAATGCATTAGTGGAATAAAAGAATCAAAAGAAGTGATATACGCCCGTTTGTAAGATAAGCGACGATATATTAGAGATCTGAATTTCGTGAAAGAGTAAAATTAGGACACGTTTCCACGGACATATCCGCCTAGTCGGAAAAGTTAGTCTTAACTTCAAAAATAGAAATATAGTGGGACATAGCGAATGGTACATCTGCTACAACATAAAAAATTTCCAGGTCGTTTGTGATTTGAAAGAGAACATGTATCCTTTCTTCTATAACGAATAAAATCTAAAGATAGTCAATAAATTACTTCTCTCCGCATAACCCGCGCATTCATTCAAGTAAACATATATAGTTCAGCAGCCAAGCTGCAAAAAAAAATTTTAAATTTTAGATTGGAAACCTTTATATTACGGCTGCTGTACAACCAATTAGATAGAATTGAAACAATTAAAAGTAAAATGAAGAAATTGTAATAAACCAACCATTTTAATTCTTAATGTCTTATTTCCTTCCCGGTCAAAATATTTCCACACTGTCGAATTTCTTGTCATATTTTGACTTGCATTAATATACAGTTTTAACCTCCTATCAAAGAACCCCTAGATATATAATGAGTATTACTTTGACATCGACAACTTATTCACAGTCTAAGTGCAAGCATCACATAAGTTCCTTATTGGCCTTTCGATCATTTCACAGCAGTTATTTGAATTATCGTAGTATTTCGGAAATAGTCGGCATCATTAATATCAGGTCTATTCTTTTCGTCTCCACTTCTACACATTTCACAGTTACCAACCAATAGAGGATCCTCAAATTT
Source organism: Rhamnusium bicolor (assembly GCA_029963845.1). Classification (NCBI taxonomy): domain Eukaryota; kingdom Metazoa; phylum Arthropoda; class Insecta; order Coleoptera; family Cerambycidae; genus Rhamnusium; species Rhamnusium bicolor. Next base: position 1,383,611 of record JANEYF010003153.1, read on the forward strand.
TAAAATGACCAATCGCAATGAATTTTCAGCTACACATACGCTAAGACGAAAAAATGGACTTATTTAATGTCATTGTCATTATTTATTATATCCGGCATTAATGTGAATATGTGTAGTATTTCATAGTGGTTTGGTGTCATAAAAGTGTTTTATACGTTTTATTGGCAAATTTAAAATGGTGAAGTATTGTGTTGTTTGCAGAAACAATTTAAAAAAAAGGAGTAAATCAATTCTTTCATACGTAAGTAAAAATTTTATGTCTGCCACACACACACACACACACAGACTTAGAGAGTTAGTTAAGTATATAAAAAGAAAATAATATGTAATAATGTTGATATAACTAGAATATTTTTTTAATACTATTTTTTATTCAATTATATTGTATATTACTTATACTAGGGTGTCAGATTTTTCAATTTTACATTTGTTTTGGAAGTGGTTATAGTAAAAAATATGTTATGCTAAAGTAACTTTTAGTTGAAGTGGTTTGTATTAGAATCTCTTAGATTTTTATGGAAATATAGTGCGTTAATCTCCGACTTATAATTAACTCACAATTGTAAAACTAGGCCTAAGTGCCATTATTCACAGGAATTATAAATCTATAGGAAAAAATACTTAAAATATAACAAAAAAAAGCTTAATTTTAATCAAGTTTTTCATATATCTTCTTAACATTATAAAAAACAATTCGAATAGAAAAGGTAATCGCATAGAATGAGTGTCAGCCGTACCGAAAGGCACCACCCTGTATTAATTTCAGTTAGAGTTTCCGCGAACTAGAGCGTGGGCGGCAAGTTAAACAAAACACAGTTGATTCCTGGAGAAAAACTTAAATAGTAAGTAAGCGACGGGCGTCCTGAGTTTTTGGTGTGTAGCTCCCGAGTGTTACCAAAGGTAGGAATTTTAAATAATACTTTGCTGTTTGTTAGTCACATCCAATATTTGCATTTTATCAAACTGTTTAGTTTTTTTTATTTTATGTGTTCGGCTAAGTATTTTTTGTGTTTGTTTATTTTTATTTTGTGTTACTACCTCAAATATGTATTTTATTTGCGTCGAATGGATACTGATGGGTATAGTAAATGTTTTAATTAATTTTCTGTTCTGGTTATCAGTACATTGTTAGTTATCATTTGAATGGGCCTTGTTGAACGTACTAACGATTTTCTCCCGTGCTTGACCAAACATCTAGTGCATTATGCCTTGATTTTTGTTCAAAACCCTCAACTCATAGCTACGAGTTCCAGCACTGGGGCCTTAGTACCTTCCGACTAAGTCGGCTAATTAACACAACACCTTCAGTTTTGTTTCAAGTGCGAATGTGAGACTGTAACTACTAGAACAGGAAAAATACATCAAGCTCAAAATGTTTCAGTATCTTTTCGATGTTTTGAATTGAGATCGGGGTTTCTCTGCCGTGCTCTTTTCCCCGTGAATTCAAGATCGAGTACGGCACTTTTACTGCTTACTCTTTGCACTATTTAGTATTATTGTCTTTACCTCAAATCTCCCTATAATGTGACAGTAACCAGTGCATTCTACATAAATTTTAAATTATATATGTTAAACACGTAGAGGTTTATTTTAGACGATTACTGCCAAATAAAATAAAAGAAACCACGGATTGTAGAGACCTGGGTAAGTTACACTACAGTACAATGATTTATTACTCTTTCTTTATAAGAAACATACACTACAAGATAAAATCGTTACAAATCTGTATTTTCTTTAGCTTTTTTTTTATATCATACTTGTAAATTATACACGACTCCAAGACTTATTTAGAAACTTTTTAATAAAACTTTTACAAAACACATCAACATTAACAATTTTTGAATAATTCTGTGTATTCTCTTTATTTTTTTTTAAGTGCATAATTATTAATCTCATTAATAACCCTTTTTAGCCATTCCATAAAAGCTTGCATATAGTTTGATACATATTCAGTGATCCATGCCGTTTCAAAATTAGGTGCCATTATCAAGATTCCTCCTAGTAATATTACAGGCCATAAAATTGAAAATATCAGCTGAATTAACTTTGTTAGTACTACCCATGCTCCAACAAAACACAGTGCTGCTAAAACAATGGTTTGTGTTTCAGTGTTCCATAAAATTGGTGGTATCAACTTGATTAAATTTGCAGTTGAGGCCATTATATATTTTGATATGTGTAGAAGACTGACAATTTTTCTTGCCAAAATTTAACAATTTCTTAAATGTCAATGTCACTTGGCATATAGAGTAGGCATTTTTGCGATTTCTTAAATTATATAGTGTGTTGCAATTACAAAAAAGTATATAACAATTTTATTAAATTTCTTTTTCAGTAGTTCATATTGCCATGTTTATGAAATTTGTCATGAGAGATGTCATGAGTCTCATTAACTACATCTGTTACTGCTACATTATTATTATTATAGAAATTTTATTATAACGTTAATTTTTTTCATAGAATGACTTGATAATAAACATATATCAAGTTAAAGAGAACGATATAAATGGTTGTATGATCAGGAAAAATATGGATTGAGGTTATATTGTTAAAAAAAAATACAAACCATCAAACTGCACAGTATTGCTGTAAAACTTTATACTTTTTTCAGAATTTAATAGATGATTGCTATTGAAGAGAGTACAAATAAATGGTTATGGGTCTTATTACGTGCAAATACTGGTTTTAATAAAAAATGCAGCACCATAAATTCATTGAGCAATTTTATTGAAATTTTCACCAAAGTTGTCACCTGGTGTGACATTAATGTGATTTTAATATTAACATTGTGAGACACAATAAAAAAAGTTATTTAATAATGAGTGGATCCACCACGATTTGGAATGCACTCATTCACTTTGTTAGGCATGGAGTCAATGAACAATGTTGGCTTGCAATAGCTCATCCCAAACCTCTTAGATACGAAGCTGAAGATCATTCAAGATAACCGGTGGATGGGGTAAATGTTCCACTCTTCTAATCCTAATGTTCGATCGGAGACATTAAGAATTAAAAAATTCTTCTAGGGAGTAAGATTCAATGTGACATAGAAAATCACGAACATGTATTAGGAAGTTTTTTTTTAATTTTTTATCGCAGTTAATGTTTCGAATATAAAGATGGTTATTTTAATCTAGTACGTTAAAATAGTACATCCTATTTTTATATATTTTATATTGCAAAAGATCCGTTTTTTACCGAGTCGGATAAAATATTTGGCTGAATAGTAGCCAGTTATGGATATTGTAAATCGAAGAAAATTCATATAAATATTTCCACGGTTTCCTGTTTTATACTCATGTATTTGGCTGTGTTATATATTGATCTTCATTTTGTTAAAAGTAAATTTAAACACTAGAATATAGACACAAGGTAAAGTTAATATGTTCAATTCAATAAATCGGTCTTTACAAGCATACAAAATTTTCACACAATAAAATCTGTAAATGATACCCCAATAAATACTCCGAGCTGCAACTAAACTTTTGAATATGGCCTAAGGACTGACAGCACAAACAGCATCGATATTCAGTGGAGGCACTCAGTTCACCTTAGTCACTTGTCTGAGAATTCTCGACTCGATAGCCTAGTTACTCTGAGAGGCGCAAACTGGGGATGGTCAAAACGCACGCTATAAGCCTATTATTACCTATTCAAAAGTAGCTAATACAACATGTATATATTCTATTATGTGTATCATAAGAATGTATTTCTGTATGAGAAGTATAATTATATAAGTTCTGTCTTACGCGTACAAGACAATGCAAGATGTAAATAGAAGGGACTGTGAGATGCAATTGCATCTGGATATAACTGTCCCTACAAAAATCTCTATAGTTAAGGCCACATGTTACTTTAACAGCTTTTCTGCTCTCCTGAGGATGCAGGACTTCATGCTAAAATTGCATATGAGATTTTTGATTGTATGATTACATTAAATGTAGTGGCTAGAACAGGCCTAGAAACTTGAGATTGACATTAGTCGGTTTTAAAATTCATCAAGAAGTTTAATCATCATTTTATACAGAATTTAGGCCTCTATAATGTATAATCGAATATAAAATAGATGCGTATAATAGGTGTTCTTTTTAACATCAATCTCAGCTAATCTAAGTTATTTTACGGTTACACTGCATAAATAAAATAATTTCATTTGATATAGCCTCCATAACCTTAAAACTATTTAGATTAGCTGAGATTGGTGGTAAAAGGAACACACCTAATATGTATAAGATATGGCATAAAAATCCCATTTTATTTAAAAAGTGGATTTAGTTGCTTCTAAACGTAGACATTAGTCCATGTTTTTTTTTGTTGCATTTTTTTTAAATTCAATCTTAAGTTCCTATTTCTGACACTGACCATCTTCAAATCAGAATTGCAGAGAAAATCGAAGGAATCGACAATCCCATTTTTCTGGAAAATGTTTTTGATTCTGTTAAAAAGAGGGCTTAGAAGTATCTGGAGAAAAGTGGTGGACACTTTCGGCACCTTCTGTTTCAATAAATTTTGATTCGTTAACAGATCACAATGTTTTCATGACTACTGGATCATCATAACCGGTCAAGAAGGGTCACGAAACCAGTCATTTTTAAAAATGAAAGAAAAAAGTCAGTGCCATTGTATGTGTCATAATTTTCTAATCAAAATGATGTATAATACTTGTATAAATGGGGCTTGCAAATTAGATTTTTTAAGCATTTTATTTTTTCACGTTCTCTTTGATTGGTTTTGTTAGGAATTCATCCAACATAACACTTTTTGGAGTTCCGCTCTCTTAGGGAATAAATGTTTGCCTCATATTTTTGGACATTCTGCAATTTTTTAGTATTTTGTCATGCGAGTAGGTAGCATACAATGACTCTGAAGTCGTTGGTAGAGCATGGCTTTGATACTTCAATCCACAGAACCGGCATCGTGCATGTTTTTTACCACCATTTGTTTTCTTTTCAAAGAAATCCCAAATAAGGGTTTCTTTGCCAACTTTTAGCATTTTTTTAAACAAAAAGAAAATTAAAGTCTATTGGTTTCTCTTATTCTTATTAGTCAGGATTTATTTCAATTTCTTTGGCCAAAAACATCATTTCATGATTATAATTTCAAGGGTCATGGCAGGACATTTAAAATTTTGAAAAAGTTCACCATGTCCATGACCAGTCATGATGAACATAACTGAATGACTGCCAACTATATATTATAAGAAAAATAATAACCTAATAATATGATGTATGACAGCTTAATAGAAACCAAGTCAAGCCTTACGTTTTCATTTTCATGGGCAACTTGACATCAGTTTTTTCTTTCAACATTCGTTATACAACTGATATCACAGGGTTTAGTGCAACAAGCATTATCAAAATCTAGCTGGGCATAAAGGTTAAAATTTCGGAAGTTAAAGACAAACAAATCAATTTGATTGAAATGCAGCATTTTATTAAATTTTTATATACAAAAATACTAATAATTTTATAACCTAATCAGCTTATTCAACAAGTCAGTATATACATTTTTTAAATAAACTACCTTTAGCAGATTTAATAATTTTTCCTAAATTTAAAAATATTTTGGGGTTATCAGAAAAAATGTACGTAGAGAGAGCTTTAGCTGTGAGGAAGTCATAATTTTTAGGAATGACAGTTAAAGTTTACGACTATATAAGTAGATTCATTTACAAAAGGTGTACGAATTATTAGAACAATGTATAAAAACTATTTTTAATCTCAAGAATAACAAATTATGAAAAGAGCATAACTTAATAAAATTCAATGTAATTGTAATAATTTGAGTTTCTGCATTTCAAATCAGATCTTAAGCGTTGGTTTTTTAAAAAAATAAATTATAATCGATATAACTGATATGGATCACCCCCTATTTCCATATTTTAATTTATATAAATTACTACTCTTTTTCAATAGTTAAAAATATATTTAAAAAAAAATTGTACCTCATTTCCAGTTTCACCACAACACCCTGTATATTCTTATAAATTAGATGGTATAGTCAATTCCAAGCTCGACTAGGTATGTTAAATTCTTTAAAGGTCATTTCAAATGGGGCTCTCCTGTTTAATTGTTCTGTTGTATTATGTAATGCATAATTATCTTTTTATAAAAATATATTAAATTTATATATTTTTAAAAAAAGTAGCTTACACTTCTTGGCAGTTTATTATAGCTGCAGTAGTCAAAACAGAGTGTAAAAATGTTCGTTTTAATTGAACAACCCATAATCAGTTAAATCCAGGTAACTGGAATACTACGTCACATGAAAATTACATGGTTCTAATAGACGTTATGACGTCTCATAATTATGCAACCTACATACTACTGTCATCACATACCGGTTACCTATACATCATACTGAAACTTGACTCTTAATGTATATGTCTATAAAGGCAACATTTCCGAAGTTTAAATATGTCGTAGAATTTTACTTTATTTCTCCCTTGTAAGAAATCTTTAAGATTAGTTACCATTTACCATGCACAGAACATGTTTAATTATGTAGAAAAAATAGAATAGAATATTTATTTTCACTTAAGACATACAAAATATATGTGAACGTCAAAAAATACAGTATATACACAGACAAATGCTTCAAAACAATTATAATACTAAGAATTTAAGACAAATTCAATTAAAAAACTTAGTAAATGAATGAGTGAAATCTCACTCACCTAACATGAACATGTACTTGCATGTTCCTTAGATAACTGGAAAACACATATATTCCTCCACTGAATAAAAGGTATGTTTAATTAAGAGATTTTTAACCTGTGAACTAAATTTCTTATCTGATCTAATTTTGTTCAGTTCTTCAAGGAGTTTATTATATAATTTAGTGCCAGCATATACTGGGAACTTTTCATATGAAGCTGTTTTATGCTGAGCAGTTCTTAATAAACTACCATGTCTAGTGTTATATATCTTGCAGAGTTTATTTCAAAGTTGTTTATATTCTACCAAATTTAATGCATTTTAAAATAGAAATGGAGTGAATGGTAAGGATATTATTGTCTGTGGAATATAATCTACAAGATTCCCTAGGTCCCATGTTAAACATGTCCGATGAGTCTCTTCTGGAGGATGAACACACGATTAATACTTGGTGCAGCCCCCCAGGCTATCATAGTATATGATAGATGTGAGAAAGCGAGTGCATAATAAAAGTTAGTTAAGGCTTTGATATTATATAGACTATTTAGTTATCTTAATGTGTAATAAGCTTTATTTAATTTATTGCATACATGTGATATGTGCAACATATACTACTATCCACAATTGTTCCGAGAAATCAATAGGTAGGCTTTGGATTAATTTGTCTGAAGGTGATCTACCTTTAAAGAAGTATATCAGTCAGTTTTATCAATGTTTCGGATTAAAATGTTTTTGTGGCACCAATCTTTGTATAATTTTATTATTCTCTCAACTTTATCTTGGAGATCTTCCAGACTCGGTTAATATTAATTATGTTAATAATAAAAGTTTTTGTAATTCATTACAATTATATCTATTTTCACATGCTTTGTGCATTTTAAATGGTAACTCAAAATCTTAAATATTTCTTACGGCGGAGAAATAAAATAAAATTCTGCGCTATATTTAAGTCTCGAAAATATCGCCTTTATAGACATATGGCATTAAGAGTCAAGTTCTAGTGTAATGTATAGGCAATAGGTGTGTCATGACAGTAGTATGTAGGTTGCATAATTATGTGACGTCACACTAAAAGTCTATTGCAAGTAGCAATTTATTATTTTTACGGGAAAATGAATTTTAGATTATAATCACTAGAAAAGTCACCGATTCAATTTTTATATGTGGAATGTATGGAACGAAGTAATTTAACATTTGTCCGACATACGTATTGAATGGTTTAAATTTACTCAAAATTGTAGGAATTATAAAATTAATTAACATTTGCATATGTACTTAGATCCATATGCAAAGCATACTTCAGTATAAAAAATGCAAATTGGAGTAGAAATTTTAATAATTTTTATTCATTAAACAGATGGTAGTAAACATGTAAAAATGACTAGTCTTCATTTGTGATTTTAAATAGTAATGAAAGACATATATTGTAGCAAATAATTACTTAGGATCATGAAAATGAAGTTTATGGCACCATCTTTCATTGAATAATGAAATTTCCTAGTGAGAAAATGCAGAAAAATATTTAGAGTAGGTTGTAATAAATGCCACTTAGAACCTTACGGTTCTCATGCATACTACTACTTACTGAATAGCCATAGTTCATCATTTTCCTACAATGGTAGTATTGTAGGACTGTTTAAGCATTTGCATTGCTCGGTAGCACAGTGGGCCTGGCGTAAGTGACAAACTAGCTGGTTTACTGCCTATCGACTCCCGGGTTCAAATCCCCGTTTCGATTATGACAAAGTCGAGGGGATTGGTTGTGTGTGTCCGCATTTTTCAACCGTGTAACCCCCGTCCGTGCAGCTCCGGCTTTCATTTGGGGGTTATCTAATTTATGTGGTGTTTTATGTTTGTTTATGTTTTATCTTTTTTCTTTCATAGGACTTATTTCTTAACTGTATAAGAATGATAACGAAGCTGATGCAAATTTACGAAATCTAGTATTGATAATATACTGTTATTCAAGTTCCTAGTGCCGACACTAATAGAAGAGCCATTTTAGGGCTCCACAAACTAGTATTACTCAATTTTTGATTTAACTGACTATGGACCATCTTACTAAAATCTATATTAGTTATAAGGTGCCTCAGAATATGTGAGGCTACAAAATATACCAATATTTCGATGTACATATGGTCAAAACATTTTAACAATCGACGTTCAATATATTTTTTTGCATCATCCAGACTTTTACTCTGATTGCCGAACAAGTATAATAATAACGTGCATATTACCTAGCTGGAGGCTCGTTTATAAGACAACAGATCCGCACTCAAGACTGACAAACAGCAAAATTCTCGAAACGCATCGATTTACGTTATGATCAAGCATTTTTATTACAATAAATGTTTGGCAATGAGAGCAGTTATGTGTTATGCTCCTTTCTAGTTTTATCAAAATCACTTTTGTGTTACATGAGTTGGAAAAGACCTAACAAGTTTTTATGTAATTTTTCAATCCCTAGACTATGTAACAAACAACATAAGTACAAAATAAATACCAATAATACAATGTAAACATGTGCAACGATTTATAACAATACCATAGAAAAGCTAAGCTAGAACAATTATTGCTTGAACGTAAACATTTTCTTGCAAATTTCAGGCACTAATGGTTCATAAAAATTAAAGTAGAATATACCTTGAAGCATTACGACACATTTTGAATGGTCCCTGCAGCCGAAAAAAAATATATATAAAATATTACAGTTTAGAGTACATAATACAGAACAAGAAATGTACAAATTTATCTCACAAAATAAAACACTTGTTGCCCTGAGAAATTTTGACAAAAATAACAATCAGAATAAACAATTTGTAAACTATACAACATTCTACTAAATAAACATTTAAAATTAGTATAAAATAACTAACTAATAAATAATTATCTACAATTAATTAAGACAAAACAAAGTAATAATAACTTTGTACCCGAATTTAATAATTTACACATAAATTGTCCTATTCAATTTTTTTGCCATTGTGCTTTACTATCGTCTGTGTAACAAAACCTTTTGTGCTCCCATTAGAGTAACAAGCTTCATAGGAATCCGAATATTCACTCTTGATATATGTGTTGTTAAGAGTACCATTACTGTTAGACTTCTTAATGCTACCATTTTGTTCTTCATCCTCTAGTAAAGGCTGTAAAAATTATAAAACATTTTCTTTTACTTCATTTTACTTTTGAAACATGTACAAGGTATACCAAATACAGGGTGATTTGTTAGCCTTTTTACAAACTTTGCCAATGAAAAGTTGATTTAATTTCATTAAAAAAATGTTCATATGAAATGTAGGTTCTATCGTTCTTTGTTCAGAACTTACAGCGTTTTTAAAATTTTAAGTTGAAAAAATGCATTAGCATAACAAAATTTACTTAAAATAATCACCTGTCAAAACTAGTTTGTTTATGTCGAAACTTTCTGTCATGATTTATTAAAATTTGTATTTGTGCAATTTTACTTAGTTATGAATCCATTTTCCAATGAAGAATATGCTGATATTGTTTTTGTCTATGGATTTTGTAATGGAAACACTCATAATGTAGTGAGAGAATATCGAAATAGATCCTAACAGTTGTCAACCATCATATCCCGTTTACAGTACATTATTTAGAAGACTTCGCATGACTGGTACTGCCGCTCCTCCTAGATCCATTTGCCCGCATGATGTAAATGTTCAGGATCATGAAAACGTTATAACTGCTGTAACTGAACAACCGGAAACTAGTACCAGACGCATAGCTCAAAATTTTGGGCTAACACAAAGTTTTGTGTGGCAAGCAATACATCACAAAAGGATATCATCGACAAAGTGTATAAGCATTGCATCACGGAGATGCTCAACAACAATTAAATTTTTGTCACTGGATTTTGCAACAACACGTACAAGCTAACAATTTTATTTCAATAATTCTATGGTCAGATGAATCCAATTTTTCAAGAGATGATATTAATAATGTATAATTTCCATAATGACCATCTTTGGTCTCTGGACAATCCACATGCAACCACATTTTTTGATATTCTGGAAGATGTTCCACTCCACCTGATACAAGATATGAAGTATCAGCATGACGGGCCTCATCGAGGAAGACAAGTGACCCAATGGCTGCATACTCATTTCCCAAATAAATGGATTGGTAGCGGAGGTCTTATACCATGGCTACCTAGATCACCCGACCTAAATCTTTGAGATTTTTATTTATGGGGGTCACTTCCAGCAACTTGCTTATGCCGTTGAAATAAATGATCGCAATCAATTATTGCATAGGATTTAAGATGACGAAATTCATATTAGAAAAAAAATATGAATTAATTATGCCTGCAAGAGAGGAATTCATCGTTGCCAGTTATGTATTCAGGAGAATGGACTAATTTTTGAACATATACTGTAGTCTAAATTTTACTCTCAATTTGTTACAATAAATGTTTTTGATTTTCTTAAATTATGATTACTTATTAGTGTTCAAAGAGATAATTAGAAAGATAGGACCTACGTTTCTATGAACATTTCTTCATGAAATTAAATCTACTTTTCATTGCCAAAGTTTGTAAAAAGGCTAATGAATCACCCTGTATAATTTATTTAATGCGAGATTAAGTAAGTGAATTTTCTAACTTTTTTTTTTTCATGATATGAAAGAACAAGGTCCAAAGCCTGCCACATATTGAACCTAGCAGAGCAGAGGGCAGCATAGGTGCAGCACAGACAGTGAGAGGTGCTCTGTAAAGCTGCACAGTTTTCCTGTGCTATTTCGCACTTCTTGTATTTTGTGCTGTGTTTGTAACTTTTTCTGGTCCGTGTTAATAAAACGGTGTAAGACACGAACTATTCCAAATACATGTACACAAAATTTAAAGAGGAAACTTGGGAAAACATTGCCAATTAATTATATTATACTTAAGTATACACATCCCAATTATCTCATGCTTACTTCTAGCAATATTATAAATCTGTATAACATGCAGAATTTAACAGGACAAGTAGACTTAATGATATCTTATTTTAATTACAACCACGTTTTCCTCTGTTGTGCTTTGCTATGCTGACCTAAGTTCAATATTTGGCGGGCCTAATACTGGTTGTGGTACGAGGACCTATATAGGGTTATTCATTCAGAGTTAAGAAATTTGAAAATTTGTACAGAGGAGTTTTTGGATATGGCGGATCTAACTAATATATTTTCGTGTTGTCATGTCTGCTTATACCAGAAGTATTTCACCTTACTTTGTTATTTTAAACGGAACACCCTATATATTATTGCATATTTGGATATCTCGTAAAATTTTACCTAGGGTTTATGGACCTTAACATTCTTTTAAACCTAATAGTTTTGAGATATTTTTGAAAATTTTTTTATGGTTTCTACTCTTCGAAAGAAAATCAATATCCTCATCATGTAGCCAATTAAAAATGTACTTTTCACAATGATACGAATTTCTTATGCTCAAACTAAAAGTGTCCTTATGCTTTTAAAATATTATACAGGGTGTTCTATTTTTAGTGGGGACATTTTTTCATTTCAAATGTTAAAAAGTAATTTTTTCACAGAATCTAATAGTATTGAATTCTGCATCGAATCATCTCTAAAGGGGATGTAACATTTTTTATGATTTAAAATGGGTCAATATTCAACCAGTAAATTTACCAGTCAATAGAACTCTTACATGCTACATGCTATGTAGCAATAATAATTAAATTAAAAATACAAATTTGGTATTTATGTATCACACATTAAGAAATTCTGGTTAAAAATTGATATAATGCCGTTAAACACAATGTCATTTCGTAAAGTTTCCTGTTGGCAATAGAGTGTAATTCAATATTAGAAATACAGTGTTACACTGAACTAAACTATAAACTAATTAAGAAACGAAAACAGCATAAAATATTCTAAATATATTTGATACAACTTAAAATTATTTAATTCAAATTACTTTTCTTGTTTAAATGAACTTACCATACAAGCACCACTGTTATTACTTTTCACAGCCTTCTTGTCGTTAGTATATTTAACTTTATAAAAATCAGAAAACAAGAATAAGAACATAATACCATGAAATGCAATCCAAATCATAAATCCCTTTGGATAGTTGCAGTCTGTGAATAACAGTTGGAACTGATGAGCAAATATAGCAACAAATTGTAGCTGCAAAAAATAAAAATAATCAGAATTTAATATTTTAGATGAATACGTATTTTTAACTCTCTTATATATGTAGTATAAGTACAAATAGTTAAATAGTTATCAGCAAAACCCAGATCCGAATGTTACATGATGATATTTTCTTACAAATATTGCACCAAACTTCTGTGCCACCAAACTTTAACTCCGGAAATCGTTTATCCATTATTCTACAATACTTCGAGAGGAGACTGAGAGTGAAGTGGATGCCATATTTTCAAAATGTTCTACAACACTATTCTTAATATAACATTTGAATCCGGGTGTTGGTTGTCAGTAATCAATTATGAGTATTTCAGCTAAAAAATTTAATGGAATATACATTGTGAACATGGCGGAATTCGTTTAGTTATTTTTGTATGTCTCCCATCTGCTTTACTGTCGTTTTCTTTGTATTGACATAACTAGAATTAAGATTAGGATCTTGTAAGTAGGTCCTTATGGGCCTTCCACTGCGACCATAGGCTCATTCCTATTTATATTTCAATTTCACCCAGTAAGTTCAATTTCTTAATAAAACTGACACCTTTATTGGGTGAGAGTGTGTCCAGATCCTCTGGTAGCAGTTGCCATTTGTCAAATATTGAGAATCGGATCCTCTCCACAGCAGGACAGGTGCATAAGGTGTAGTCTACCTTCTCATCATTCTCCAGGCATTGGTGGCACTCGGCGTTTTCCGCTAGGCCAAGTTTATGCAGATGATAGTTTTTATCCGGTCAAAGTAGTCAAAAAAATAGTAGTAAGTTTACAACAATTCGCATAGAGCTGAAAATTGGTACAGATCTTGGGAACACTATTACAAATAAAATGTCAAAAATCTCCATCGATCCCACGTCTGCTAAAAAAGTTATTCAAGGTCAAATGTCAAAAATATTGGTATTTTGCATTTTCTGGTAAACGGTAAATTTTATCATAAAAACAGGTCAGACAAAAGTTGTAGATCATGAAATTATCTACAAAAAATTGTTCTTATACTTTTTTTCCTAAGAACCACCATTCCTGAGATATCATCATCTGAAACATCGAAAACAATAATATGCACGCTTAATCGCCTAAATACATCATCGTATGTTTAATATAAATAAAAATATTGGTTTGTGTAACTTATACATACAAATTATACGATTGTGAGAATATACACATAAAAGAAACTCAGTCCCTAACTGCATTTGTCCTTGAGCAACATCTGTCTACTACTCTTATTGTCCGGGAGGCGACGGTCGTATACCTGTTTTTTTTCTGGAAGGCATAAACGAAATACTTTTAGTGTTGAACGTTCCTTTGCAGTGAATACACGTGCTTATTTATAATATTTCTTATTACAATTTGTGCCGTTTAATAATTTTTATAAAATGTCGCAATTTTGCTGTATTTGTAGTAAACCTTTGACTGAAAGTGAAACTGTTATTGTTGATCGTGGAATGAAGACTTTGATTAATTCAAGTGTTGAAAGAAATGATGGGTTCTTTGAATACCTGAAAGACCAGAAATTTGTGACAATTCATCTCCATCTAAAATTAGTCCCTCTTGTACTAGAGCGCGCGTAATTGAATCCGATTTTTGTTTTAAAAAATATTGCTTATTTTACGGCGATGAAGCGAATGAAGAGGCTGAAAAGAAGATAGCGCAGAATGTTCGAAGGAAAATTTATAAAATTGCTACACCTGCATTTAAAGAATCTATTCTGAAGGTAGCTCGGACTCGTTCTGATGACGTTGCAAAAAATGTTACTTCACGCATTGAGTATGAATATGATTTAGTTGCTGCTGAGGCTAAGTACCATAATAATTGTTATAATTCCTTCTTGAGACCCACCACTAGGGGGTAAAATCGATCGTCCTCAAGATTAATCTACGAATATTGCGATGGAAGAACTATTTACGTATATTGAAAATAGTGATGATTGTCAGTTTTCATTAGAAGAATTAAAAAATATTTGCAAAAATGCAACTTTAGATAACAGAACAATTAAGATACGATTGAAGTTGAAGTATGGTAATTAAATTATTACCTATCACTGAAAAACCGGGAAGATTAACTTTTATCTGTTTCATTGATAATCATCATACCAAGCTTGGTATGAGAAAAAAAGTCAAAATGAAAAAGAAGAACGATTTCGAATCCTGAAAGCTGCGGCAGCAATCATTCGAGAGGACGATCAGTCTTAAGTATTTGATATTTAAGTTTTGTAAAAAATACACGGAACAATAAAAGAGTACAACTATCTTGTCTTCCTCCAACATCTGCTTCTGCTCATCAACATTTATATCGAGTATACTATCAAGTTCAAGTGTGGCTAGGCAATCAACTGGACCCAGAATACGGGTTGGAAATTAATAGATAATACTTTGGAGCTAATTCAAACTTTACTCCCACCTGCTCCGGAAAGACTTCTTAACACTATTTTTTTTAATCGCAAAAAATGTTGTCGTGCAAAACGTGGCTGTAAAAAAGTCGGATTATTTTGTTCACCAATATGTACCAATTGTCAAGGCCAGTCTTGCTCCAATGTTGAATCAAATGCAACAGATGAAGATTTTTATGATATCAATGAGGAGACAACTCAGAACAATTTTCAGATATCCGGCTAGAACAACAAAAAGAAGAAGGAGAAAGCGAAGAAGACATTACTGTTGAAGTAGCACTTGAAGATTATCAGTCAGACTAACATTTTCCCGAAATCAACAATAATTCGACCACTTAAATCAGTCCAATAGTACCATTCTTTAGTTAATAGAATATTTTTTAACAACACTTATTCACAATAGATCGTGGAGTATGCCTACCGGGGACACCACGTAAAAAAAAAAATGCGCCAAGTACACTACCTCACACGTGGTGCAGAAATGTGTGCGTATTATGTAGAATACGACTTCTTTAACTTTTAGAATCGCGAATTCTCAGGAATGGTGATTCTTAGGAAAAAAAAATATAAAAACCATATTTGTAGATAACTTCATGATCTACAACTTTTGTCTGACTTATTTTTATGATAAAACTTACCGTTTACCAAAAAAATTTAAAAAACCAATATTTTTGACCTTTGACCTTGAATAACTTTTTTAGCAGACGTGGGATCGATGGGGATTTTTGACATTTTATTTGTAATAGTGTTCCCAAGATCTGTACCAATTTTTAGCTCTATGCGAATTATTGTAAATTGAAATGTCTGCTTTGACCGGATTATTTAGTCAGCAGTGCTCAGTATATAGGCCTGTTAGAGTTTTCAGGTTTACCCTGTTTAACTCTAAAAGTTCCTTAGCTCTTGATTTCAAAGGATATTTTATAAACGCCTTCGAATAAACTAATCCTAGTAACTCTTGCCGAGTTTTCTTTTCAGCCGAGTTTAAGATAGCAATCTAGCCAAGTATCGGTTCGTGTCCTACTTCTCTGGCCAAGGAGTCTGCAGTTTCAGATCAGAGTGGCCAGGTATCCTGTCATTTTATTGTTTTTGCTCAAATGACTTAGAGCCTTCTGACAGTTCCATACCATTTTAGAGTTACATCGGTAGGAGCCAAGAGCTTGACAGAAAATTTTTTTTGATCTGCGTGCAGGATGCATATCGTCAATATCACGAAGTGACGTATCTCATTTGTATCAATTTTACAGGACAGCGTTTTAAAGTTTTACAGAATTTTTGAGTCCACTGGAAAAAAGGAGATGAATTTGTTTTTCCAATTTTTTTCTATTATAGTATAAATTTGTCTACTTCCAAGAACTGGTAACAATGCAGAAAAATATTTTCATAAAATGTTTAAATTTAGTGAAAATTTTTCATTTAGTGAAATTTCAAATTGTGCTGTACTTATGAAATAAAATCAATTTAAGAAATAAGAGCGTAAGCAATCTACAGCAGCTCGGACCAGTTTGAAACCGTCAGAAATATTCACTCAACTGCCTCTTATACATTAAGCTCATTTATTGTATTTACATTAATACTTTACTGAGCGAATATTTCTGATGGTTTTAAACTAGTCCGAGACTGCTGTTGGAACAAACCTATTAAAACAATATTTAACTGGAGACATTTATTATACATGCAAAATGAAAACAAATGAAAACTTAAATCAACAAACATTATTATAAGGACAAAAGTTGTGATATAGTAAAATATTTACATTATTAGTAAACAATCTAGAAAATAAAAGTTATTCAATATTCATCATCATTCACTTTTTACTCATCATGGGGAATATTCAGGTAAAACTTCTGAAACTCATTTAATTTAATAACTGTGTCTCCTTCACAGATAGACTTTAGATCTTGGTATTTTTTCCTTGGTTATTTTGCTTGATGCAGGAATTAAGTAGTTGTAAGGAGACACCCTTTAACTGAACTTTTTGATGTTTTAATGGCAGTGTTTTATATCGTGTTTCGAGATGACTTATTTTGAAGAAGAGCTTCCTCGTTGGCTCTTGTTTCAAAACTTTCAATTTCATAAATTCACTCCATTTTATAGGCTCTCCTATGTCAGTGCTTTAATGGTCAGAACGCGAAGATCTTTGGAAAGCTTTTTGAAATCAAAAATACATAGTGATATTGCAAGTCTTCGCAAGTTAATTCAAGATGTCTCCCAAAATGCTCGAATTTATCAATAAAACATTTTCACGAATTGAGGTAACTCTATTTATGACAGTTTGTGAAATTGTACATTTGACGAATATGACATACATTAACGACTATGTATTTGTTAAAATGAAATCTATAGGGAGTTGAGATATATTACTTTGTAAAAGTATAAAATATGCGTTTTATGATCATAGGTAAAGTATCTCAAATTTCAATATTTTTGAGTTACGTCACTTCATGATATTGACGATATATTTCAACCTTCGCATACAGTTTAATAGCATAAATCTCGGCCTGAAATATAGTTGCATTAATACTTATGCTTGAGGATATCCTCGCCCTTGGATTGTAGCTATATACTCTGAATTCTGTTCCCTGAAGAGTTTCAGAGCCATCTGTAAACCTGCAACTATCTGCCTTTAGTAGGTTGGCTTTATTCCGATC
Organism: Rhamnusium bicolor; assembly: GCA_029963845.1. NCBI lineage: Eukaryota > Metazoa > Arthropoda > Insecta > Coleoptera > Cerambycidae > Rhamnusium > Rhamnusium bicolor. The sequence continues at coordinate 1,401,472 of JANEYF010003153.1, forward strand.
CCACTTATAAAGAATGTTGAGGTCAGCTCATTGTAGGCATAATATCCGAGGGCATTCCCAGGATACTGTGACTTTCTGTCATCCAGCAGCTTCATGACACTAGTCTTTGGCATATCGATGGCAGCTTGTTGCAGTCTATACATTGCCCTCCAAATATATATGAAAGGGTAATCCCACGAGAATTTCCATTGCAGCTGATGTGGTGCTAATTGCCCCTGTCAAGCATGTTAATCTCTTAAAACCAGAGTGTTTGGCTTTGTCCGTCCATTGTGATACTTTCGGCCACCAAACAATGGATCTGTATGTTATTATTCGTCTGATGGCTGTGACATAGATACAGTCACCTATGGTTGGCTCAATTCCTCTGGCAGCCACTGTTGTATATAAGGAGTCAGGTAATGCATTGTTAAATACTCCCTCAATATCGAGAAAAGCTCCCACCACAATTTCCTTCAATTGAAGGGATTGGGTGATCTTCCCGACTAGGTTGTTGAGTGCTAGTTCTGATGATTTTCCTGTCTGATATACATACTGGTGGGTGTTGAGGAGGTGACAGCTCATGATGTTTCCCCTGATAATCCGTCCAACACCTTCTCCAGGCCTTTCAACAGAAAATATATCAGGCTAATTGGCTAACCACTGACCAATTAGATGGAATATAGTTCCATGCAAAACTAGCTCTGAATAATTTAGTGAGGAACGGGAGCAATATTTCCAGTCCGTTTTGTAATAGAGTTGGAAAAACTTTGTCCTTTCATGGCGATTTGAATAGATGGAAGGATTTGACAGCCCACTCAATTGCCGATACTGTGATCAACTTTTTAGCTGTAGCCAGTTATTTTTTTTCAGGTTCTCTTAATCCTCCTTCTGACAGTGACAGCTGTTGGTTATCTAGATTCAAGCACCCTGGGAAGTGGTTCTGTGCTAGAAGATGTATAGTTTCCTTTCCAGAGTCCGTATGATGTAACTATTTTGAAAGGTTAAACTTTAAGCTAGATCTATGATAAGTCATTCGTAGATAATAATTTGTACAATGCAGCAACCAAAATTGGCGAATCGGCTTTACAGCACTAATAGATCCATGAGTAATGATCCCCAATATGTATAAAATAATAATTAATATATATTATAGCTAATGGTTAAAGGTCTAGATTTAAATTTTAAATTACTCTTTAGTCGCGTATATATAATAGAGTTATTCATGTGCAACAAACAATAAATTAACATTATGGATTGAACATTAAACTCTAAATACAATCCACCAGATATTACTTGCAAAAGTTTTTAGTTTTTTGTGAATATTTTAAAATTGAAACATTTTATTTAAGTATAATTTAAATACGTTTCATTTAAGACTGTTTTAAAACACGAATACATTATTAAAAAAATATATATACATATTAATTACATAAATCAAAATTTGAACATTTATCATTTTTATTTTGACATCTATGTTAGACATTTTCTTTAATAAATAAGGAAACACAGCAGAATAATATTTATAATATATTTATCGAGCTAAAAAACCTAGACAACACAAGTAATTTTGAGTTAAAAAAAAATTATGGATAGATGTCATTTGGCATTACCCGAGAAAACAATAAAATGCACAACATTACTGGTCAACTTAACCAGACAAACATAATACTTTCTCTTATATTTTACAATAAACTGAACCAAAACTTTTAAATTCGTTCCTACAATAATTTAATTTTTATCAACTCACATTATATACCTGCTCGGTTTAATAAATAAAGTGAAATAGAACAAAGACCCACGATACATTTATCACGAGTTCACAATGCATGCATATTAAAATAAACCGAATAAATAATAACGCACTTCGTGCATTCACGGGACTTGTACTTCGCTGTTGTGACGTCATGCGCAAACTGAACACGTTTGAGCTTAGACCGTAGCATACATTGTGAACTCGAGACTATACTTCGTTGTGACGTCACACATGCTCGTCGGCATACCGCTGTAATTGTATCGTGCAAAGGCCTAGTAGAAAATTTGACTTTTTTTGTGCGTATTTTTGTTTGATCCCACTTTTAATAAGATTTTTTTTTTAGTTTTAAGTTGAGGAATCAAACTGCACCTCTTTACAACTATTCTGTCTTAAACTAATTATTAACAAACTTACCATCTGGAAAGTTGTAAGATATTTTTTCCACCATATATATTTTTGGTATTGAGGTCCCATTGCAGCAACCATATAATAAAAATACATGATTATGTGTACAAAAGTATTGAGCAAGGCAAAGAACGTACTGTGACCACCTAAAAATAAAATATACAATTATGGTGTCTTTTTAGAAGATAAATTTAATATTTTCACAAATGTTAAAATATCCAAATGCTTAGAAACAGATATCAAAGTTTTGCCGTTTTCGATTTGATGACGTAGAGTTAGTTGTTTTAATGTATGGCATAAAGATGTGTACGCTTTCAATATTAGTAAGTGTTTTATTTAAAGTAAAAACAAAACAAGTGAAAATAAAGAGTAAGAGTCGTGAGAGCTGAGAACCGCATGTGACGGTGACTGTACTGAACCTGTTCAGTACCAACTCTAGTACCGGTACTGTCATCGACGCCATTATATGTGCAATAATTATACAGACTACCACATGGGTGCACATGGTGGCGGCATTTCTTTCAGTTTAGCATGACCATCTATCTTCTAATAGAGGAATTAACAAATCAGATATGTGTCAGGGAAGAACATGTGAACATATGTATGTCAGGTCCTGAAATATTTGAACTAGTTCATTAAACATTCCTGTTCAGTACCATTTTTATATACATAGGCAGCTGTTTTCGAAAACTACAATTTAAAGACATTTAAAAAGCACGTATTTTTTTATGTGAAGTTGAATGACTATAATAATTTAAAAATCAAATTTCAAAAATATTCATGATTAAATATCGAGTAAGAAGACAAAATGCTGTGACGAACGCCACCTACTATACTATATTTATATTAATTTATATTACCATCAATAGTCAAATTAATATTTCAAAAATATTTTCAAAATTTAATGAGAACAGATGGACAGTTTCGGAGTTATTCAGAAAAAAAAAACGGTATTTTATAGCGCACATTTAGCAGCCCGTAGCTCCGTTAGAAAACATTTCTAGACCCACATTACTAAATTTTCAGCTATTTTTAGGTCTTGAACACGCTGTTGAAATTTGTCGTTTTATTTTTGAATCACCCTGTATACAGATTACAGGGTATCGCGTTACGAGAGGGACATAGCTTAATGGAAGGTGGAGGACATCAAGGGTAATCAGAACCACCCATAGAAATACCTCATTGGGCATCCATTACTAAGATACAGGGGTGATTTTTGGCCAAAACTGGCTTTTGTCATAGAACTTTGACAGGGAATAGGTTCATATTTGGCACAGCTAATAGACTAACAATCCTTTTGAAGTACATGTGACAGGACAATAATCCAGGTCCGGACTCCATAAAATGTAGTTTTCTAGAGAAAAAAAATCATCCCATATACTTTTTTGAAATTTGTATACAGTATTTGACAATAACGAAAAAAAAGCAAAATGACGCACTTCACTACTTTGTTACACTTTTGTGGTTAACTAAATACGGTGTTAAATATGCAAGAAAGGCTTATAATAAAAATATTTTTTTCTACGACCTCTATATAATGTAATATTTTCCTCCCTCAAATGCGGGTAGAAAAGGTGAACCTTCCCTCCCTAGGGAGGCAAAAATAGCTTTACTCCTTAGGGAGGAAAGTATTTTCTAGCCGCATTCTTGATTATTAATTACCATAGTTACCTTGATATCTCAATATCTGCTAAAATGCCAAAATATACGTCAAAATTAGGGAAAGTAATTTCAATGAAAGGTGTTATAATGTTTTATTAATTTTAAACAGTACAGCTCATTTAAATTTTTATTACGATTTACAATATTTATATTAATACTGCAGACTAAACGCTTCTATTTTTAATAAAAATAATGGCGCCACAATTTGATTTATTGACTTAATTAATTTTTGTCATCATAACAACAACCACCCTTGAAACTGGCATTTTAATATTCCACGGCTTATTTACTATTCAAATTACTATTAAAACTGCCCTAATGCCAATATACATTTAAGAAATGTTATTTCCCTCTCATCTGTTTTTTATATTAGAGGTCGTAGAAAAAAATCATATGTATATAACATGGGAGAAAAGTGTCATTTCATCCCTTGAATTACTGCCATCCGCTAAGAATATAAGATAATTTAACTTCTTCTGAAGTAATAATAATTGGTATACATATTTAACACAAATTGATAATTGTAAATATATTTAGTATTAAAATCATTTATTTATTTACTTATGTAATTTATTATTAATTATTATTAATGAAAATATAGTTACAAAGTTGAAGGTCAATACTACGAGACAAGGTCAAAGTCTTAGTTATGAATGGCATAAATCAATTTTAATGGCTATTATATTAATTCATATTAATTTTGGTTATGTATGACCCAGAATTAAGTGCACAATTAAGTCGAGCCTATAAATCAATAACTTTAGGTGACATAAGTGATTCCCTTGGAAGCCTTGTCAATAATCACCCTGTACTTAATTATTTATCCATTATTGTATCCATATTATTCAGTATTGCAGTATTAAAAATAACAAATAACTCCAAAACAATGGCTCTTATCGAAATTTGGTAAGAGCACCTTTCTTATGCGGTTTTTAACACTGTTGCATTTTGTTGTTTTAAATGTCAAAAAAAATTATGGCGAAAATTTGCCCTCACCTCCTCCGTAATTACCCCAAAAAACCAAGATATTTAGATAAACATTTAATGAAATATATAAGCTTGAGACTAACAAATTGCCCAAATTTAATTTTTGCACGTTTCAAGACTGCGTTATACAGGGTTATTCATTATAAATTACCCACCCCTACATCATCGTTATTATTGCCTATAGAAAAAAAAGTTTTAAATAAAAGTTGTGTGGTTATGGCTGAATTTTGTTACAATGCTATCAAAAGTACAGTAGCGTGCAGATTTCAGGGGATACAAAAAAATAATCTTTTTTTTTAAATGGGATACCCTGTATATTATTTCTGTTTTCAAAAATATACCATATGTTACCCCTGCCATACACCGTGTTTGAGTTACTAAACGTCGAATTTCTTAGTTAAACTAGTTACTGTAAATATGGAAAAGTTAACATTATTAAAGTGAGCTATGAAAATGACAACTATTATGTTTGATAAGTGACATTTCTTTAATGAAATAATCAAAATGTTTTACAGTGAGGAAGAAAAAAAAAACAGTATTTATACAAAATAGATAACAAAGATTTATTTAGGAAATTTAAATATAAATAAATGATCTCATAAAAGATGTTCGATGTGTCCACCATTATTGTCAATGCATAATTGATAACGGCTTCTTAGATTTATAATTGCACTGGAAATGGCTTCATTATTTACCTACACTCCGATTGTTTATTTCAAGTCGAATCCTGTCTTTAATGACGAATACTATTATTATTATTATTATTATTGACAATGTCTTTTAGAAATCCACAAAAAAAAAAAGAATCCATAGGGGTTAAATCCGGACTTTTAAGTGGCCATTTAGTAGGTCCATTATTCCCTATCCATATTGAGAATACGTTATTCAAATGATTCTCGAACGGGTAGGACATTATGCGGAGTTGCCCCATCCTGCATCCAAATCATATCATCAAGTTCGGCTTCTGGAAAATTCTGCAAAAGAATATTTTCTGCTTCTGGGATAATTGTTTCCAGATAGGTAACTCCAGTTAAAGTATAATCATAAAATATATACCCAACAATTTTGTTTCTGAAAATTCCACACCAAACGCTGACTGTTTTTCTTCCTGATTTTTTTATTTGTTTTACCAATATTTTTCTGTTGTGCTTGTTTTCCCACGACCTTCGATTTTTCCTATTAAAAACTCCTGCCATAGAAATGGTTGATTTATCAGTCCATAATATTTTAGTAAAAAAAATCGGGATCCTCATCCAACTTTTGAATCATCTGGCGGCAAAAGTCCAGCCTTTTCCTTTTATGAGCCTCTGTTAAAACTTCAACGGGTAACATTTTATAAGGTCTGTAGCTGTTATTTTTTAATGTACGTTGGATTTTGGAATAACTTTTACCTAATTGATCGACTGCATTATTTATACTACATTCAGAATTTTCTAAAATATAATACAATGTTTCAAAAAGTCTATTCGCGAATAAATATGGATGGGCTTAACTTCGAAATGAAGCAGTATATATAGCTGTTCTTCCTGGCTTGCTTAAACTACACGCTTTTTTCTACTAAAACTGGAGGTATTATTCACCTTTCGGTAAATATTTTTGAACGTATTTTCTGATGGTGTTGGACGATTAGAATACAACACCCTACATGCTCTTTTTGCTGCACGTTTAGTTTTGTTATTTTGTATATAACAAGTAAATATTTGGACTTCTTCTTCCTCACTGTAAACCATTTTGATTATTTCATTAAAGATATATCACTTATCAAACATAATAGTTGTCATTTTCATGGCTCACTTTAATGTTAACTTTTCCATATTTACAGTAACTAGTTTAACTAAGATATTCGACGTTTAATAACTCAAAAACGGTATATGGTAGGGGTAACATATGGTATATTTTTGAAATCAGGACTAAAAAAGCGTTCTAAAAATTTAATATGCAGGGTATCCTATTTAAAAAAAATATATTATTTTTTTGTATCCCCTGAAATCTGCACGCTACTGTACTTTTGATGGCATTTTAACAAAATTCAGTCATAACCACACAACTTTTATATAAAACTTTTTTGTATAGCCAATAATAACGATGATAAGGTGTGGGTAATTTATAATGAATAACCCTGTACCTCCCTCAAGAAGTGATTTAGGGCAAATGCTTATATACAAAACTCCAACTTATTATTACTAGTTTTATCCCCCGTACCCTTGAGGGAAGGTATTTAATTATGGGACACCCCGTATAATTGAAAAAATGTCAGAAAATAAAAATATTATAGAATTATAGAATAAGCGGAATATTATAGGATATAAACATTCCAATTAAAGAATTATTATTCAAAACAACTACCAGTTCTAGCTAATACTAGAAAATACTGAATTATGTATATCATGTGTCCCAAATTCGATGCCCACCATTGCGATCTCGGAAACCATAAGAGCTACAAGGTTGGTTAAATGGAGTAAGTTTTAGCAAATTTTATGCTGATTCCAAATCCGTTAAGAAATCACAGCCAACTGAAACCGTTTTTGGGATTTTTCAAAAAAAAAAAGCCCGAAAATTATGTGATTTCTCTTTTTGGTTGTAGCCAAGTAATCCTTGGTCAGACAGGTTTTAGGACACTTTCTGGAGACTAATATTTTGGTGTAGAAACGAATGTTCGATATTCTTTTGGTTTCGAGAGATCTGAGGTAACTTTTGTTTTTCTTATGGCAGCCATACTGGATTTTTCATTTTGCAGATTGCGCCTAAATGATATATCACATGCCGAGAAAAAATTGTTTTCAAGGGACTAATTTAAGAAAAGTTATTTCTTTGCTTAACAAAACAAAATAGTAGGCCATGAAAAATCAAAGTTATTTTCATTTCATGGATATACCTAATACCAACGATTATAAAAATAACGGTAATATTACGGTTATCAGTTTGACATTTAATTTTCTGTTAAAATACTGAACATAATCGATATATAGAAAATTTTTTAATAACAGCAAAGTAACAATAAAAGAAATGATAGTAAAGAAGTAAGAAGATTTAATAAAATTGTTCAATATGACCTCCATTTAGCTGAATACATTTTTGGCATCTACGCCTTCTGAGAGTATTGGCATTTATTGTACCGAAAACGTCCCTAACTCCAAAATATCGACAGGTTCCCGGCTTTCAAAATCATTCACTTCATTTTTCACCATACCCCACAAATAAAAATCAGGACGGGTTATATCAGGTGAGCGGGTAGGCCACAATACTGGTCCTCTATTTGAAATTATGCGGTTACCAAAATTTTCTTGCAATATATGTTTAACATTATTAGTATTATATGCAGGAAAGCCATCTTGTTGGAACCACAATTCGTTTATTTCTTGTTTTATAAAAAGCTGTTTTATCTCGGGTAAAACTTGGTTTTTAGAAGTTCACGATAGGCTGCTCCCGTTAAATTGTTGTGAAAAATGAATGGACCAATTATATGGCGATCTAAAAATAATAATTAAGGAAAGGGTTATGGGCATATCATAGGAGCAGAATAGGAAGAGAAAAGGTGCGCACCAAATATTGAATCCAAACCTAGTTTGGAATCTTCTTTGCGTAGTTATATGCGGATTTTCTGTGGCCCAATGGTGATAATTGTACTTGTTAAAGACTCCACAATTTGTAAAACGACTTTTATCGGTCCATATAACACTGGATTGAAAATCAAGTTGTTCTTCGCATTTATGATTAAACCAACGACAAAATTCAAGTCTTCCACCAAAATCATTATCGTTTAAAGCTTGGACAATCGTAGGTTTGTACATATGATATTTCCTTTGTTTTAATGTCTTGTGTACAGTTGTCTTAGGAATATTTGTTTCAACTGCAATTTGGCGCACTGATATGCGGAGATTATTGATAACAACTTCGAGATTATTATTTGTGTGGTTAACATTATCACTATCATACCGGTCTCTTTTATTATCAAAACTCCCGTAACTTAACAAATTTCTTACAATTCTTCCAAAAACTGTTCATGTGATTGCATTCTCTCAGAAAATGTTTCTAGATAGGAAGCCGATGCGTTTTGCGATTTTCTATTTACTTTTAAATAACATTCTAACGTTTAAATTTTTCTTCATTTGAGAATGTGTGCGTCATTTTGCAATAATCACATTCTTGAACAGTAATAAGTATTCTGGAACAATTTACATTAACGCCACTACTATTTGTGAACAACTGTCAACTAACAGTAATGTTTATTATTTGTTTTAAACCACAGCCTATACTGAAAATTATTTGTGAATTTGGTCGTTTTTATAAAAGCATTTTTTCAAATTTCACTAATTACTAACTACTTTGAATTCAAGAATGCCCTTGATGAAGAGGATTTCTTTGTTCAAATTTTGAACACTTTATTGATAATTTTATGACAAATGAGACTTTAATGATCGTCTAAAAATTGATATTTTTAGAAAATTGTAGAATAAAGCAATTTACAGTAGATTTTAAGTACATAGATAATAATTAGTCGCCGTCTGAATAGCAACTTCCTTGTCTCTGTCTTTACAAAAACTTTTTGATATTCCATGGCCTACTATTTTGTTTTGTTAAGCAATGGATAACTTTTCTTAAACTAATCCGTTGAAAAACAATTTTTTCTCGACATGCAATCCATTACCTGCAAGCTTTCTTTAAGCGCAATATGAAAAACGAAAAATTTAATATGGCTGCCATAAGAAAAATAAAAGTGACCTCGGATATCTCGGAAACAAAAGGCTATCGAGCATTCGTTTCTAGACCAAAATATTAGTCCCAAAAAAGTGTCCTAATAATGTATTGTAAAAGTCTAAAACCTGTCTAATCAAGGATTAATTGGCTAGAGCCAAAAAGATAAATCACAAAATTTTCGTTTTTTTTTTTAAATCTCAAAAACGGTTTCAGTTAACCGTGATTTCTTAACGGATCAGCATAAAATTTGCTAAAACTTATCCCATTTAACCGGCCTCGTAGCTCTTACCGTTTCCGAGGTCCCAATGGTGAGCATCGAATTTGGGACACACGGTATGTAGAAACTAGACTTCTTTTGACAATCTAGGCAACTTCTCAGTCTTAATAAAATTATATTTAATGTCTTGGATCAAAGAACCCCTACATAGATAATGCATATAACTTTGGCGTCGAAAACATATTCACAGTGTCTAAGTGTAAGCATCTCATAAGTTCCTTAATGACTAGTAGATCGTTTCGCGGCAGTTATTTGAATGATCGTAAGTATACAGCATTTTAGGAATATTCGGCATTTTTAATATCTAATCTCATTGTCATTATTTCTTATGTCCGCCATTAATGCGATTATGCGTTTAGTATTTCATAGTGTCTTAAAATTGTTGTTTTATATGTTTTATTGACAATATGTATGTATTAAAATAGCGAAGTATTGTGCTGATTGCAAAAAACAATTAAAAAATGTGTAAACCAATCCTTTCATACGTTAATAAAAATAAACTTGTCAAGTAAACTTATCTGTAGAATTGTGCATAATCTGTGTTGAGGTAGTACCCTATTATTGTTACTGTATATATCCCTGTAGGTCAATAAATAATCTGTTCCGAGTCTTTTAACTTCTAATCCTGTAATATAATTTTATCAAATGCATACAAAACATTACTGACAAAGGATGGTGTTTTACAGTTTATATTAATTACATTTAAAATATATCCAGCCAGCACTGTTTTACTGTCATATATTTCACGCTGATATGGTACAGTATTGTTTACTGAAAAAAATAGGCATTATAAATGTTAATACTTTTATTTAAATATTACCCTTCCACATATTCTAAAATAAATTTTTTTTCATGGCCTACTTAGAAAACTGATTTTTTTTATGTTTTACACCAGTAACTAATTTTTTCCTGATATTGTGATACATCGTTGAAAAGAAAATTAAGAGCACTATTATTGAACTATCAAAAAAATCCAATATGACGCCCCTACTAAAAAACAAAGTTAGTGGCTTTAACTCAAAAACAAATAACGATAGAAATTTTTTGGTAACGACAACGAAAACACCTTAAAAAAGTGTTCTAACAATGTACTTATTAAAATATCACCAGTCATAAAATTAGGCAGATACGGGAAGTTTTTTTAAAATGCACTTTTACGGTTATTTGAAAATATCTGGAAAAAGCTAGGCCAAATTTAAAAACGGCATCGAAACGGTCATAAAATTCTTCAAAAAAGTCCTCATTTAACCGTTTCTCTATCTCTAATAGTAACCGAGATAGCAATGCATGTACCCCCAATTTTGGGACACAGTGTATATCTATTCAGTAATTATTTGACCGGAGTTAAGTCATAACAAGTATGTTTCTGCTATCAAACATTCATATAACGCTCGTCCAAGGGAAGATCCAAGAATTCCCTAAAGGGGGTTGGAGGGCACTTGGCAAAAATACTGAAAAGTACCTAATAAGTAATGCCAGAAACGGTGTAATAGAAAACATACAGGCATTTTGAGAACATGGCTCCGTGGTCTAGAAGTACTTGCCTCGAAACCTCGGGGTCCCCGGTTCGATTCCCGGTCGAGGAACTGGGATTTTTTCGGAAAGAGAAATTAATTCCAGTATACTCAGATATTGGATGTGTGTCCGTTGTCTTTTAATGTGTAATCCTCCTCCGCACAAAGTCATTCCCGACCTTCAGTGATAAAGGGGGTTGTAATTACATGTGGTGTTATTATTATTTTATGGTAATTGTAAACTGAAATACGAATAAAGTAAACATCGGTAATGGTTACAAGGTGCTGTCTATCAAGCAAAAGAAAAACAGGGAAAAGAATGCCAGAAATGCATTAGTACTATTAAATCATAACATAAACTTGTTAATTTGAGATGATCTTTGAAAAATATCTTATGCTGGTGTGCCACTCTCTTAACACATGAAATACAATCAGTCAAATACATAATGAATGAAAATGCGCGCAAGGGATACTCCATCGAGGTGTCTTATTCACATGCCTTCTTACTTCATATTGGAGACCAAAGATTATCTTTGGCTTGCAGTAAAGTATGTAAACAGAAATGTGATCATGGCCCAAGCAGCATTTTAACGTTGTATCAACGTCGTCCAACGCATTCTGACGTTGCTGGATGACGTCTAACAACGACTATCCGACCCGCGTTTGCACCAATGCAGTGGATAAAATCAGGGTTGCTACAACGTCGGCATGCAACTGACCAACGACGTCGCTTAACGATGCACGGAAAGTATACTTTTACACCAAAGTTTTAAAGTATATTTTCCAACTAAAAACATTAATGTTAGATTTTTGGACCACTTGTATTTACTGAAACCAACACCACAGCTGTTCCCACCTAAATTTAGAAAGACGGAATGTAGACTTTCACCTTCTGTGAAGGGAACCCTACAAAGAGAATCACGAGAATAATACAACAAACATTTATAGGTTGTTTGTTTTAGTTCTTCCTTTTCCTCTACCTTTTTTATCATGCACACATCACACCACGATGTTTTATCGGTAAAACGTTAACGAATGACTCTAATTTATACGTTGGTAATTCAGTTTTATGATGACGTTTCTACAACGTCAATAATAAATCCAAAACCTTCAACAACGTTCACAGTCACGTATTGAAGTCGCAAAGTTGCTGCTTGGGGACTGTCCATAAAAATTAAAAACGAACCTCAAAACTAAAAACTAATTCTCACTGAATTAAGAAATCTATGTAAATAGTTATATTTTCGAAAAGTACTGTCATTACCATCTCCAACAGAATTTTTTTTGACGGCCCAAGGGGGCAGGACTTGCACCCATTGCCTCTTCCTTGGATCCGGGTTTGCGTTCGTCAATTTTTGGCACTCCTACTTGACTACTAACTGACATTTTAACAGTTCAGTCATTTTCATTCTTCTCCTCCAGGCTTGTCTTGCATAAACAGGTGCAAAAAAAAGATGTTTCTCATCAGGGCCAACAGTTATGAATGGTCAGTAAAATGAATATCATCACATCACATGGATTTAGCTGGTGAATAATCAACACTGCGAGCAAAATCACTTGGGCTCTTGTTTCTGCTACAGATAACATAAAATTGATACACATCGACACATTTATATCATCATAGTGGATAATAACAAAAACTTTCTCCGTATAATGATAAATTTTTTACATTACTAGTCTTTGGTATAAGTTAAAACCTATATAATATGTTCTCAATCTTGTAAACTTTTTAAAACTGGACGAAATTATTAATTACTATAGCGTTCAGAACGACTATTGGTAAATGCCCAAGCTGTGTCGGTATCATTATGGATTTTGTATTTTGGCAAAGATTATACTACAGTATTTAATTTGGGTAAGAAAATTAAATTATGCTGACTAAAAGCTTTCATGCGTCATGCGATTATTATCTCTGCCCATATTATATACTTGCACTTCACGAGAAATTCTAAACATTTGTGAAAATTGTGCTATATCTAGAGGAAACATCCACTTCATCAACAGAAAATTGTTTAATGTAATTAATTCCATCGCGTTAACCGATGAGCATTCGTGTAAGCACCTATTATTATTATTTCACCTTACCAGAAAACGAAACAACTTAGTAGGCATAAATTAAATCATTGTTTTTAATTTTTGTTTTTTCAAAAAGTTGTTTACGGTCAATCTATTTTCTTACAGTGTTTTTATTAATAAACTTTGTTCTGTAATAAAAACATATTCATGGTATTTCTATGTTTATACACCAAAATTAACACCTTTCCAAGATATTCTATTAGGTAAATATTCTAACATAAATTATATATTCATATATACAGAGTGTCCTATAATTAAGTACCTTCCTTCAAGGAGGTGATATAACTAGAAAAAATAGGTTGAGTTTTGTATATAAACATAGATCTTAAATCAGTTCATAAGGGAACTACAACCACTTAAAGGAGGTAAGTACAACACAGTTATTTACATATACACTCGAAACGTCTTAAGTTGCAAAAATTAAATTTGGATCATTCATTAATTTCATAATGTTACATATTTTGTCAACTTTTTATCTAAATATTATGGTTTATTGGGATAGTTACAGAGGGTTGAGGGTGATTTTCGCCATAATGTTTTTGTCTTACTTTTTTTTTTAGATATTTAAAACGGAAATAGGGACTTTGAGGAATTTGGATTCCTCAGAAAAAAAATACACTAGTACAGCTTTTGATTTTTTCCTAGGTGAAAATAAAGCAATGAAATCGAGTGATGCACCTAAAATGATCACCCTGTACACATCGACATTTTAAGGTTATACAGGGTGTTTCATATTTTAAGTGACATACTGTAATGGGAGATAAAGCATACTTAGCTGAGTTCAAGAAACACCCAAACTTACCCCTGAATGTTAACCGTTTTTGAGATACAAGGTGTTTTATGGTTTTTGACTAAAACTAGTCAGCAAAATGTCTAGAATTTCTGTAAATAATTGGAAAAATTAGGTACAAATATTATACTCTTTTAGTCCAATCAAAATCATAATTTACTTTAGAAAAATTCCTGGACCATACTCAATTTTTATAATGTTGCTCTCAGTGCCGATAACATCACCCTATGTATAATTTTTGGTAAATGTTAGTAAAAAAAAGTTAATGGTCTAGCAGTCTAGCGTATAAAATAAATGTCATAATATTTGATGGCACATTTATGGTTATTCTCCAATAAATGTTCAAAAATACTGTTTGACCAAATTTTAAATTCTACAAATAACGCAATCAAATAGCTAATGTCATTATTATATTAATTTCACTTAAACACGCTACATTAATTAAGCATCTTAATTTTCTTGGACAAGAAATACACACTTGTAGAAAAATTAATGGTTCGTGCAGGGCTGGATTCGCCTAATATTCCATGATTAAGCACATTTTATTTAAATTTGTTATTCACATTATGTAAATCATTTTTGAAATACAATAATCCGAGATGAAAAAATTAATATTTATAAGAACTTGTTACTTATTTAAAATTGAAAATCGATTTGAAGTATTCTGGTGGTTAACTTTTTCAAGTTTCATTTTCTTTAAAATATTTGTTAATTTAAATAGTAGCTGGGAGGGCTCTTTACAACATTAGAAATTGAAAAATCACTGCATAACCGAACTTATAGGTGATCTGTGACATTTGAATTTAATTATGCAAATTTGGATATGATTCTCCAAATCCGCGCTATAAATAATGATGAACGTAATCATAAAATTTGGTTACATTTTACAACATAATAACAATGAGGCAGTGAATGTTACTGATAATACCAATAATAACTGGTCCAATGAAGGCACGATAAATCGGCAAAGAATTGTAAATAACTACTTTTAGGTGAATTAAATTAATAATTTTGGGTAAATATGAGTTTTATTGGTTACAACAATATGAAAATAACATTCAGAATTGTAAATAACTACTTTTAGGTGAATTAAATTAATAATTTTGGATAAATATGAGTTTTATTGGTTACAACAATATGAAAATAACATTCAGAATTGTAAATAACTACTTTTAGGTGAATTAAATCAATAATTCTGGGTAAATATGAGTTTTATTGACTACAACATGAAAACAACATTCAGTTTAATAAAAAAAAATACGCAATCATAAAAACAAATTGTTACAGAAGAGAAATTCATAGCCTTCACCCAAAAAGGTTAATGTGGGATCCTCAAAAACAAACTGAATTTTCACTTTGAAATTTATAGTATTAAATAAACAAGATTTTTTCTCATAAACTTATAACGGTAGTTTCCTTTGGATTTTAAAGATGGAAGCGATAAAACTAAACTCAGCTTATTGGGACATTTGAAGAGGGAGACACATACAATAGCTGGGTGGTAAGGTCCACCTCCCAGCACAGTGTTTTTATCATAATTTACCGACACAGTGATTTAGTGTTTTGAAGACGGAACTCTTAAGACCAGTCAGCTTCGAGCAGTTCCTGATATAATAAAGGGAAATTGGCTTAAATTCACGGGTTCTGAACAGAAAATGAATATAAACTATGAAAATACGTAGCTCCAGCTTCACAATTCAAAAGAAACAGATATCTCAAAAAAATAAGCTTATCAGTTATCGACAGGATCAAGTTAACTCTTATAACAATATTGAGACAGCCGTACCTACTATAATCAATTTTTATTTCGCACGTGTAACATTGTACCATTATTGTCCGTATTTATTTGTTCGACTTGACTATTGCATGAAATAGAGGGACCATTTGAGAAAAGAAAATAAAAGCGGTTTTACGTTAATATGCAACATTAAAAAGAATATTGATTTCCACCTAAATTACACACATCGACCACCGTTCGTCGGAGCAATCTTGCCATAATTTTTTTAAACCATACATTTATTTCACACTGTATATTTGTGTTATAAATGACCTCTGATAAAAAATCTTTGAAAAATGATTCGAGAATTAGAGTGTAACTACTGCTGCGAGTATAATTAAAAATTTAAATCGGAGTAGGTATTTTTTCCTTTTACAATGTAGTCTGTTTAGTTTTTATTAATTCAGTTTTTTTAAACAATATGATTGTTCAACACATAAACCGAAAAAATGACATTTGATTAACATATAATTGATTTTACATACAAAGCGGTTTTAAATTAACTATGATATTATTTTTAAAACGATGTAAAAACAAATATGCATACTGATTTCCAAAAACTAGTTTTATGAATGACGTTTTTAAGAAAGGTATTTGCGTCATAAAATTTTAATCAATCAGACAAACATTTTTTTAAGTATTGTCATCCTTAAAACTATGGATAGTTTTACTATTCTTCATTCCATAAAGGAAAATTAGTGAAACAATTATCAGTGAAGCAACAACTTCTGTCTATGCAGAAGATTATGCACTATAGATTGCCACATCAACAAAAAAATTTTAATTTCAGAAAAATAAAATGCCACAGTAATGAAAGAGAACAATTATAAATTCTCTTTAAAAAGGTTAGGACCTTACCTACAGGCCTGAATAGAATTTTTTATTATACCTGCATTATAATATAATCCTTGCTTAAAACAACTAAAAAGCGTGCGAAAATCAAGATTAAATAAAACATGGCGTATTTTATTCTTTTAAAACATTTTCAATAAGTTAAAAAAATTTTATTTATCTGTCAGTTACATCAAAATATTAAATTAAGGTTAAATTTTTGATTTCAGGTAAAACTTTTTCTTTATTCAACTATTTTCAACTATGAAAATATTATTAATTAAATGAACTGTCAAACAAGCTTATAAACAACAATTGCCATCTCCATGTCAATAATATGTGAAAACTTCATGAAATGTATTAAAATTTAAGAAAATAATTTTGATTAGATTTTAATTTCTAGCTTTATTTCTTGTCATGATGCAGATAAAAGAAAAAATAGCGTATGATACAAGTGTATAAGTGCATTTGAAGTACTTGCAACATTACGCGTGCTTTAAAGGCTTACTTATACAATTGTGTCATCAGGACCCCTTTAGAGGCGGACAACCCGGACCCATGTCTGGGGCGGCGAACCTAAGGGCGGCATTTTCGCCGCCCCTGAATGTGAACCAAATATTGATAAATAAATTTTTTCAATTACTATAAATTTTACACTACTTGTTGACCTGGAATGGGTTGGAACCTTTAATGCGAAGATAACACTGACGTAGTTTTCCACGAAACACCAAAACACTATATACTGCACTGGACGCGCGTTTCGCCAACCAAGTTGGCATCATCTGGTTATGATTAAAACTAACCTTTTGCTAACAATGTACCCTACTTATACCTAAACTATTGTCACGGTTCTGTGAACCAACCAATACAACGGGCTACCTGGAAATGGCCCTTTGTCACTATTTATACTATTTTTACACTTTGTGATTTCCAAGCTTTCAAATGCATCCAGCTGTTTAGTATTTGTTACATTCCTAATTAATCTTAAATTGCTAGTACCTAAGATACATAAACCAGGAAAGTCGGTACATCCTATTGTTTCAGCAATCGGAACTCCAACTTATCACCTATCAAATTGGTTAACGGAGGAGTTCGAAAATTTACCTATCGCACCACCTAGTTTCTCTGTGATTAATTTCAATGATTTCATTAATAAGGTGAAAAATGTTCAGTTGCAAGAAGTTGACATTTTGATCTCCTTTGAAGTTTGTTCATTGTTTCCAAGTGTTCCGATACCACAGACCTTGGCTACCTTAAGGATTTACTCGAATTAAACAATCTCAGTCAAGATGTAGTAAAAGAATATCTTCAACTCACTAAACTTTGCATGAAACAAAATTGCTTTCGATTCAACGATAATTTCTTCGAACAACATGAAGGAACAGCAATGGGTAACTCTTTGTCACTATTCATTGCTGGTCTCTTCATGAACAGATTCGAGACAGAAGCAAAAGAAGAATTCGAGTATTTCCCCAGGGTTTGACTTAGGTATGTGGATGATATTTTTGCAGTGTTTGATACAAAAAACGCTGATATTGACAACTTTGTTTCTAAATTAAACAGTCATTTAGCGTCAGTTAAATTCCCATATGAAATTGAAAACTCTGGACAACTACCATTTTTAGATGTATTAATAGTTAGAAATAGTGATAATAAGTTAGAATCTGACATATACAGAAAAGATACCAGTACTCTAAGATATATCTCTAAGGACTCTCACCATTGTTCTCAACACAAAATTGCGAGTTTTAATTTTCTAGTCCATCGTCTATTAAGTTTCCCCTCAATAAGGCGAGGTTTGAAAAAGAAAACACATTAATTAAGGATATAGCTGCGAGTAATGGATATTCTGTAAATTTAATTGATAAAATAATTAGGAAACGAAAATTTAAAGAGTCACTTCGAAATTCCTCGACCTTTCAAAATGAAAAGGAAACTCCAAAATTTGTATCGATTCCATTTGATCCTCGAATCACCCGTGGTATTGGTAAGATTTTTAAAGATGTAGGTATGACAGTGGTTCATTCATCAAGAAATAAACTACAACAACTTTAAGGCAATCCAAAAGACAAAATTCAAACAAACGAAAAGTCGCGGATTTACGAAGTGGTGTTTACTACTTGTTGATTTTTTCCCTAACTAAAACTAAGTACAAAGCAAAAACAAGCTGGTGCTCTGCACAATTATTTACAGGGTTGGTCCGGTAGTACCAATAGTACCAAAACAAATATCTCCAAAAATTCAGATAAAAAGGAAAACACGGAATCATCAGAGACTGTTGGTGACCAAGATCAATCAATACACGATATTTCTAAACCAACTATGTCACTAAATGAAAGCAGCCTACCAACTGACATCGCCTTGGCACTTACAGAAGGCACCCTGGTTAGCACTAGTAACACTTTACCTCTACAAACTGATTCCACCCTACCATCCACGAAAAAAATGCACTGTACAAACTTTAGGTACAGATCGAGCATTGTGGCCCAGAATTTTAGGAGATGCCGAAAGAAGTTTTTTAGTACGACAAGATCCACCTAAACCATTGTTTAATTACAAATTTCCTTATGATGGCACTGGTCGAAAATATAGCGCAAATTACTAATCTCGAATTTTAAGAAATGGAGAGCAAGTTATAAGAGACTGGCTAGTGTACTCCACTTTAAAAAACCGCATATATTGCTTTTGCTGCAAAATATACGGCCGTGTGTCAAGTTCCCCTTCAAAAGAAGGTTTTAAAAGCTGGAAGCACATCGTTGAAACTTTAAAGGATCACGAAATTTCTAAAAAATCATATTCAGGCTCAAAAAATCCTGGCTAGAACTCATGCAAAGGTTAAAGTGTTGTACAACTATAGATGCAGCTGCCCAAGGAGTTATTAACGCTGAAACGAATCACTAGTACGAGGTGCTTCTAAAGATTGTAGCAATTATTAAAATGCTCGGTAAAAGTTGTTTAGCTTTTCAAGGTACAAGCGACAAGCTTGAGCTTAATAGCAATTTTTTTAAAATAGTTGAATGGCTATCTGAATTTGACCCCGTCATGGAGGAACACGTGCGTAGAGTGCTTAAAAAGAGAAACCAAAGCTCACTATCTTGGAAAAAACATTCAAAATGAGATAATAGACTTGCTTCACGAAAGTGTAAAATCACATATTATTGCTGAAATAAAAAAACGAAATACTCCATAATATTATATTGCACTCCTGACGTTAGTAAGGTGGAGCAAATGAACCTGATAATTAGATATGTTTCCATCAATAAGTCTGATTCTGAATCAAACGATGTCGAAATAAAAATCTACGAAAGCTTTTTAAGTTTCTTACCTGTGTAAAGATCTACAGGAAGACAACTATATGAAATTATAATTGAAGAACTTCATGAAATGGGACTTGATGTGTAAGATATGAGGGCACGGATATAACGGTGCTAACATGAGGGGCAACAATGCAGGAGTGCAATCTAGAATTAGTAATTTAAATCCACGAGCATTCTATGTTCCGTGTAGTAGCCACTTGCTCAATCTAGTGGAAAATGATATGGCAAAAGCATCCTTGGAAGCAGCCAATTTTTTTTATATGGTCCAAAAAATATATTTATTTTTTTCTTCTACTTTTCTATGGGCAATATTTTTAAAACATGTCCAAGGATTAACATTAAAACCTTTGAGTGACACTCGATGGGAAAGCAGGATATAAGCTTTAACGCCCTTAAGATTTCAACTTGGTGAAATATACGACGCTTTGCTAAGCATTTATGAAAACCAAGACATCAATATCTTAATAAGAGACGAAGCTTCGGGTTTGTAAAGTTGCATTAAACAATTTAAATTTTTATGTTCAATAGTCATATGGTATACAATTTTAAATTGTATTAATCCCATAAGCAAGCTTATCGAAACAGATTTTGATTTGAAAAAAGCACTTGATCTTCTAGAGAACTGCAAAAATTTCTTTAAAAATCTTCGATCAGATAAGTCTTTTAATGAGATTATTGTTGATGCAAGAGAATTGGCTGTAAAATTAAAATTGAAGCCAATTTTGAATCAACATCGCCGCGACACCGTGTAAGAAGAAAAAAGGCCAATTTTTCATATGAGGCAAGGGACCAATCGAAGATCCCAAAGAAAAATACAAAATAGAATTTTTCTTCTATACTATTGATCAAGCATTAAACGCACTAGATAGTCGATTTGAACATTGAATCACCATAGTAACCATTTTCAATCTCTATATAATATATATGATTTGAAACCCACGACTAAAGAGACACTGATAAAGACTTGCAAAGATTTGGAAAATATTTTGTCTGTTGGTGAATCAGCTGACATTAACGGTCTAGAATTAGTAGAGAATATTTCTACAGTTTGTGCACTTTTAGGCAAAAAAGAAAGTCCAGGTGATGTTCTTAAAATAATAACAATGCTAAATTTTGCTCCAAATCTTAGTATTGCCTTAAGCCTGGCTATTCCAATATTAGCAGCAAGTGCAGAATGAAGTTTTTCCTAATTAAAATTGTTTTTTTTTTCTGATCATGCACACCTAACTTGGTAGGAGAAAGATCGAAAATCGGTGCGCAGTAAAAATCACCCCTCCGATAATGGTCATTTAGATGGAGAAGCCGAGCTCCCACATCAACCACCGTTAAGCCCTTCTAACAAGTTCCTTCTACCCTTTCGATTTTTCATTTTCATCTCTCGTGGTTCTACCATCTTTTGTACGATCCAGAAGGAAAATTTACTACGGGCTTTGGGTAGTCCTCGGCTGTCTCGTCCCAAAATGAGGAATCTCTCGTTAGGATAAGTAGTTTTTTCCTGTTGGTTATTCCAAGTCGGTTCTTATAAACCTTTTAATTCCCTAGAGTCTTAGTTACGTCTATAAAGGGGAGTGATTTCCAAAAAGTTCTGTATATATACACGCACACATTCGTTTCCATTTGTTAGTACGATACGTGATAAATTAATTTGTTTAAGATAATAATGGCGTAGTGAATCTTGTTCGTAAACATGGAGAATTTTATTAAAAATTCCTTGAAAGTTGTAGTTACTAAATTTAAAGTATTTGCTACTGTAAAAATTGGGACCAGCCACAAATCCGTTATTACCTAGTCATGGCCACATCGAAGCTGCTGGAAATCGAACATGGTGTGTTCCCCCTGCACATTTATCGTTGTCACTGGAACTTTAACCTCAAAATTGGAGTTTAGTTCAAGGCGATTTACTTTATAAATCTTGAGTTTAGTTAGCATGAGGAGTGTATTTTATTCTGCATTTGACAGGAATATTTGTGCACCCTTACTTTTTGGTACTGAAGATAGTTTCTCTATGGCGAAATAATCTTTTACAATGTTTGCCTCATACTTTAAAAACTGCCAGTTATTTAACTATCCTTAGTTTTCTATAAACGTTTTGAAATTCAATTTTACGCTCAATAACATCAACGAGAGAGTTCGATGCTCTTACAAACTATAATTATTATAATGTAGTGCAGTTAATTTTAATTTTGAAAATTTATCTACACATACGAAAACAATGTATAAATGATAAGGTCATATACATACCACGAAATCATTAGTTTTGTTTATAAGGGCCATTCGGTGCGTCGGCTTAGATAGAAAGATTCTTTTAAATATACTACTTGTTGATTAAATACAAAAAAATATACATACCTGGAGCAAATTTCATACCCATCCATACCGAAAATGGCATACATCCGTGGTGTATAACGTGGAGTGTTGAAACATGGCTATTTTTCTTTCGCAGAATGAAAAATAGTGTATCAAAAAACTCCGTGAACTTTGAGAAATAATACCACCAACACGTCCTCGCCATCTGAAAAAAATATATATATAAATATATAGGTATATTTTTTATATAAAGTGTGTGGTTATGAACGCTACATTTACGAATACAGATTGCCGTATGATTTTTCAGAAAAAATTAGCGGCTGACATCGTACAAACTTCCATCATACCTTCCAATCGTTAAATATTTAGATGCATTTCTTACAACAGAGTGGTATTAAATTTTGCCAAGATTTGTCAGGTAAAAACAATAGGTTTGTGGTTTAGGCAAAGCTTGAAAAAAAAAAAAGCCAAAATTATGAATTCCCCCAAGAGCTGTTTCATCTAACGAGGCAATGATTAGTAAAACATCTGATGATGATGGTGAATCAAGATTATTTGTTAAAAAAATAATTGAGATACTAATTTGCGGGTAGTGAAAATATTTGTCATTTTTCAGAGCCGGCAGATAAAAAAAAACATATTTTTTAAAGAATCTTTTATATAATTAAATTCATTGATATGTATGCCTTTATTTATATATCTGTAATATTGGTTGCATATATTACAGGTCGTGCAAAAAGGATCTGTACAGGAAGTCGGGATTTGTCGTATATAATTTATATGCAATTAAGCACGCGTTCCCTTGCTCCCGCAGTTGGCCTTGCTTTATGACCGCGTAGAGTTAGTTATTTCTCAGAACGGTGTTTGGCATATCCCTACGCTACACAGTATAAAACATTAAATCATTTAAACATTCGCCCGTGTGTATATAGCCCACAATGCTCAATGTTACTTTTGTTTTTGAAATATTACTATATTAGAAAAGGTAATTTGACACAATAAATGTTATATATTAACATGTAACCGAATTTAAGAGAATTATAAGAAATTTATGATACAACGTAGAAAAAAATTTACCTGTAATGTTAATTTAGGGCCGACCCAACAGACCCTACCTCTTTTTCCACTTATATTAGTGTACATTTTTAACACCACAATTTGTAAACTTAAATTACGCGTACCTATAATATTTTTTCAAATAACTTAGTTTATACCACATATTGTGTTATAAATAACACTGTAGACATTTACGATTAGAAGACTGAATTTTTGCTAGAAGTGACATAATATTAAGAAATAATTACAGTAAAAGGATTCAAAAACCAAGTTTTGCATCTATCTACCTTATGCAAAGACAAAGTTTTGCAAATAAAATGTGCAAATACCAGTAAAACAATTTTAATTAGTTATTTATTATTTGATTATTTTAAAATAAGGTGCAACAATCTGCCAAAAGTGTGTTGCAATATGTTGCAGCATACCTTTGATACTTTGTAATACACTTGGAAAATAGCTATACATTTAATATTAAAAACCATGTAATATAGGAAGTTGTAAACTTTC
The DNA here is from genome assembly GCA_029963845.1 of Rhamnusium bicolor. Lineage (NCBI taxonomy): Eukaryota > Metazoa > Arthropoda > Insecta > Coleoptera > Cerambycidae > Rhamnusium > Rhamnusium bicolor. The sequence goes on from JANEYF010003153.1 coordinate 1,425,408, forward strand.
ACTTTACAAATTTTTTTACTATACATTTTATTTATTAAAGACACATTCAAATTCATTCAATTCAAATTTACCAAGACCTTGTTGATTCTAAATTCAGTAAACACTGACAGCAATTCTGGCAGCAAATATATGCTGGCCCACGTGGTACATAAAACTGCACCATGATTGGTTAATGGCAAATACCCAGTTATGTATCGGACTCGAGCAAACAAATACTGAGTTTTGCATCTGATTAGATTTTAACACTGACGTAGTTTTCCACGAAACACCAAAACACCGTATATTGCACTCGACGCACATTTCTCCAACCAAGTTGGCATCATCTGGAGATGGTTAAAACAGTTTTAATCAGCTCCAGATGATGCCAACTTGATTCGCGAAACACGCATCGAGTGCAGTTTTTTATCAATTTATCAGCTTTATTTTTTAATATTTCTCATTTTTCTCCTTTATATATTATTACAATATCATCTGCAAAACTAAGTATCTTCCCTTCGCTTGTTAATTCAAGAAGGTCACTTAGATATATATTAAATAATACTAGTCCTAGCACAGTTCCTTGTGGTACACCGTATTCCATAGATCTTTGTTCGCTGGTAGTATTATCAATTTTTACATATTGCTCTCTATTGGATAGGTAACTTTCGATTAGGTTGTATGTGTTACTTCTTAAGCCGATTTTTTAAATTTGTTAAGTAGCAAACTATGGCTAACGGTATTGAAAGCTTTCGCCAAATCGATAAAAATGCATAACGTATGTTCGTTATTATCTAAGGATTGATAAATATCATTGGTAAGGTAACCATAGACTAGTGACAGGTGGTCACTAGTCTATGAACAGATAATATATTGTAGACAGTTTAATTTGTTTTAACTTTTTAACTTTACAGTCTAAAATTAATTTTTTTCAAAGTGATGTATTTTGTTGTTTGGCTGTATATTGCTTTTAAATGTGGACAAATCTTTGTATATTTGTATTTTAACTCTTGTTGCCTGAAGATGTGGTAATACTTTAGTATAAATATCACGAAACCGGTAGCATTAATAAAGAGTTTGTGAGATAAAGGACCTGTCATTTTAACCAGTAATCGTAGTATTAGATAATAAGTTATATTTTTTAAAAAGCTATCGATTCTTTTTTTTAATGATTTTTTTTTGAAGACTATTGCAACCAAGAAAATTAAGGATATTTATTGGTCTGTAATTTACTAATTCTGTTTTATTGTGGCTTTATAATGCCTATTTTGAATGCAGTAGGACAAATACCTTTATCTATACTTAAGTTTATTATATGAGTAAGTGGTTCTGATATGACGTCCCTAACTTCCCTAAGAAACTCTGCAGTTATTTCATCCTTTCCTGATGCTTTTCCTATTTTTAAATTCATGATAGTTTCTTGGACTTCTACCAAATTAGCGGGTGATAGATATATTGAATTAACGATATTTTTTAAGGTGTTTGGAGGATATTTTTGTTCTGCAATTTGACTTGCAACACTCTATGAAAGTGTTGGCTATTTCAAGGTTATTAGATGTTAAGATACCGGTTTTCTGACTTAATATTATTTATAACGTTGCTCCTTTTATCTTCATTGCAAATTTTTTTAGTTTTTTGAAGAGTTTACATTTTTGTTTAATTGTGACTTATAGTAATTAATTTTGGTGTTTTTTATAATAAGATTTAATTTATTGCGATAGTTTTTGTAGTCGTTTTCCAGATAGATATCTTCTATCGATTTTATTAAGCCTTTGGTTATCCATGCACTTCTTTTAATCTCCGAGTTTTTCAGTTTTATTTATAAAATAAGTAGCCAAATTAATTCTTCTTCTAGATAAATTTCATTCCAGTTTTCATTTAATAAATTTTGTTTTAGTTTTTTATAGTCGATATATTGTTTATTTCTTGTTAAATTTTTTTTGCACGTTTTTATGTGAGCCCAAGTCGATATGCAAAATTACAGGTTAATGGTCAGAATTTTTTGACTCGATATTATTGGTGTAAATTTCTCTCGATTTCCGTTGCTTTAACCACCTCGCTTAATATATTCAAGTATTCTTCAACATTATCTAATTATTTATGGATATTTATGTTTATATCTCCAATTAATAAGCTAATGTCCTCTAATTATTTCCTCACCCGTCAAAGTGAAGAAGTTATGTATTCGTGAAAAAAATTTTGAAATTTTTTATTGCATTTCTGGACGAATCTTGACGAATTATGACGATTCACAAAATTTCAGACAGAAAAAAAATTTCTGTCTGTGTCTGTGTGAGATAAAGCTTTTAAATTTGGTACACACATTCTAGAGGTCAAGGAAGAGATTGAGTTCGTTGATGTCTAATAAAATATTAGTGACATTCCACCAATGTGACTTTTTTGAAGCGTCAAAAATTACTTTTATTATAACTCCACCACACGTCGAGTTTTACTACGGTGAGGAAGTTTTAATCCCCAAGTAATAATTGGCAGCGGTTTTTTTCTTTATTATTAGTCAAATATGTTTGTAATTCATCATTAAAAAGATGTGGTCGATAGACAGCTAAGATATTTATTTTTTTATTATTAATTGTGATTTTTAAACTGATACAGTTAATACTGCCCAATTTTAATATATCATAATCATAAATTAATTTATTTTTAATATAAACTAATGCGCCATCGTTTTGATTAATACTTCCGTTGTTATATAATAGGTCGTAATTAGATTTTTTAAATATATTTAAATTATGATTTTTCCATGTCTCCGTGAGAATTACTACATCAAACGAATGTTCAAATTGAGATAAGAATATGTCCATTTCATCGTTATTTTTGGATATACTTCTTATTTCTTCTTCACTCGTTTAATTCTAAATTCAGACTGACTCGTGGACCCACTGAGCACCTTATTTATAAATCCATGCACGGTCCAGAACAATCCTGAACATCCCCGGCAATTTTTGTAAAATTCTGGTTCCATGTATTCAGTCTACACAGTCCAGTGGCGTAACGATAGATTGTATCAAGTGGTATGTATTTCATTATTTATTTTATACTTTCGCTTTTATTTGTCTACGTATGTCCTTCTGTCAACCATTGGAGGCAGTAGCAGCTATCGGTCCTAGACTTTGGTCAGTTTCGTCTCCTTATTAATTTGTCTAATTTTAATTATTAGCGTTGGCTGTCGCTCGGTAAAGGATGCGACTTTGTTGTAAAATTGAAATAACACGGAAAATAAAATCTTGCCGTAATAACGATGACGCACATCGTAATAAAAGGACTACAAATAAAAAAAAAAAACGATTTTTTTAGTTTGTTCAGTTATTTCAGATTTTCTGAAGGATAAAGTAAAATCTCCGTCGCTTGATATAAAAGAATTAGTTGCACCAACAATACGTCGGGAAGTCAGGGTGAATCACCTCATTACCTTATAGCTTATAACCGCAGTCATCATGAAATAAAAAACTCCTGAATTTAGAATAGTAATTGTAATAATTTGAGGCACATTTGAACTAATTACAAATGAAAATAAATAAAATATAAAAACATTTATAATTGAAAAAATAATAGACGAGATTTTTGTTCTGTGGCAAATTTTTCAATTTTAAAACAACTGTTATTAAAACAGATTTTTTTTTTTAATTCGAAACCCAAAATTCACACATTTGTTTATGTTTATATTGCTAATGTAAAAGGATAAAAGATATTTATTACACAGTGCATCCGTAAAGTAATGTATAAATTCAATAAAATCGTTATAAAGCGAGTTTCAAAACGTCGTTCGGGCAGATTTTTTTGGGAAAAAATTTATATTAGATATATATGAAAATTTATGTTAATTTCAATACACTTACACTCTGATAAATTAAATTATAAACAAAGTTCTGCCACCATTTCTGTTGGTCACATAAAAAAAAAATTAATGAAAAGTAATTCAAGGAACTAAGAGACAGATAATTTGTCAAAAAAAATATAGTGTTCCATTTAAAAAATACACTTTTGGTTTGCCGGCAATGTATGAAACCCTCTGTGAAATTAAAAATAATTTTAAAATGCAGCCTTCTTGATCTACAACTTTTACTTAAAATGTTTTGTATCTCAATCAGTTGAAGAGACATCCACACACTAAAGATATTCTGGTCTCTAAAATAATCAATTTTTAGCCATTTTAGCTATTTTTATACCCTTTTCAAAAGTAAAAATTGCATCACCTCTTATGGCAATGACAAAACAAAACATTGATTGAGCCCAAGTAGGCTTAAAGACTTAAATCCTAAGTGTCAAAATGGAAAAAATATATTTTGACAATTCTATAATTTCTTTAAAGCAACACAATGCTATAAAAACCGTATATCGTACGAATATGAATCATATGATTTCTAGAACAATTGTAATAAAAAATACATACCCTTAAAGCCATTGGACTGTACGAATAGTCCACAGGTTGACATCTAAAGCTGTAACTACCCCACCATCCACTCATCAAATACTGTAACAAAAATAATTATTTTAAAACATTTGATTACATCATTTCAGCCACCAGAATATATCGGCCATATTTTAAGTGAAAATTTGTCAGGATATTATTTTTATTACACAACTTGTAATAATAAATATGTATGATTTATGTAAAGTAACAATTATATAGATTATATTATATATTACGATTTTTGTACATTAAGAAAAGGAACAATATTTAAACAATTAATTTCTCTGAGTAGATTTGTAGGGAAATACTAGTAGTTACTAATATTATATCCTCTTTTGAGATGTTTTAGAAATATTATTTTTAATAATAATGATCTGAAACTCGTTTCCGGTAATCTTTTCTAAATCGTTTTTATGTTGCGAAAAATTGAAAACCTAAACGTGGCTAGCATGAAATTTTTGGTCTATATCATTACGTTCAAATATTAATGCCAGTCAATGTAAAATAATAATTTGCCTGTCAAAACTATCGGATCAGTTATCGAAAAGCTTTAGCCAGTTTTTTAAAGTCAGGGGAAGTTTCGATTAAATATCTTATTTTAAAATTGTTAACCAAATTTTCACGACTGTTTAATATTTTATTAATATCGTTGCTATGAAAAATAAAAATAACAATATTGTTTTTTTTTTTACCAAGAATTTGTAATTTTTCCCCTCTTGTCTTCTCATATAATAAAAGTGTTTTACAGTCCATTAAACTCATTATTACAATCCAAAACATTGGTTCGCTGTCATTTCAATTGTTTTGACATAACAACTTTTCATACGATGATATTCTGCACTAATTTCTTATCGGAATAACAACTGACGAGCTTGCCCGAGTGACATTGGGCAGCCCTTCCCATTTCGGTTGAAATTTTGGACACTTGCCTTTTGTTCTTTTAGGGTTATAGAGCCAAACTAAATCTTTTGTAGTGGTTAAAGTTTTACACAATTTCCAGCGTAGATTTTGTCAATTTTAATTTTTTTATCTAAACAATATGTAAGACCCAATATGCGAATTCAGTTAATACCCGAAAAAAAATGCTCAGAAATAGTAATGAGAAAATAAAATGTCCAATACCCGACATATCTATTTTCAACTAGTATTGCACATCATAATATGCTCAAAACTGTATCTGAGCACTTTATATGTTTCATTATCCGTTGCCGAGCCCGTTGCGCATACATTTTCTGATGTTACTAATTATTTTCCTTGCGATAAATGTCCTTTTTTTTGTAGTTTTGAATGTTATGAAGGTCACAGTTCAAGACCGGTGATCGAAAAAGAAATGATGGGCAAGGGAAATGGAATGGAATAATGACATTTTAGAGGTCATTTTAAGGCAAGGAAAATTAAGAGGAATGACAAATTTAAATGGTTATTGTAGAACAAGGAATACAGTGAAATCAATCAAATACATGTAAATTTTGAGATGTTGTTTCTGTCAATTAATACTAAGTATTCATTGTTTTATTACCGATGCATGTGCAGTGCGAGAGTGTTTATTTTTGTGTTGTTTTTAACTCTGCTTTGGAGGTTATATATTAAGTTTGCAGCGTAAAAGGTGCTGCGTCCTAGGTTGTAAATCGAATTATGACTTTTTCTGCACAATATCTAGCCGAATGATGTAGATGACCCAGTTAAAATTTGTATTTCTGGATATGCATCAAATGTGATATCGAAAAGATTTACTTGTGATATTTGTAAACGATATTTAGAAAGATACCCCGAGCGTCCACAACCCCATTATTCGTATTTTAATACTTTGGACAGAAATTTGGGACTTTTTTGGTAAACTCCGAAATGCTTATGGCGGACGAATAGAAGCTGAAGATGAAGAAGCTGTTATAAATGCTGTAAGTTTTGTTATAAAATGATAATATGTATTTTATTACATATAATATTTTCTGGTAAAATTTCACCGAAACGTTTTATTAAAGGTTACGGAAAATCCTATGGGTTTCTCTCGGCAATTTGCCGTAGAACTAAATATGCCTAGAATCCGAATTCAGAGGATTCTCAAAAAACATAGGTATCATCCCTATAAACTACATGTCAGCCAAGAATTAAGGCCAGGAGACAGTGAAAGAAGGATTGAATTTTGCAATTAGCTTGATGGAAAATTGCAACAAGACTTTTTAATTAAAATTATCTGGACTGATGAGTGTAATTTTTCCACATGCGGTCTTTTTAACAGGAACAATGAGCATTATTATGCAGTGGAAAATCCGCACCTAAATCAACAAGTGCGAAGGCTGGGACGGGCATCATTCAATGTTTGGGTTGGGCTGTATCGAAATAAAATCTTGGAGCCAATTATTTACGATGGAAACTTAAATGCTGAACGCTATCTTAATTTCATCCGAAATTATATATTAGATGCGCTTGACGACGAGCCTTTAAATATGCTTCGGCACCAGCCTATAATGCAAGGGCCGTCACACAGTTTCTTAATGAAACATTTCCTAATCAGTGGATTGGAAACCAAGGGGTAGTGCGCTGGCCTGCTAGATAGATAGATTTGTCCCCGCTGTATTATTTTTTATGGGGATTTTTAAAAAACCGTTTGTATCAAGATACTCTACGTGAAATAAAAATTTTGTGCCAAAATTTAATGTTAGAGATAACAGATTTAAGAGCAAGAGGAAGAGTAATCCAGCGGGCGGTTACGGGTAATCTGCGAAGACGCATGCGAAAATGCATAGAGGTGCAAGGGGGGATATTTGAGCATTTACTTTAGGTTTTAATTTTGTTCCTTTTAAAGTTTAGGTATATAGTTATTAATTAATTAATTAATTATTATTAACATTATTAGCCAGAAGTAATAATTTGTTTTATAAACAGTATCGTATTAAATATTTTAAAAAAAATACAGAAAATGTCAGAGTTTGTCATCGAAACGTTTGAAAATCAAAATTTGTGATGGGTCATAGCATTTAGGAAGTCCAAAGGTAACAAAAAATAAAATAAAAAATCCAGGTCCGTATTTAAAAAAAATTGTTGATGATGGTTTCTGGAAGACGAAACGTCGGATTTAAAATTTGACAGCGCCCCCTTGTAGAGGATAAAGAGTGGCAATCACGAAGTTTTATTAGTTTTAAAATTTGTTTTCAAATAACGTCAGAAAAAACAAAAAGATATGAAATTTCGTTTTTTTCCGGATATTTCAGAAAGTATTCGGAATTTTCCAAATTCCAACACAGCATTTTGATAAGCATCAAATTGCGCAACTTTGCCATAATTTAACCGACCTTGTATCTCTTGCGGTTTCCAAGATCCCAATGATGATGCTCGAAAATGAGCCACCCTGTACAGTTTATTTCAAACTTATCTGAACATAAAAAACGTCGGCTTCTTTGACAGCGATAAAGAGATCAAAGAAGCCGACGTTTTCTATGTTACAAATAAGTTTGAAATAACTGTACTAGAACAAATATGCGTGTAGAAAATGAGAACAAAAAAAATAATAATAAAAAAATCTATAATAGAGACGTTCAAGCGGACAAAATGAGGTTTAAACAACATTTTCCTATAGATATTCCAGTTCAATATTTTTTCCAATACCAAGGTGATCAAAAATACCTAAAATTTTAATAAATTAACATTCAACGTGTCTTTCGGTAATAGATTGCTTTTCTTTTTGAAAATTTGTTTTTATTTACTTTATTTCAGCATTAGGGGCTATTTTGTTTTTTGCTGAAATTTTATTTTAATTTTATTTATTATTCCTAAGGTTTTAATATTTTCAATTCATCCCTCATATCATGGCAAAAATACCGGCCCTAATTAATTTTCTAAAGTTTTATGTTATAATTCTCTACAATCTGCAAATACATTTTTGTTTGCTATAAAAATATAAAAATTTATGTGTCCACTTTAGACAAATGTAAAAATATGGAAGGTTTTAATTTATTTAATAACAGCAATAACTCATTCATTATCAAAACGCGTATACACACATGAGTTAAGTCTGGGGTTAAGTGTTGTGATATATTAAATTAGGTCGACGTTAACTATACACCTTTTTGTTGGTTTTGTCGAATAAACATATTTTCGGTGTAGCGAGGTATCAATCGAATCTACTGAAAAAAATTAGATTAGAATTAGATTTCATCGACTAAGTAGAGAATCCTTGTTCCCGTTGATAATGCGTTTTTATATCTTTCGACTTTGGACACCTCCTACACCTAAACTATTGAAGATAAACATATGCCCTCGTATACTTTATTTTAGAAAATTTAATTTTCTACAATATTGTTTTTATGTGAAAGTCTGCCATTGTTTTTACAGCGTTTCAAGTCGAAAGTTACCGCACACCTTTCTTTATTGCTGCGCTTATATAGATTGAAACTTCATCGGACCGCGGTCGAACCACTTTGCATGTTGCTATTTGTTACTTCACGGCTTGCTTAGAGTCAGCTGTGCTATATGGTATCGATTCGATATTGGTATGCTTTTATTTTCGGTATTCGGTATATTTCCATCTTGCACTCTGGAAAATTAATTTAAACTGAAATTTTTCTCTCTTTATTATTTACAAATTACTGTAACAAATTTTGCAATTAATTATAAACACAAATGCTAATTATCATTTTAACTGCAGCTTCAAACGAATTATACATGATTCATAATTACGAGGCAATAATTCAGGGGCCGATAATAGATAAAAATCAAACGTAGTTTGATACATAGATCATAATTCGATACCGCATAATAAGGGTGCTACAAGCCCCCAAAGCGGCTCATGAAAGTTACTTTTTTGGCGATTACTTCTAAAGGGCTTGAAATTTCAAATTATAATTTTAGGTAGGAATAAAGAGTCGCAGAACTCATTTTTGGGTGTGCCTCCTGACACTATCTCCTCTTTTTTTGAAGTAATTCACAAACGTGTAATTCAAAAATCACAGTAACTGCTTAAAATGATCTCTGTCTTCGTCAGTGCATAACATTATTCTTATCAATATATGAACTACCCGTCGCAACACTTCTTGATGGTTTCGAAGGGTTATGAGCTCGTTAACGATTTCTCATAAGTATTGATTTGAATTTTTTTATTTTAAATAGCCCCATATTGAAAAATCAAGCGGGTTGAGGTATGGCAAACGTGCCGGTCGGTGGATAGATGGATCTTCTCCTCTACTAATTCAATTCTTTGTAAAATGATTGTGCAACCATCTTTTGGCGATTCTAGTAAAATGGGGAAGCGCATCTACGCGCAAAAAACACTATTTGACTTATGTTAATGGGGATATCCATCAAAATTGGAGATGTTATTGTCTAGAAAATTGTAGTCCATTATTGTACCATTCAATGTACCTGGAAAAGCGAAATATCCCATAAAATGATATCCCAACGTGACTGCCAAACATTCATTTTACACATATGTTGATAGTGGGTTACTTTTATTGCATTTGGATTTTCATCAGCCCAAAAAATGAGCCTTGCCTGGTAAATATTGCCTCGTCCGTAAACAAAATATTATCTAGAAAATGTGTAATAGCTTGCATTTTTCATCTATTACTTCACAAAGATCAACGTGCAGAGGCCGCCCTCCGGGTAACAGTTCTTGAACTCGTTAAATGTGAAACGGATGTAACTGCTGCTCGTGCAGTACTCGTAGGAGTGATTTGGGAGTCATCTGTTTTGATAGCTAATTGTCCAGTACTAATGATGAGATCTTCTGATACAAAATCCAATATGTCCTACTCTACTTCTACAGTTCTTACATTTCTTGGACGCCCTGATTATTTTTCGGTTTTAAGTTGCAGGTTTCGCGAAGTCGTTGTTCTCTTATTAAAAATATTTTCTGTTTAGAAGATGACTATGTGGAATTTTTTTCGCGTAGAGCCTAGCTGCAGCTGAGGCATTACTCATACACATACATAAAGTTAAAATCACATCTGTTCATTCTGCCGTAGTATAGATATATTTTTAACTCGAGAAAAAAATAATTTTCTGGCGCTATAAAATTTCTAAGACTATATTGACAATAACATACATATATCAAATTCAGCCTAACACGACAAATCATGTCACTTAATTTTTATGTAGCGAAAAAATGCAAATCGATTTGTCCCTCAAGTTGAAAATAAAATATCCGATGTGGCCAGCACATAACTTTCTTATACCAGTATACAATCATCCTGATCTAAAAAAATCGTTCTATTTAATTCTTCACTCAATTAAATTTTAAAAGCGAACCTTGAAGTGTTTTATTTTTGATAATTAATTATCAGCGTCTGCGATACTGTCAATAATAATTCATGTCATATTTTTTATTGACATTGACATTTTTGTAATTAAATTAGACATTTCAAATGTCAAACTGCCAAATTTATCCTAACCCCATTTTATGAGGTCAAATGTGTATAAAACTTCAGTTTACCTCAGTTTTATTTAAGTACTTGGAAAATATATTTTATTGGCTTGATATAATGATATGATTTATAATTTTTCATCAGGAATATATTTTTTTGTAAAGTCAAATACAAAAAAGTTTGTATCTCGTGGACCTCAGCTGGCCAATTTTGCTCATCACCGAATTTACCATTGTTTTTGGCCTTTAGAACATATGTACCAAATTTTAAAGCTTTACCTCAAAAACTGTGGCTGCTATCGCGATACTACAGACATGCATTTAGATTTTTCTCTCTAAAGTTATGTTTTTTTGATAATAATTCGTCGAGAATCGCCCAGAAATGCAATAAAAAAAATTCCCCGAAATTGTACCTTTTTTCTTCTTTCATTCATTGTCTTCTATTGGTATCACATTCACCAAATTAATGTCACCTTAAAATGTTGTTGAAAATTTTAATTGTCAAATTTGGGAATTCCCCCATTATTATTTTTTGTTATCACGGATATACACATATACACATCCACACACAAACCGACAGACATCATTCGGAAAATAGTCAGAATGGATTTAGGAGGGTTCAAAACGCATATCTATCAAATCTCGAGGTTGAAAAAAATCACGATTATTATACTTATATTAGGGATAAGAAAGTAAACAGTTAATGGGGAAAAGGCGGGACCACAAAAAAAACATAAAAACAGGGGATAATTCCGAGAGGCATCCCCAAAAATGAGTTCTACTACCCTTTCTTCCTGCCTAAAATTACATTTTGATATTTCCAGCCGTTTCAAGGTAATCGCCAAAGCAGTAATTTTCATGAGCTCCATTTGAGAGCTTGTATTATATTTATTGTGCGGTTTCGGGCTATGGTTTATATAACAAAATAAGTACATTATCTTTTGTCTACTATCGTCTCCTGAAATATTAATTACGAATCACCTTGTATATTTCTCAATTGCACAGAATGACCGACTATCAGAACTAATAAGTACCATCAAATTTAGAGGTTCAAATCGTTATACTTCAGTAAAATTAGAAAAATCATCGCTTTCTTTTTCATCAAATTTAATTTCTTTAGCATTCCACTGAAACTGTATAAGGTGCAAAATGGAATGTAAGTTGTTTTTTCTACAAACACCATTAAAAACTAAATTTTTAACACGGCATACTTGAATTAAAAATGTAATATTATATAAACTCGCGTTAAAAATGATCACATGATTTACTTTTAACACTAGTGCAAAAAGTAAAATGACGAAGTCGTTTGTCATAATGACATTTATATATTTATTAACAAAAAATTATTTAGAAATATTTATATTAATTGTACAATTGGAGCAATTAGTAATATTTATCCCTTGAGGAAGCTACTTCCCAAGAAGAAATTGTTGAAGTTGAACTTGAAGCAGTGGAGGAAATACTATATAGTTTTTCGCATTTGACAAGCATGTGTCAAACAATGGGCAAACTTGATTTATTTATTTCATAAATCCTACAAACTACTAGAATTATGAGGTAACCATTAAAAGGATTTGAAATCTTTTTAAAGAAACTTTATTGTTCTTTTAATGGTGTTTGTAGAAAAAACATTGTATGATACACGTGTTAAAAATGACTTTATTTTGTTCGTGGAGTTGCTCCACTCGCTCACGCTCGTTTCGCAAACTTCTCCACTCACAAAATAAAAAGTCATTTTTAACACTTGTATCATAAATAATTATTATATTTCGTATTGCCGTTCTCAAATTACAATTTACTTGTAGTAGCAATTTTTTGTGAGCTCTGATGCACGAAGTTTAAAGCAAAGGCGTTCCTCTCACTCCCGTCCACCCGGCCGCTCCAGATTCTCGTCATTACAATTTTTTTCGTGCGCTCTGTGTGGACGTAGTGCGTGTATAGTGTAAAAAATGATGGAAGTGCGTCGAAGCAAGAAAAGGAAATTAAAGCAATTATTGCAGGATCTCCTTCCTGGTAGATTCAAGTAAGCGTATTTAATATTAATAGGTACCTTTTTGTTTTTTTAAAAAGGATTAGGAAAGAAGACCGACATCGACATGGAAAACGGCCAGTGCATTAACTGTAGTATAGTACCCACTGGACTATCAAGTTTCTTGCACACATAAACATAAATTCCTATTGGAATGTTGTTTATTATATTCCCACTGGAATATTTTTTATAGTTTTTCTACTGAATTTCTATAATTTTGACATGGCCGCAACAGAGATGGAGTCCTTACTTATATATTCCCACTGGAATATCTTTTACTGCCTTTCTCATGAATTACTAAAATTCAAAGAGGACACAACAAATATCAGGTTGTCAGACCTATAAACATTATTTTCCACATGATTCTTGTGTACATAATATTCCCACTGGAATATGTGTATATAATTGTTTCTCTTTCCTAAAGGATATATAATTAATTTTAGAGGATTGCATCATATTGCTTATGTTTCTGCAGTTCATACAAAGGCGCAGGGAGCTGACTTGAACACACGCATGCCTTTGTTTATTGTTTAAATACGGTTGTTTTGACTGAAATAGTTTATCGCTGCCAAGTTTGTCGCCGTATTAATAACAATTTGTCAGTATTTCGGCAGAATGAGTTTTATTATACAGACCCGGATTTAAAAAAGATCCTATTAAAAAATTCTGTTTTATTGAGAATCAGTTTTGACACGCACTGTTTCTTTATAGGTGATTCTGAGATTTCGGAAGTTTCACAAGGTGAGGATGAGGATGCAGAAATGACCTGCCCTCTAGCCACACTAGCAACCCCAAAAAAGGTAGGTCCGCCTAATAGACTGTTTGAAATATTAGGAAAAAAGTCCATTTTGGAAGACAGGGGACCTGAGGTCCATGCAGATATTTCTGACTTGTTAACAACTTTTCTAACTAAAGGATTAGATAATGAGGCGAGAAAGTTAACATTGAACAATTATCCTCCTTTAAAAGGTTGTGAAGCTTTAAAACCACCAGAAATAAATCCAGAGATAAAACTATGCTTAACGTCTGTCATGCTGAGACAAGATGTATTCTTAACCAAACTTCAGGGTCAATTGGCAGCAGTTTTAAGTGCCTTAGCGGTACCTCTTAATATTTTATATGAAACAACAAAAGATAATCCTAGTGAAGAAAACCAAAAGGACTTCGAAAAATTGGGTGACCCATTTAAATTAGTGGCGGATGTTTTTTTCTCCCTATCAAGTCATAGGCGCTTCTTAATGGTTCCTTCATTGGACACTTCTGTCAAAGATGTTCTGGAAACTTGCCAGGCAGATTCTTTGCTCTTTGGCCAGAATTTCCCAGAGAAATTAAAAAATTCTAAAGAAACAAAGAAGTTTGGAGCTTCCATAAAGAAGAAACCACCAATAGTACGAATGGTGCCAACAACCAGTTCTACAGGTGGTCCTTCAAGAATTTCCAATAAGGCATCTACCTCTTCAGCTAAAAGAAATACCCATTTTTTAGCTTCTCGGCGCCCCCCCGTCGAGGGCTCGGTACGAAAGGGGGGAGGAGGTGAAACAGTCTCAGAAGAGGCAGTACCAACATTAACACAGGTGACCCAAAAATATGCTGGCCGTTTATCTGCATATGTAGATCAGTGGTCATCTATTACAAAAGATAAAACCATCTTAGCTTGGCTTTCGGGGTACAAACTGTCTTTTGCAGAAAAACCTATCCAATTACATTTACCAAATGTAGATTTAAGTAATATTAATCGAAAAGATTTTATCTAAACTTATTAGAATTGGAGCAATATCGCTAACCAATTCACAGTCGAACCAGTTTGTTTCGTCATATTTTCTTGTGCCAAAACCAGATGGTTCTTTTAGATTTATTCTAAATTTGAAAAAATTAAACCTGTTTTTAGATCCTTCCTATTTTAAAATGGAAGATTATAGAACTGTTTTACAATTAACATACAAAAATTGTTATTTTACGACCTTAGATCTCAAAGATGCATATTTCTTGGTGCCAGTTCATAATAAATATAAAAAATATCTTATGTTCATATTCAACTCCAAACACTACGTTTTCAACTGTCTGCCCTTTGGGCTTTGTACAGCACCTTATATTTTTACACAAATTTTCAAACCCATCTTAAGATATCTTCGAACAAAAAATATTACTTGTGTAGCTTACCTTGATGATATAATCATTATTAGCAAAACAAAAAAGGACGCACAGACCGATTTTCAATTCACAAGAAAATTTTTAGAATCTTTAGGTTTCATTATCAATTTTCAGAAAAGTTCAGTAGTGTCTTCACGAGTTTGTAAATTTTTAGGTTTTATATTCGACTCCTGTCGTCTAACGATATCTTTACCAAGGGAAAAAAAAAAAAAAAAAAATTCTAAAATTAATTTTAAAAGCTATTTCTAAAAATGAAATGTCTATACAGAAATTGGCTCAGCTAGTGGGTAAATTAGTAGCTGCATGCCCGACAGTCCAATATGGACGAATTTATTTAAAAATACTAGAAAGAAAGAAATATTTAGCATTTTGCTTAATTACTAAGTGTCTGAGAAAGATAGTTAACGAAAAGTCAACAGGTATTTTAGTGGTACCAAGTTGGGATACTCAACCGTGGTATTCTTTGTAAATTACTTGTAACAAAGCCATTACTGTTCAGTCCTAGTGAAACATTGTTACTTTCACCTTTCAGGCAGAAGCATCCTTTGTGGCGACACCTTACCCTGGAGGTAGGAACTTTATCAGGCAATCTTTCATCAATAGAGGAGTCCCACTAATGGGACTTACACCTATTATGTCATCTCTTGCGACAAGTACCCTAAAACAATACAATGTGTATTTTCAGAAATGGTGGAAATTCTGTCAATTAAAGGCAAAATCTCCATATTTATATTCTTTAGAGATGATACTTTCCTTTTTAACGGAACAATATTATGCTGGCGCATCATATTCAACTCTAAATTCGCAACATTCAGCTTTGTCACTTGTAATTTCCATAGAAAATAAAGACAAAATTTTTCTAAAACGATTCCTCAAAGGAATTTATAGACAAAAACCTCCAAGACCCAAATATCAGACAACATGGGATCCAAGCTGCGTTCTCAGCTACTTGGAGACAATTCATCCCTTAAATAAAATACCAATTTCGGACTTAACATGTAAACTTGTCACTCTCTTAGCCCCAATTACCGGACACAGAATACAGACTTTATCAAAAATACGAATAACAAATATTATTCCTTATAATGATAGATTGGAAATTAAAATATCTGATTTTATCAAGACGTCAAATTGTAAGAATTTTCAACCATTGTTAGTTATCCCATACTTTCACGAAAATCCAAGATTATGTTTAGCTACAGTAATTAATGTATATATAGAACGAACTCAGGCTAATCGGCCTGAAGATTCTGATTATTTAATACTGACACATAAAAAACCCATACATACGGCAACCACTCAACGCATTAGTAAGTGGATTAAGATGACGCTTGAGAAAAGTGGAATAGACATATCTCGCTTTTCTAGTCATAGTACACGGCACGCTGCTACCTCTGCAGCTTACAGAGCCGGTGTGTCCATAGACACAATCAGAAGGGCTGCTGGATGGACACAAAAAAGTCAAATTTTCAATACATTTTATAATCGTCCGTTGTGTCCAGACTCAACGTTATTTGCTAAGGGAATTATAAATAAATCAAACAATTGATATATTTGTTAATTCAGCTATATGTATACTTATGTTTATTTAACCCATTTTTTGTATTATTGTTTCTCTTGAGAAATAAATTGGCTAAAGCTGAAACCTAGATCGTATATCTTTAAACATCTACAAGTAAATTGTAATTTGAGAACGGCAATACGAAATATAATTAAAAGATCAATTGACTTACCTTAAGGAAAATTGATCGGAATTATATGAGTATTGCCGTTCGAAGAATTACAAACCCACCCTTAACCCTCCCTATTCGATCTAGTTTCTTCACCACAAAATTGTAATGACGAGAATCTGGAGCGGCCGGGTGGACGGGAGTGAGAGGAACGCCTTTGCTTTAAACTTCGTGCATCAGAGCTCACAAAAAATTGCTACTACAAGTAAATTGTAATTCTTCGAACGGCAATACTCATATAATTCCGATCAATTTTCCTTAAGGTAAGTCAATTGATCTTTTAATTATATGCGTGTATAAGGATTCGACGTCAGATATTCCGGTTTTTTTGTTTATCGATTTATTTGTTAATAAATTTTAAATACTTATTTACAAAAAATAATTTTCTTACTGAACAAATAAAGGTATAATTTTTTAGATAATACATATTTATAAACAATTAGTCAACAAAAATATTTTCGTAATAATTCAAAAAAAAGAAAAAACTTGAATAATTTTTGACGATTTTGTTACGGACAAAATGTCCTTGAAGTTTGCTTTTGCGTCATTGCAGAAGGCGTCATTGAAATTAAAAACAAACATAGACAGAAAAGACATACCAAAATACTTAAATGAAAAAAAGACTATCATATCTACCATCCATCAGTAAAAAAAAATCTAATACAAATAACAATGGCAGTCCGATTAGCCATAAACGAACCATGCGAAATGCATTTGGTACGTCTTATGGCTAAAATAGGTAATTTAGTTTAAAAAATACAAAAACAATTTACTTTAGTAGTATATGCAATAGTTGGTTACTTTTTAGCTATTATTTCTCCATTTCTGCTTTTACTAACCTCATAAAATATCCAAGCACTAAAAATAGTTTGTACTAAATTGTAAACAATTAAAATGTTCCTAAGATTAAAAAGGTTTTCTATTCTCCATTAGTTTTGGTCCTAGTACTTTTGAAAAATACGCATAAAATATGCATATGAACAGCGTTGGGAACGGACTAGACATCATAGCCCACCCATTTACTCTTGGATCTGGAACAAAAGAGACATTGGTTAATAAAAATAATATTTATGGAAATATGTAAGCTCTTCCGCTAATTTAGAGAAAAAGAGCATTACATTAGAAGTACAAATACTTGTTCTTATTCCTTTTTGCAAATTACAACGAAAACATTTTATTTAATATAAAATGTTTATTTATTAAAATATCAAATTCTTAATTAAGAAATTTACACAGGATGTTACGGAAATGACACGAAATCTCTTCTTAGGGCACGATTCTGGAATTAAAGAACATTCTATTCAAAACCAATCAGTTTTATTCTATTTTTATACTAAATCTTATTTTAATGAATGAAAACAACTTTAATGTTTAGATGTCACAAATTAATCTTTACATCATTGTTTGCAATAATAGATATATCAATACTTTTATGCATATTTTTTTAAAATTTAAAGTCTAGTTTTTTAACTTTGTATTCTTTTTTTTTTTGGTTTCTTGATTAGGTTTTATAGCAGAGCTTTAGGAGGGCACGCAACTTACTGGAGAAAAGTCAATAGTACACTCGACTCTTATAAAAGACATACTACTTGAAGACATTCCAAAACCAACAGCTTTTAACAAAGGCCAAAATGTTTTGATCACTTTGAATGAAAATATGGGTAAAGAAGCGCATAAAACTTGCGACTTTGATGCAGAAGTAGACACCAGGAATACTGCCAAATTGATCAGAAAAATACAATCACATACTATGGATGTGCAATCAAATAAAGTCTGTCCGTTATTGGATAAAATAACCTAAGTAACAAGTGTTTCTTCAATATTATTGGCATTGGTACAAGTGCTTGTATATGGCCCGAATAGGCAACAGTAGTTTGATAACATTCGACAAAAGGCATTAACAGAAGCACAACTCATCATGTTCAACATAAAAAAGAATCCCCTACGGGTGATACATTGAGTCATGAACGTTGCAGAGGAACACCTGTTTTCCATGTACAGGGTGAGTCAAATTCGATCCCCATCATTGGGATCTCGGGAACGGTAAGAGATAAAGAGTTGGTTAAATGGGGGCAAAGTTGCACATTTTATGTCCAATAATATGACATAAAGAAATCAGAAAATCCTCATTCGTTTTTGAGATATTTCAGAAAAACCAAAATTTTCAGTTTTAATTTTTATTTTTTTTGCTTTGTTTAAAAAAAACTGCGACTTTTTGAGTTCTACAATATGGCATTAAAACATTTTGAATACGCCGTTTCGCAGATCGGGACCACCATCAACTTTGTTTTTTCAAATACGAACCTGGTATATATTTTTTTATTCTTTATGATTTTCCATCCTGATTCCAACGATCTATGATACTTGATGATTTGAACATTTTCATCTCCAAAACTGAAAATAAATCTCTACGTGATTGAATTCGCTTAATTACAACCCTGATTTTTTAGTAAATTTTTCATCTATCTTATAAGTGATATTTCCGAATACCAACCAATTTATACTGCAATTTCAAATTACTATGTCCATTTATCCAATTTATTTTGGTGAATTCATATTCAACTAATTATCATTGTTTTTAAATATACCACCTACCATTGCAGAAACAATTGAAAAACGTCAATATCAACAAATATGATAGATTAAAACGTTTTTGCAAGGGTAGGTATATTTAAAAGAAACGATAATATAATTAGTTGAATTCGTGAAAATAAATTGAAAAAATGGACATAGCAAATTGAAATTGCAGTTTAAATTGGTAGGTATTTGGTAATATCACTTATAAGAGAGATGAAAAAAAGTTACTAGAAAATCAGGGCTGTAATTAAGCGAATTCAATCATTTAAAGATTTATTTTTAGTTTTGGAGGTGAAAATGTTCAAATCATCGAGTATCATAGATCACTGGAATCAGGATGAAAAATTCTAAAGAATAAAAAAATATACCAGGTCTGTATTTGAAAAAACAAAGTTGATGGTGGCCCCGATCTGACGAAACGTCGTATCAAAATGTTTTAATGCCATATTGTAGAGCTCAAAAAGTCGCAATGAAGAAGTGCTTTTAGTTTTTTATATCTTTTGAAACAAAGCAAAAAAAATAAAAATTAAAACTCAAAATTTTGGTTTTTCTGAAATATCTCAAAAACGAATGAGGATTTTCTCGATTTCTTTATGTCATATTATTGGACATAAAATTGCGTAACTTTGTCCTCATTTAATCAACTCTCTATCTCTTACCGTTTCCGAGATCCCAATGGTGGGGATCGAATTTGACTCACAGGGTGAAACTGCGAGAATTCCCACCCCCCTTTTCTTCGTTATTCTTGAAGTTAGAAAGGCGTTTCAAAAAACAGATTGTAAGAAATTTTATAATTTTTTTTACGATGACCTTGAATATACATAGTGTTTCATAAAAGTGTGACCAAAACAACTTTTATCTTTTTAAATAGAACACCTTATATATTTTTAGTTTCTTGAAATATACGTTTTATTACAATTCCAGTGATATATACATTGTTTCATATTTGCATTATTCGTTTGGAAGATACAAGCTGTTAAAATATGCTTGGAGTATATTCCTGTGTTCATTTTCAGAATAATACATGGTTTTATTTAATATAAATATTTCACACAAGTTAGGACAACAGAAAAGACAAATTAATCAACTGACAGATATTTAATTATTTAGATGCTTATTTATTTTTCCATAGGCTTCTAGAAATATGACATTTTATAGTTTCTACTTCTCTACATCTTAATTCGATATTTTAACAGCTTGTATCTTCCAAACAAATGATGCAAATATATAACATGTATATCTCACTGAAATCATAAAACGTAGATTTCAAAAAACTAAAAAAATATATAGGGTGTTCTATTTAAAAATATATAAGTCGGTTTGATCGCACTTTTATGCAACACTATGTATCTTCACAGAGGTCATCATAAAAATTCATAAAATTTCCTGCGACCGGTTTTTTGAAACGTCTTTCTAACTCCAAAAATAACGGTGAAAAGAGGGATGGGAATTGATGCCAAGTAAATATGTTCTCAAATTCAAAGAAAACAACCTCTTTAATCTGTCAATTAATATCACTTGTTTCTGTCATTAATCTTTAATTACACATGCGCACATTCATTTTGACTTAACGACCTAAGAATCTTCACCTACGAAGTTAAAAGTAACTTTTATGTTTAAGTCGTTGGGTTGAAGGGTCTTAGGTGTTGTATAAATAATTTCAGTTAAATATGTACGTCTAACTTATTTCAGGTTGTTAGGACCTCCGTTTTAGGTACATAACTATGCATAAACCCACCATCATTTCTTGAAATATATCTTGTACGGAGATCGCTTTTCTACAGTACAGTGTCCCGTTTTTTATTTTTGGTACAATTTCGTTTAATAAAAACTCAAAATCAGAAGGTGTCATCTTCGCTAAATTATAGGGAATGACCGAACGCGTTCTGTTCGAGGTTTGGCGCGCCAAAATTAATTGCGACGATCAACCAGCTCAAGTATGAGTTGTCAATTTGTAAAAGACATATCTGAAGTTGAGTTAAAAAATTCAGTTTGTATAAATTAGATGAAAAATGAAAATATGAATATGTATATTCCAAAAAAAAAAAACAAGCCCAAGCTCAAGTAAATTTTTCTGTCTATTGTTTGTACCTACAATTTTTGACACTGGAGAATAAATTAACATAAAAGTAGGACAAATGAAATCTGGAAGTAGGAATGTTATTCTCAGAGGACGACACTTGGCAACCTTAGGAGCCCGTTCGAAAATAACTAAAGTGTAACCAAGAGTGTCATTGTATCCTTGTTTACATTAACTCTTTAGAAAGGAAAGAAGTCATACTCCAATAAAAATTATATCATTTTCGAACTTAGCCCAGATGTATTTCTCCTGTGTCCTGTGACGTGTTACTGTCACATATTATGTTGGCAGATTCATTGTATTTTAACCAAACGATGGTCTTCAATATTATTTATTAATTTTCTTTTCTAGCAATTGTTAAACGCCTAGCTGTGTTTTAGTAAGATTTAAAGCTTAATATATTTTTGATAATTTATGGCAAGTCATACTGACTGTTATTAAGTTATTATTGGTACAGCTGAATTAGCAAGTCATATTGACTGTTAAAATATGCAGCTGAATGTTTTAAATATTTAATGAATAAATGAAATTAACATTTCTACATAAACAGAATGTCGGTGAGCGTAACACTGACTTTACACATCGCGTGGAACCATGATAGAAGTAAATTAGCGGATACTGTGATTAGTAGATGGATGGGAAACAAGCAGACCAGCGAAACAGAAGTCTCGCCCCATCTTCTAGTAGTTTTTATATCAGCTTAAAACGCAGATGCTATGCAATCTTAGGCGAGGATTGTGTGGTGGATATACCATCCCTCAAAGGGGATGTAACGCAAGGCCCAATGTTATCCGCCAATTGACACCCTAACAGTAACAGAACAGTCCGCGGAAGTTCAAGTACAAGGCCTTCTGGATCATACGGTTTCCCGAATCCTGGAAATGCAAAAATCCATATTATCTCTTGCAACAGTAAGACGTTTACTACTGTTAGTAAAATGGGGTTGCGATGGTATTAGCGGTCACTGTCAATATAAGCAACAGTTTTCCGAGTCCACCTTAAGAGATAGCGATCTATTTTTAACGTCCATGGTTCCCTTGCAATTGTTTGCGCAATTGCCGAAAGATGAAAAAATAATTTTGTGGCAAAATCCACGTCCATCGTCAACAAGATTTTGCAGGCCTCTTCGAAATCAATTCTTAAACGAAACAACTGACATTTTACAGCACATGACCTATATACAAAGTCAGATTGATAAACTTCAATCAACGACATGGACTTCTCAAGAAGAAATTAAAGTTTCTGTATCCCATACTTGCATTGTGATCGTGATAAACAGAAAAATATGTAACGCTATTACCGACACTTCGTCTTCACAAACATGTTACATTTGCAAGGCCACCCCAAAAGTAATGAAAAATATAGAAAAAGTTGTCGAAAAGGAGGAGAACGAGGAAGCTTGTAAATTTGGACAATCAACGTTACATGCATGCAACAGATGCTTCGAATGTTTGCTTCACGTATCCTATCGTTTAGATACTAAGAAGTGGCAAGCACGTGCTGAAGATAAAGGTAGTGTAACAGAGAGAAAAAAAGTTAATACAAAATGAATTTAGAACTAGAATGGGTATGCTTGCTGATCAACATAAAAGTGGAGTTAGTGGCACAACAAACGACGGGAACACGGCGAGATGATTTTTTTAAGGACCCAGCTACATCGGCTTCAATCACTGGTATCGATGAAAATATTATTAAAAGATTTGTAGTTGTTCTGCAGACCATTTCATGTGGATACGAGGTCGATACTGATGCATTCCACGAGTATGTCCTACATACTGCAAGATTATTCGTGTCCACGTATTCATGGTATTATATGCCGGCATCTGTACATAAAATTTTAGTTCGTGGTTCCACAGTTATTAGGGCCTTATTGCCGATAGGTCAATTGTCCGAAGAGGCGCAAGAATCCCGAAATAAAGATCTTAAAAAATATAGAGAACATCACAGCAGAAATATATCTCGAGTTGCAACTATTCAAGACCTATTCGATAGATTATTGATTTCATCAGATTCACTGATCACTTCTCTTCGCAAACTTCCCCAGAAGAAGTCAAAGTTGTTACCTGAAGTCTTGGAGCTCTTAAAAGAGCCCACAACTCCATCTTCTGAGGAGAATGTGACTAGATATGCCGATTCCGAAAGTGAACGTGAAAGTGACACATACTCGACTGATACCGTGAATAACTGACGTTCCTCTCTTTTGTATTTATAAGAGTAAACGCATCTTTTGCGTTAAAAAGTTATATACTTCCATTAATTATTAGTACTGCACTATATTTTTTGCATTATTTTTTCGCAATTTGTGAGTCATTTTAAATAGAATGCATGCAAAAAAATATATAAATTTTCACTTTGTCAAAAAACTCCCCCTTACAAAGCCACCTCAGAGTTTGATATTTTCTTTATTATTTTTTTCATACTTCATGGGTCATTTTAAATAGGTTGCATCAAAAAACACGTGTAAATAGCCACTACCAAATAACCACCCCTTAAAACCCAACCCAGATTTATTTATTTTTTTCACTATTTTTCTTGCGATATGTACGTTATTCCTTACTTATTAAGGTAATAATCAGATTTTTGTAACTTCCTCCTGATTTTGGACCACTGTGTGTCGGTGGGAATGCAATTCGAGGGTTGTCTATTTTCTGTGGTGTTTATTTATTATATTTTCCTAGGGTCTGGCTTAGGTATGTGGATAATATTTTTGCAGTGTTCAAGTCACTGATATTGGTAACTTTGTTCCTAAACAGCCGAAAATTCACATGAAATTGAAAACTGTGGACAACTAACATTATTAACTTACTAATTATTAGAAATAGTAAAAATAAGTTAGAATTTGAAATACACAGAAAACATACTAGTAACTTTAAAATATTTAAGGGTTTTAATTTTCTAGTTCATCGCTTATTAAGCTTCCCCTCAATAAGGAGAAGTTTGAAAAATAAAAGGCATTGATTAAAGATACAGCTGTGAGTATATTCTGTAAGGTTAATTGATAAAATAATTACTTAGGAAACGTAAATTTAAAGACGCTTCGAAAAAATTGCTCGATCTTTCAAAATGAAAGAGAACATCCGAAATTTGTATCAATTCCATAGGATCCTCGAATCAACCAGATTTTTATAAATATAGATATGACAGTGGTTCGTTCATTGGAAAATAAGCTTCAACAACTTTTAGGCAATACAAAAGATAACATTGAAACAAACGAAAAGTCGGGGATTTACGAAATTAGCTGTAAGGACTATAATCAAAAATATGTTGGACAGACTAGACGATCAATTCAAATTAGATTCAAAGAGCATATGGCTTATCTCATATATGGTAGAACAGATACCTAGTGTTGGCCAACATGCATTTGAGAAGAACTATAAAATAGTAGCAATTTAAGATTAAGTAGGAATGTAACAAATACTAGACAGCTGGATGCGTTTGAAAGTTTGGAAATTACAAAGTGTAAAAATAGTATGAATAGTGAGACTAGTGAGAGGGACAAATAACATATAGTCCGCTCTATTGGTTAGTGAGTCACGGTTCGCCGAACCGCAACAACAGTTAATGTATAAATAGGATACACTATTAGCATAAGGTTGGTTTTAATCGTCTCCAGATGATGCCAATTTAGTTGGCAAGACGCGCGTTGAGTGTAGTATATGGTGTTTTGTCGAAATCCACGTCAGTGTTAGCTTCAGAGCAAAGGTTCCAACCCACTTTAGAAGCATAATTGCCAATTGAAACAGCATGCTGAGTAAGACCCGGGCGAGTTACGGAGAAATGTTTATGTTATGGCTAGGAGCAACCCGTGCTTAGGATAAGGAAATATAATATTGCGATTATATAAAAAATGAATACAGCGAGTCAGTTTAAATTACGCTCTGAACTGGTTAGATCTATTTCCATTTTGTTATTTTCAATATATTGTGAAATAAAGTGGCTACTAGGTGTAATCTTTTAAAATAATTGTATCATTCTAAATAAAAATATAAACAAATCGTTACAGTGCAGCGGTGGGATAGAAACGCTCTATCCGAAGTGATATAAGTGGTAGAAGTGTGGTTGTTACAGAGTGGACAAAAAAAAAAAGGAAAAGAAACGGTTTAGCTGTTTTGTTTTTGTAACAAAACATGAGTAAAAGGAAACGGAGGCATAGCTCTAATAGCTCTACTAGTTCTACGAGTAGTAGCTCTAGCTCTTCGTCTAGTACTGATCATACAGGACAATATAGAAGGAAAACGGAGAAACGTAGAAAAACTGTAAGTACCACACCACATAAAAATGCATGGCCAAGTTCTAAAAGTCATAGACAAAAGTCAATAAGCTCAAAATCGCGTAGTACAGCTGCTGATAAAGGTACCGCAGAACAAGTCCAGGTGGAGATACATAGCGCCAGTGACAGGTCGATAAATCAGACTCCATCTCGTTTGGAAAACACAGAAAAGAACGTGTCACAAACTGGGGCAGGTTTTAGTGGCGGACGCGATGTAGACGTTACACGCGGCCGAAGTGATGAGAGGACATCAACGAATAGCGGAGTTTGGGATAGAATCGAAAGCATACCAGATGTGGTTGCTACAGAGAGTTCACGCTCTGACGTTCGTGCAAATGAAAGCGAATCTCAACAGCGAATCAAACAGCTAGAAGCTTTGGTCGACCAATTGTTGCAACAGAATGACAGAAGCATTGTACGTGTATCTATCAAACCGGACTACATCCCAGAGTTTTCTCCTGGAAATCACAGTGAAAGCTGTAGTAAATGGTTGGGAAAAATTGACCAGTTAGCCCAAATAAATAGATGGGATGAAAAGACCACAATTTATCACATGCAGTCTAGACTAACGGGCTTAGCCAAAACATGGTACAACAGTTTGGATAGTTATAAGCATACTTGGGACGAGTGGAAACGGTTACTCATTGAGGCATTCCCCGATTATTATGATTTTCCTACGGCCATAAGAAAGCTCATTCGCCGTGTTAAATTTCCTGACGTAAGCTGGACTGAATATTATTTTGGCAAGATGCAGCTGCTTCGTCAATGTGATATAACAGGAAAGAATGCTGTAGCTATGTTGATAGATGGTATTCAGGATGCGACCATCCAGTCAGGTGCCAAAGTGGGTAGGTACTCGACACCAGAGGAAATGTATAAAGATTATTTGGCAACACTGACTGCCTCAAGAGAACGTGAACGTCCTCCAAGACATGATTTTAAGAGAAAGGTGGACAGACGGCAGGAAAATGTAGGCAAATTGGATCAAAAGCATACTGGTAAAAGAGGCAAGTGTTATAATTGCAAACAATATGGACATTTCCAATCAGAATGCACTAAACCACGGCTGGAATGTATCGTTTGCAAAAAACTGGGACATTCATCGGAGACTTGTTTTCAAAACAAACCCAGATCTCATAAGACGTTGTTTTGTGAAGCAGATCTAGAAAGCCAGGGCTATTACGTTATGTGTTTGATTAATGGGCACGAGATTCAAGGCTTTGTGGACTCTGGATGTGAGGTAATTCTCATACGAGAGACCAACGCTCGAAAAATGGGAATAAAATGGTCTGAGAGCGACATATGCTTAAATGGTTATGGTGGAAGCACATCAAAAATTCTTGGATCCGCCAACGTTCAAATGAAGGTGGATCTGTTTCAGGCCGAGGTGCCTATTTTAGTCGTCTCAGATCGCCTACAGTCTATGCCGGTTTTGATTGGAAGATCAATATTAAATAAACCTAATGCTGTTACTGTTATTCGTGATGGTAATGCAAGGTTTTTCGAAGCTGGGATGGCAGAGTTACCCCAACTTGATAGTTTACCACCAAAGAAAATAATCTTACGAGCAAAAGAAAACATCGAAATATCCGCAAATAACATTGGCATAGTTCGATGCTCGACTTACGATAAGTACAATGGTGACATATTTATAGATTTGAGAAAATCTCTACAGTCCACGAGGGAATCTATAGTACCAAGATGTGTTACATCGATTTCGGATGCAAGAGTTCCTATTTTCAACATATCAGAAAACACCATCTGTGTTTCGCAAAACCAAGTTATTGCCAGAGGGGTTCCTTGTGTGCAGGACAATACACAGGTGAGTGTAAGAAAAATTGTTATAACAGAATTGTCAAAATTTACTATAGAAGACCTGAAGGGTCGAGTTACTGAAAGTATACCCGATAGTGACAAAAATAAACTTTTATTGCTACTCAATAAATATCGTGATTGTTTTGCTCAAAGTATACATGAAATAGGAGAAATTAAAAATGTACAAATGTCTATTCATTTAACTGATGATAAACCGGTGACTTATAGACCTTATCGTCTTTCCGTTCATGAACGGGAAAAGGTACGTGATATAATAAATGAATTAACATCAGCCGGAATTATTCGGGAATCTCAATCACCGTATTCCAGTCCCATCATTCTCGTCAAGAAGAAGAACGGCGAAACAAGGATGTGTGTGGACTATCGTGCAATGAATGCAAAGACCGTAAAAGACTGTTTCCCCTTACCACGCGTAGACGAACACCTTGAAACCCTAAAAGGGTGCAAATATTTTACTACACTTGACATGGCCAGTGGATATCACCAAATTAAAATGGCAGAAGACTCAATACATAAGACGGCATTCGTCACACCAGACGGCCAGCATGAATATCTGCGTATGCCATTTGGGCTGGTAAACGCTCCAGCGATGTTCCAAAGGATCATAAACCAGATTCTAGGTTCGATGAGATTTTCGACAGCCCTTGCATATATGGATGATATACTTGTTCCGTCTCCTAGTTTCGAAGCTGGGTTAATAGCTCTTGCAGATGTACTCGAAAAATTTCGAAATGCTGGGGTTACATTACGCTTGGAAAAATGTCAGTTCTTCCAAAGTCAGATAGACTACCTTGGTCATGAAATTAGCGCTAGTGGCATTCGACCAGGCTCTACGAAAATCAAAGCAGTTGAAGGATTTCCCGTTCCTACAAATGCTCACCAGGTCCGACAGTTTGTAGGATTGTGCAGCTATTTTTGAAAGTACGTGAAGAATTTTGCTCAAGTTGCACGCCCGTTGACATTATTAACGAAGAAGGATGCCAGTTTCGAATGGGGAGAGACACAAAGCAAAGCTTTCGAAAAACTCAAACAAGTGTTGACACAGCGACCAGTCTTGGCTATCTATGATCCCAAACTACATACAGAACTACATACAGATGCTTCAAAGCTCGGGTTCGGTGGTATTCTAATGCAGAAGCAGGGTGATGGCAGACTAAGGCCTGTTATGTACTATAGCAGACAAACTACAAAAGAGGAGCAGCGGTACCACTCGTATGAGTTAGAAACGCTCGCAGTGGTAAACTCGCTACAACGATTTCGCGTATACTTACTGGGACTAAGGTTCAAGATAGTCACAGATTGCAATGCTCTGAGGACAGCAATGACAAAACGAGACCTAATTCCTAGGATCGGCAGATGGTGGCTGATTACCCAAGAGTTTAATTTTGAAGTTGAATATCGTCCAGGATCAAGAATGGCTCATGTAGACGCATTGAGCCGGAACCCTGTCGAAGCCGCTAAATATACACGAGAAATTGATATCCTACAAGTAGATATAACTGACGAAGATTGGGTGTTGGCGACTCAGATGAAGGACGAGCGGTGTAGATATTTGATCGAAATACTTTCAAGAAAACCGCAAGATCACGAGGAACGGCAAATTAATAGAGATTTTGAACTAAAGAATAACAGATTGTATAAGAAAACGACAAATGGGCTCAAATGGTATGTCCCTAAAGCTGCTCGACGTGCAGTCACCATGTATCACCACGATAATGCAGGACATTTTGCTTTTGAAAGAACTTTAACAAATATCGGAAATAACTATTGGTTCCCTAGGATGAGAAAATACGTAAGCCGCTATATCTCAGCTTGTTTAGCATGTGCATATAATAAAGCACCAAGTGGGAAGAAGGAAGATTTTCTGCATCCGATCCCAAAGGTGACGACTCCCATGAACACAATCCACTTGGATCATTTGGGACCCTTTGTGAAAAGCTCACGGGGCAACGTCTATCTAATTATGGCAGTAGATGCTTTTACGAAATTTTTGTTTGCAAAACCAGCGAAAAACTCCAAGGCTCAGCCAGTAAAACTATTCTTGGAAAACATATTCCAGACATTTGGCGTGCCTAGACGAATTATCTGCGACAGAGGGTCTTCTTTTACGGGCAAAAGTTTTGAAAAATTTACAAAAGATCTTGGTATCAAAGTTGTATTCAATGCTACCGCAACACCACGGGCTAACGGCCGAATAGAACGATATAATCGGACCATATTGTCCTCAATTTCAGCCACTCACGAGGACGAGAGGGAATGGGATAACGTGATAAGGTCTGTCGTTTTTAGTATAAATTCCTCGATAAACAATGTGACGAAAAAAAGTCCCTACGAGCTCCTTCTCGGATACAAGCCTAGAGGAATACACGACTCATTCTTAAGTGGGGCTGTAGCCGAAGATCAAGTGGAAAACGATATCCATAAGACAAGGGAGGAAGTTGGAAAACAAATTCAGAAGGCTCAAGATAGGCAAAAGGCTTATTTTGATGAGAAAAGAAAGACGCGACATGAATACAAAGTGGGAGACCTTGTAGTTCTACGGCGGGCAAACCTTGCAAACGACGGCAAGAGTACCAAATTGGTGCCCAAGTACAACGGCCCATACGTAATAAAAGAGGTACTTAAACACGACAGGTATGTAGTAGAAGACTTACCTGGATCACGACGTGCACGTAAGAAATATCGAGGTATCAGTTCGGTCGACCGGATGAAGCCATTCACGGCTGCTTGTGAAAGCAGTAGTACGGACTCAGAGTCAGACGCTGAGGATGAAATTATTACTAAGTAAAAGACGACTATTCTGAGGAGTAGTAGTATTCGTTGAAAAGACGACTATTCTGAGTAGTAGTATTCGTTGAAAAGACGACTATTCTGAGGAGTAGTAGTATTCGTTGAAAAGACGACTATTCTGAGGAGTAGTAGTATTCGTTGAAAAGACGACTATTCTGAGGAGTAGTAGTATTCGTTGAAAGACGACTATTCTGAGGAGTAGTAGTATTCGTTGAAAAGACGACTATTCTGAGGAGTAGTAGACGACTTTTCTGAGTAGTAGTGTTCGTTCAAAAAAATCTGAGAAACTTGCGGAGAGGTTACGGATGTAGTGGGTGTCTGGCCAACGCCTACATCATCTTTAGCTTTTCCCTAGTTCTCATATTGTAGTAATAGTAAAATAGTAAGTATGTTTGTGTGTTATGTTGCAGGGCAAAGTTACACGAGGTTTTCCGGGATGGAAAAGGTAGTAGCATGGCCGACTGAAACAGCATGCTGAGTAAGACCCGGGCGAGTTACGGAGAAATGTTTATGTTATGGCTAGGAGCAACCCGTGCTTAGGATAAGGAAATATAATATTGCGATTATATAAAAATGAATATAGCGAGTCAGTTTAAATTACGCTCTGAACTGGTTAGATCTATTTCCATTTTGTTATTTTCAATATATTGTGAAATAAAGTGGCTACTAGGTGTAATCTTTAAAATAATTGTATCATTCTAAATAAAAATATAAACAAATCGTTACACAATATTTCCCAATTAATTGAACAAATTGCTGTAAAAGTGAGAATGGTACATGAAATAAGTAGTAAGATTGCTTGATAAAATTTCCCACGTAACATCCAACAGGACTGTAATAGGACAAAATGATATACATACTTTGCAAACATGTCATCTGTCGCAAATAAATTGAAATTGATTCCGTTATACAAGCGGGATAATGCTTCTATTTGAAGGTCAAGGTCACTTCAGTTAACACGATAAAAGTGATTAATTTTGTACTTGTCACAGTCATTTATGAATTACGATCCCAGTAAATCTAGTTTCATTTTAGATTTTACCAACGTGAGATAAATGTGGCTTATTCCACACATTTTGAGCGAGTTAAGAACTTCATTACATCATTGTACTCTTGTTTAAAGTAAATAACAGCTACAAATATATTATATATTGGAGATCGTCATGGATTAAAAAAAATTGTACATACATTTTTGCAGCTACTAACTTGGATCATTAGTTCCAATTTTATACTTATCTAAAATGATGAAAAACGTCAGATTATTTTAAAAATTTTTTTAAATTTTGGGTGGTCGTAGATAAAATATTGTACAATATACGTTTTTAATGCATTATTAACATAGGTACTTGAGTGATTTCACACGTGTTTATTAATAATACTCTTCTCCCACTCGTATTGTAAATATCTATTACCTCACTATTCCTTATCTTATATTTCACATGAACAAGATTTTATCTTTAAGCAAGGCACAACTGAATGAAACAGGTACACACGCAGCATCCGCAGAAGGTCATTTACCTTCTGCGGATGCTGCGTTTTGCGTTTGGAGAGGTACGTATTATTGGTCATCATATCATCGAGCTATTCTTTAGAGATATTTTATTAATTGTTCAAAAATATCTTCTAAATCCACGTAATACATGCAAACACTATTTTATTATACATAATGCAAATAAACTGATGGTTGGAGTAAGATGGTGTGCACAGTGCAGTGCAATTGAGGGAATATTTAAATCAGATATTTCTCGACAGGTGGATCGGTAGATGCGGATCCATAGAATGGCCTGCTAGATTCCCTGATTTAACGCCCCTCGATTTATTTATATGAAGATATATAAAAAAAAAGGTGTACAGGAACAGGCTACAAATTTCGGAGGATATGAAAGTTCGAATAAGAGCTGAGATGGAGCAAATACCTACACAACCCTGGATTATTACTTAATAGGTTCACAGCCAATCAGTGGCGTGTCGTGACTCTTATAAACGGGGAAGCTGTTACAAAATAATTACCTACCTTATTTAAAGTTTAGAGGGATTCTTCGGCTTCGTTTTGCAAATTCATCAATGATGTAATCATAAAACTTTTGCTCTAGTGACATTTCTTGAATTAGTTCCTTTTCTATGGATAACAGTGCTAGATTAGTCAATCTTTCTTGACCGGTAGAATTTCTAATTAAGTTTTTAATTCTTCTTAATGCGGAAAAACTACGTTCGGTTGTTGCACTTGTGGCAGGAATAGTGAGTTAATTCACATAATTCAAGAATTTCAAGAAAAGCTTGATTTAGTCCACAATCATTAAGGGATTTCCATAAGTCACAAACACTATTTTTATTTATACCGTCCGATGTGCTGTATATCACTGAAAGTTCGAATCGCAATGCAGGAAAATCAAAATATTGTGAATACCTTCCGGAATTGTAGTAGTATGGGCATTAAAATTTGTTCTCTAAAAATTTTAAGTTGTTAAAATCTTTGAACGGGTATCCGTGTGTAGAAATATTGTCAATTATTCTGAAAAAATAATCTTCGATAACACATTTTTTGGTCTCCTATGATATCAGTACATATTCTTTTTCTTGGTGGTTGAGTTTCTATCTTCAATTGTTTATTTCATAGGCAATCAAATTATTCTCTCGTAGATAAAACAATTGATTTAAATTCCTGGATCTTTTTTATGCAGAAATTTATATCATTCAATTTATTTTGTAAAACTGCAAATACGTTATCGCAAAACAGAAATATTTTAGAGAAAACGAGAAATAAAAGATTAAAGCTAGTGTCAGTTTTTAACATGTTTAAATAACCTCTATAGCAAACTACTGTTTTTTCAAAAAAATCAATAAGTGGCTGGCGATATTCAAACAGTTTGCAACAATCTACCATCATAATTCCATCGAGTTGGAGCTACTTTGGACATTATTTTATGAACTTCGGAATCTAAAGCATTCGTTCGTTTTGACGATTTTGAAAAAAATGATGCGATGCCGCTTAAAATAGAAAAAAAACACCTTGCATTCCTTGATACTGCTAACAGATTGTTGTAACAGTAAATTTAATCGATGCGCCATAGTGTTTAAAAAGTGAAATTGGGGAAGTTTGTCTTACTTCAGCTTGTTGTACCCCTAATTGATCTACCATTACTGCTACTCCTTCATGACTTTGCGTTTAAGTCCACCAACTATAGATTGGAAGTGCCTTTAAATGCTGTCGAATTTGTTAAATGGAATTGTCAGCAAATTAATGAAATCCACATAATTCCCCCTATTTGCAGAATTTTTCGATTCATCGTGACTCCAATAACCAAGCTCATGTTTACCTAGGAAATACACCACATCTATAAATCTTTTAAGGATTTCGCGATTTTTTTCGTACGTCTTGATTATGTTGTTCATGGCTTATTCTCAATTGATTGTCCAAAGCATGCTCTATTCTTGTTTTACCGAAAGTTTTTCCTTTAATAATGGACTGAATATGTGTTACAGATGACGAATGTCTTTTTATTAATTTGTGCAAATTATTTAAATCGGAAAATCCAGCCTACAGCTTACATCCGCACAATTTTTAAGTTTCTTTTTAACGTTTCTAGCGATTATAATTGCCTATATTTTAAACAATAAATAATTTCAATATCAAAAGCCAATATAAATACTAATAATGTGAAGCAACCACCAAACATTTCTTTTTTTTTTGCCTAATTATTTTTTAAATCGATGTATTTTGTAAATATTTTTCTGTGTTTTTCTAATATAAATTGTTTTAGTTTTCTTCTACATTTGGAGGTTATTTTTATTTCTTATTTCTTCCGGGACAGTATTGTATAATTTGGGAGCTAAAAATGTATATGATCGCTGACCAATAGTTTTTAACATTAGAGGAAACACATAAAAATATAATAACTGTAACTATATTAGATAGTCTCCTATTTTTTTTAAATATCAATATTATTTTCAGTTATTGTAGTTAGAGCATATTTTATAAATAGGTGAAAACTTTAAGACATTAGTCCGAGATTTAGGTAGATAAAAAGTTTGTTTTTTATGTCGCGAATTTACTCTTGGAACATGAAAATTTAATCTATGAAGTATATCGCTACAATCTGTTTCATGATGGATGATTTTCTTTAAGAAATTTATGGCAAAGTTATTACGTCTATCACTTAAGTTGCTCATAGAGAATATATCAAGCAGATCACTTTGTGGGAAATCAGTAGGTGTATATACTCCATGAGATTTAAAATAAAGATATTTAAGAAAATGGCGTTGCACATTTTCTAATTTATTAATATGAATATTAAAGCACGGTTAAAATACAAAGGACGCATACTCTAGCTTAGACCGGAAAAATGAAAATTACAATAATTTTAAAGTTGAAATATTTGAAAAATCACGGCCATTTCGTATAATAAAACCTAAAGTCTTATTTACGTCATCGATTGACATCAATATGATCAACAAAGGTTAGATTTCTGTCAAAACTTACCCCGTGGTCTTTAAACGTGGACAGTCGAGTTAGCAGTTCGCTGCACATTTAATGTGAGACTGTTCTCGAGACACCAAGAGCTAAGTTTGGAGAGATGTTGTTTTGTAATGTAATACAATAATTTAAGTTAGAAATTCTATGTAGGAGTTTTATATCATCCGCATACATTAGAAAACAGACATCTAGCATATTACAGGTCATTTACGAAAACATAAAAGAGCAGCGGTTCAAGAACAGATCCTTGAGGAACACCTGAAGATGAGGCATAATCAGAAGACTTGAACCCATTATATGCGATATATTGCAGTCTATTAGTTAGTAAGAATCAAAGAAAACTCTCATTTGATCAGAAATACCAAAGGTAGAAAGTTTTCTAATAAGTATATTGTGATTAAGCCTATCAAAAACTTTCGTGGAATCAAAGTATATTACATCTGTTTGAACCTGCATATCAATGGATTCAGAGATGTATTTCGTGACAGAATATTAAATTAGTAGTTGTGGAGCGGCCTTTCATAAACTCATGTTTCTGAGTGGAAATACAATTTTTAACAAGCGGTTTGATAAGATTATGCAGTAATAACTCAAAAACTTTGCCAAAATTCGTTATTGGTCGAAAATTGGTTATATAATTTTTACTGCTCTTTTTGTATAGTGGACATGCTTTGGAGTATTTTCAAATATCAGGAGAGAAAGAACATTTAACAGAAAAATTAAATGGAAACATAAGGGGAAGAACTAATATATCAACAGAATCTCTCAATAAAAATACTGGAATACCGTTAGGTCCCATGGTAAGTTTAGGTTTTATTTATTTTAATGCCATTAATACTTCATTCTCCGAGAAGGAAACGAGATTAATGTTACTGTTTCTAAGCCATATTCATCTAAAGAGATGTTTTCTGGTTCTGCAACAGAATACGATTGTTTAAATAAATCTGCATAGTCATTTACGATATTTGCCGGATCGTCCAAATGCTCACCATTATAACATGTCTTTAGGGATATTAGTCACTTCTTTTGTTATTTACATAGGCCCACAACTTAGTAGGATCGTTAATAACATTATTTTCAGCCTGATTTATACAACTTTTGTAGACAACTTTTGTCAAATTTAATTTTTGACTTAAGTCTCGTAAATTCAAATAGCATATTATTATCTCCCATTTGTTTGTGAAGCTTTGCATATTTTTCTTTATTTCTTATGTTTCTAATAAAATCAGCATTAAACCATGGTAGAAATTACCTTTTTATTTTTGGAATTGTAAATTTAGGTACACAAGCAGTAAAAATTTGCGATAATTTATCGTAGAAATGTTGGCAAACAGAATTAATCTCATTATAATCATTTAAGACCAGTCAACTTCGAGCAGTTCCTGATATAATAAAGGGAAATTTTCTTGAACTCACGGAATCTGAGCAGAAAATTAATATGAACTACGAAAAAACGTAGCTCAAGCTTCACAATCGATCCAAAAGAAACATATCTCAAAAAAATAATGCTTATCTACAAGATCAAGTTAACTCTTACAACAATATTGAGACAGCCGTACCTATTATAATCGATTTTTACTTCACATGTGCAACATAGTACCATTGTTGTCCGTATTTATTTGTTCGACTTGACTATTGCATGAAATAGAGGGACCATTTGAGAAAAGAATAACAGCAGTATTACGTTAATTTGCAACATTAAAAAAATATTAATTTCCACCTAAATAACGCATATCGACCACTGTTCATGCCATATTTTTTTTTAAACATATCACATTTATTTCACACTGTATATTTGTGATACTGACTTTGAAAATGACTCGAAAATTAGAGTAATTACTGCTGCGTATGTAATTAAAAATTTAAACCGGAGTATGTATTTTTTTCCTTTTACAATTTAGTCTATTTAGTTTTTATTAATTTCCATTTTATTGGAATTATCGAAACAATAAACAAAAACTAGTTTTATTAATGACGTTTTTGAGAAACGTATTTGCCAGACAATAACGTCATAAAATTTTAATCAGACGTAAATATTTTTTAGGGATATACTGATTTCCAAAAAACGAGTTTTATTAATGACGATTTTTAGGAAGGTATTTGTCACACAACATCATAAAATTTTAATCAATCAGACGTAAATTTTTTTTTTTTTTTGGTATTTTGCTATTTAAAGCAATAACACCCATTTAAATCCTTCGATATTCATAAAATGACAAAAGAAAATGAAAATTTATTGAAAAATCAATATTTAGACATTTAAATTCAGTAATAATATTAAATATCACTGATACTCCAGTTACCTAAGCTAAAACACGCACTGCAGTTCTGGAGGCATTTTCCATGATTTCTTTTATATTTTTAATAAATTCAGGGATGCGTTTCTTTGGCCAACCACTACCTTGTTTTCGTTTCACACTGCCTGTCTCACGAAAGAGTTTAACAAAACGGTCCAGAGTACATTGAAATATACTGTAATCAAAAACACCATAAGAAAATTCATCCCTAAATTCTTCTAAACAGTCTTCTATGAAATACTGCCATTGTCTTTAGACCTTTCGTCCAATGCGAAAGTACGACTCGAGCATGATTACTCTGAATCTTGTTTTAAATTCTTCGTTTTAAATGTATTTCGATATACTCTGGATCATTCTGTTAAACTCCTCCGTGGGCCACGCAATCTGAAACGAAAAGAAGGTAGTTGTCGGCCAAAGAAACGCACATTAAACTTACTGAAAATGTAAAAAAAATCATGGAAAATGTTCCTAGAAATTATGCACGACAAGAAAACTATTCTATATCAAAGTAATCGATTATTCTTGAATTTTTATATTTGCCACTAGGAAAATATTATTTGGCATAATAAATTATTATTGTTTCAATAAGATAATTGTAAACCAAGAACAGATATATTTTTGAGTTTCATTAGCGCAAGTGTTTAAGTCAATATAAGTTTGATTCCTTCGAAGTATAAGTATGTATTAAATATACTCTTAATAGTACACTTCTTTCGAGTGTTGTTAACCATGAGAGTAAGTACAAGGATATCTTGAAGTAAATTCTTATTTAAATGTTTTTCTTGAAATAAGAAGACTACTCTTGGAATAAAACTACAAACAACTTTGCTGGATGAATTATACATACTATTAATCCAATAATTGTTATCCTTGATTGAATACTTACTAATATCAATGTGAAGTGTTCTAAAATAATGATGGAACAAGTGAATCGCGTAGTGGTGGGAGGTAGAAAGCTATGCCTTTGCCAAATAAAGACGACAAACCTTACCTACTACGCGTCGAATTGTGAGTGCCGTACTTTGTTTATAGACGTTGATTATGATGAAATAATTTATATTTGTAAAGTTACACTAGAAAAGGAAGTATATTAACATTATGAACTGTGAAATAGAAGTTAATGAGTCTACGATGGAAGAGCTATTAGCAAGTTGGGAATCGGAGTCCTTAATTTCAAGATTTGAAGGTAAGTTTAACAATTCTGGTTTTACTGCATGCAAGCTTATTTTAATTACGTTATACTTTACAAGAAATGAATACAAAACGTCACTATATTGTAGGTGAAAAGGTATTCATCTGAAGTTTAATGGTTGTGTATATATAGATATCCCAAGTTATTTTCCTTTTTGATAATTTTTGCTTGTGTATTATATACAATCTATAGTCAAGATCTGCATTTTTATTGTAGTGGCGTTTTATTATACAATACATATACAGGGTGACTGGTAAGTCGGCTTATTCCTTTGAGGATGGGTTAGTAGAACTCATTTGCAATTGATTTAGAGATATAATAGTTTTTGAGATATTTTATTTTTAAAATAAAAAAATACTAAAACTCTTTAATATTTCAGTTTCCTGAGTTAGTTTACAGTTATGTAACAAAAATTAGGTTAAATAATTTAATAAGATAAAAAGACGAGCTGAAAAACTACATTTGTGAAAAAAATTTCAACCCAATCGTACATTCATAGGAATTTATTTTTAAAACTTGATAATGCATTAAACGTGCAAATTATTTATAAACTTCTCTACTTTATATATTACTTTTCGAATGAGGTTTATATGAAGTTTTAAAGACTATATTTTACTTCCATAAATAATACAAAAATACTAGGTACAGATAAAGCGTCCATTGTTTTCGAATTAAAGAGATACAGGGTGTTTCGAAAAACATGTGCCATCGCTTAAACGGAGATTCTGCACTCAAAAATAAGACAAATATACCTAATTCCTATCAATATTTTTGTTTAGTATCTGAAATATTGAAGTTTTATTTTTCTTTGCGTTCACTGTAAAAAAATATATACGCCACTGATTTTTTTAGTTTTTGATGGCCCAATTATGTAGAAAGTTAATTGCCGATAAAATGTCATCTCTTGACGATTTTTAGATATCGGCATCGTGCAGAAGGTAAATGCAATTTTTAAAGTCTTTTTAAGTCTATTAAAAAAATAATAATAAAATAATGCTATTAAGTACCCTACATAAAAAAATTGTATTTATCTAAATCTAACAAAAATCAAGAGGTGACTTCTTTTCAGCAATTAACTGTCTATATAACTGTGCCATCTAAACTAAAGAAGTCAGTGGTGTATATATTTCTTTACAAAATTAACAGAAATAATAATAAAACTTCAACATTCTGCATTTCATTGTACGAAACAGCAATGGACTCATGTTGATAGTAACTATTTGTCTTATTTTTGAGTGAGAAATCTCCTCTTAAGCGATGATACATATTTTTTGAAACACATAAGGGCAAGGGAAGTTTCTAAAGAAATAATAATAAAATATCTCAAAAACTGTTAAGTTTTGCATTATGCATATTATAGTTAAATAAGTTGCAAATGAGCTCTACTAACATCCCTTGAAAGTATCCTACCTATATATAACATTATTAATCAATGACTTTCAGAATTCATTGCTATTAATTTATTATCAGTGTAGGATTAAAGTTCTTTGTTCTTGCCAAAAATGCTAAGCTAACATATTAATTATTATGTATTTTAGCTGCCTATTTACAGTTTGTATATATGCATGGAAATTTTGTGAATATTCAAATGGACTTAAAAATTTCGGTTCCATATGTACAAAATAAGAAGAATACTTTTATTACTATTCAAGAGTGTGATTATTGTAAAATGGCGCACAAATTCTCAAATGAAGAAAAATTTTGTTAGAATGTTATTTAAAAGTAAATAGAAATTAGCAAAACGTATCGGCTTCCTATCTAAAAACATTTCCGGGTAGAATGCATCCAAATAGAACAGTTCTTGGAAGAGTTATAGGCAATTTGTTAAATTATGGAAGCTTTGGTATTAAAAGGGACCGGTATGATATTGATAATGTTGACCGCACAAATAATATTCTCGAGGTTGTTAACAATAATCTCCGCATATCTGTGCGACAAATTGCAGGCGAAACAAATATTCCTAAGGCAACTGTACTCAAGACAATAAAACAAAGGAAATATCATCCGTACAAAACTACGATTATCCAAGCTTTAAACATTAATGGTAGAAGACTTGAATTTTGTCGTTGGTTTAATCAGAAATGCGAAGAACAACCTGATTTTCAATCGAGAGTTATATGGACCGATGAAAGTCGTTTCACAAATTGTGGAGTCTTTAACAAGCAGAATTATCGCCACTGGACCACAGAAAATTCGCATGTAACTACGCAAAGAAAATTCCAAACTAGGTTTGGATTCAATGTTTGGTGCGGCATGATAGGTATTACCTTTTCTGTTCGTATTCTACTCCTATGATCTGCCTATAACCCTTCTCTTAATTATAATTTTTGATCGACATTTAATTGGTCCATTCATTTTTCACAATTTAACGGGAGCAGCCTATCGTGACTTTCTAGAAAATAAAGTTTTACTCGAGATATGACAGCTTTTTACAGAACAAAAAATAAACGAATTCTGGTTCCAACAAGATGGCTGTCCTGCACATAATACTAATAATGTTAGACGGACATTGCAGGAAAATTTTGGTAACAGCATAATTTCAAATAGAAGACCGCTCTCGCCTGATATAGCCCCTCCTGATTTTTATTTGTGGGGTACGGTAAAAAAATGAAGTGTTTGGTTTTGAAAGACCGGAAACTATCGATATTTTGGAATACAGAGTTAGGGACGTTTTCGGCACAATAAATGCCAATACTCTAAGAAGAGTAATCAGCTTAGTTAGGCGTAGATGCCAAAAATGTATTCAGCTAAATGGAGGTCATATTGAACGATTTTATTAAATTTTCTTACTTCTTTACTATCATTTCTTCTATTATGTTAATTTGCTGTTATTAAAAAAAATTTTCTTCATATCGATTATGTTCAGTATTTTAACAGAAAATTAAAATTATTTAAACATGTCAAACTGGTAACCTTAATATTACTGTTATTTTTTATAATTAAGTATATTCATGAGATCAAAAAATACATAGATTATCCGTGGCCTACTATTTTCTTTTGTTAAGCAATGGATACATTTTCTTAAATTAGTCCCTTGAAAAACGATTTTTCCTTGGCATGCGATACATCACTTGAAAGCTCTTTTTAAGCGCAATCTGAAAAACGAAAAATCCGATATGGCTGTCATAAGAAAAAAAAGTTATCTCGGATATCTCGAAAACAAAAGACTATCGAGCATTCATTTCTAGACCAAAATATTAGTCTTCAAAAAGTGTCCTAATAATGTAAAAAGTCTAAAACCTGTCTGACCAAGATTACTTGGCTACAGCCTAAAAAAGAAATCACAAAATTTTAATTTTTTTTGGAAAATCCCAAAAACAGTTTCAGTTAGCCATGATTTTTTAAAGGATTTGGATTCAGCATAAAAGTTGCTAAAACTTATCCGATTTAACCGACCTTGTAGCTCTTATGGTTTCAGCAATGGTGAGCATCGAATTTGGGACACACGGTATACAGCAAGCGAACAGTCAACATGTTGCAAGCAATTTTTCGAGATCGTTAATGCTGAAGATGAATTTTCTCCAAGATCATGTGCCACTATTCAATGCGATTTCTTTTTGTGGCCTTTGAAAAATTCAATATTACAAGTTCCTATTCTCGACATTAGGGCTGGGAAAAATAATCGATTAATCGAAAAATAATCGATTAATCGATTACTCGATCATTTGATTATTTCTTCTTATATAATCGATTAAACGATCATTTAATTAATCGATTAGTCGACCATTTGATTAATCGAATATTTGATTAATCGATTAATATATTATAATCGATTATTCGAAATGATCGATTATTTTTCAATAATCGATAATCGATTATGACTTTTGACAATCGCCCAGCCCTACATCCTCATTATCTATTGTTTTACTTAATACAATTATTATAGTATTATAGTCATATAAATAAACAGTATGTAAATAAAATTGAAAATAACCCTAAGATGAATCCTACAGCTCCGTAAATTAGGGGTGGGCAAGAGAATCGAATAATCGATTAAGGCTGGTTAAAATCGACTATAATCGATTAATCGTTTTTACGATTAATAGATTATAACCGATTTTCGATTAAACGATTATTTGATTAATCGATTAATCAAATAATCGATCATTTGATTAATCGAGTATTTGATTAATCGATCATTTGATTTATCCATTATTTGATTAATCGATTATTTGATTAATCGATTATTTTTCAATAATCGATTATGACTTTTGACAATCGCCCAGCCCTACTCGACATTGACCACTGACCATCCTCAAATCAAATTTGCAGAGAAAATCGAAGGAGAATCAACGACAATCCCAGTATTCTCCACATTGTTTTCGATTCCGTTACAAAGAGAAGTGTCTGGAGCGCGGTGGACGCTTTCAGCACATTTTATAAAAATTTTGTTATATTTAATAGAAACCAATCTAAGCTCTACGTGTTCATTTGCATTGGCAACTTAACGTTGTTTTTTTTGAACGCTTGTTATATGCAGTATATACATAGATAAGGAATGATTAATCTGACAAGTATTAAATAGCATTAAAAATTAATAAGGTTTTTATTTACA
Source organism: Rhamnusium bicolor (assembly GCA_029963845.1). Lineage (NCBI taxonomy): Eukaryota > Metazoa > Arthropoda > Insecta > Coleoptera > Cerambycidae > Rhamnusium > Rhamnusium bicolor. The sequence continues at coordinate 1,468,155 of JANEYF010003153.1, forward strand.
AAAAATCTGGTGTCCTGTGAATGAACACTGGTGGTTAAAATGGAAATTCTAGTGTTGTTCGAACAAATATGCGTGAAATATATATCGATGTAATTTTCTACTTTACTGGGTCTCTTAAAATACGTGTCGGTATGTGGACAGGATGTAACAGTAAACTTACAAGACATATTAAAATTGATTTGCACTTACATACTAAGCTACCTCGATATATTAGGTTTGTTTCTGTCCTGCTTCAAGCGGTCCTATATTTCTTTCAGTACATCTTTCTCCTTTTGCTAAAAACTGCTGCCAGCAGGGGCAAATAAACAATTTTAATATTTCAGTTCACTGTTTTACATTCGAAAGAAGGCTAATTAATGCTTATAAAATTAGTAGTATGCTGTAACGAACTTCCTTTTACAATAGTTTTAATCATGGGTTTTGTTGTGAATGCGTTGTGAGACTGTTGGTTGAATATATTTCCAAAACTAGTAAAATTTTTGACATTAAATTATAGAGGCATCTGCGTCTGAGTCGCATTCAGTTAGAATAGGAGTATACAAGATATGTCCCAGGAAATAGTGCCGGTGCCCTCATTATGCACCGTAAGCAGATCGAGAATAAAATTTACACAGTAGAGATGAGCGATATTTCATTACCGGTGACGAATGTATAATTTATTACAGAAATATTGTGCACATAAAAAATGTGCAAAAACTGCACTAAAAACTTCAAAACCATCGCTCTCACATGCCGACAAGACCTAATTAGCGGCATACAGAGCCGTACTTCTGTGTATTCCAATGAACACAATAATACAACAGATTTAAAAGTAGTGTCTTAGATAAATAGATATTTGATACCGTTTCTGTTAATTTAAAAAATCTTATTCTATTTTACTCTAACCCAAAATCTAACTCTAAATTGAAATTAACAAGTAATTCTCTTAATAACAATTTAACATATTAAATCATCATTGTTACCTAGCTTTTCGTTCTTATTGCCCTTTCTGAATTAATTTATAAAGTTAGTTCTGGAACTTCTGTTAAGTAGACTGTGTTCTCCATGACTCCTGTTTTTCTTTCACTTTCTTTCATACTTCTCTAAACATTTATAACCATTTTTTTGTGCTTGCTAACATGTTGTTTTGAAACTTTCTTTGTAATTTGTGAAACATTACCATCTTCCTGACATTCTTTGCTGGATCTTCCTAAAACCTTCCAATATTATGTTACCACAGCCATTGTAAACAGGAAACACACGAATAGTCACCGCGCACCAAAATATTTATAAAAACACAACTGTATAAAATACACTTAATCACAGAGGAAAATTTCACTTACATGCAAACACAAACTGTATAAGACACACTTATAGCACTGACATAATGATGAAAATTCTAAAAGCACTATAAAATACCCTCGTAAATACCACCTCCTGACCTACTAGAATATTTAATTAACTCACCTAATATTGATACACTTACATCGTACTTTACGAAACTAATAAATTCGAAATTTGATCATGTATCCAAAGGATGGCGCGGGAGAAGGACCAAAGAGGCGTGAAGATAATAAGTGTGTTGTTTATAAGGTCGAATCGCGCACTATTATTAGAATGCTTAGGAATGTTAGTTGTTTCTGTTAATTTCTTATTTTAATCATGTCAGAACATGCTTTACATAAGAGTAATGATGTTTTATATATTAGGTAATACATCATATTTATTATTTAACATGGTGTAAAAAAATTAGGAATGCCCTAATCTCCCTTCAAATAACTGTCGGTAGCTGGGTCGGCAGCCTTTGAATTTTTTATGTGCACAGTATTTCTGTAATAAACTCACCAAAATACCGGCACCTAAAATCACTGCTGTTGGCTTTAGTTGGGCGTTTCAGTTTCAGTCGTCTCGTCACTGGTCGACCGGTCACCATTAAACGTATTTATGATGCGATCCAAGCAAAATTTGCAACCGTTGTAAACGACAACGTGTGTCGGCAGACGAATCGGTCCGAAAGTTTTGGTTGAAATTGGTAAAAAAGAATTGGATTAGGATATTAAAATTTGGATTATTCTGATTATATTCGTTTGACTTTTGACTTTACGTTACGTAATATCAATAAAAAATATTCAAAACTAAAATACACATTCTATATTCTTTTCTTCGACGGCTGAAAATTTCTAGTCGCAACGACTTGGCCACGATGGTGGTGGCGAATGCGATTGCGGTCAAACCCAACACACACAAAAAAAATGTATCAAATCACATTAAGCGCAGTCAGTCTGCCGTTAAAATTACCATCAGTTTCATCGGTATATCGGTTATCCAAAATTAGCTGCTAAGCTCATCTCTAATAAACTACATAAAATAACAACATAACCGGCTTCCAGATCGGCCTGTGTTTCCCATAGGAAAGGAGAGTGTCTGCGTACGCAGCAATTTCCCAGACCGTATTCCCTTTCTCTATTCAGTCAGATTTAGTTTGTCTACAAACGTCGCAATGCACGATTGGCTGGTGCGAGGTTAAAAATAAATAGTAACAACTGTCGACAAGATTACGGAGGACGCGAAAAATCAGTACGTGTGGATTTATGTTGACGAAGCCATGGATTTTAAGGAACATAAAATCGTTAATATTATGTGTATTTTAAGTGCCATTCAGAGTGCACCTTCAATGATAATATGTAGTAAACAAGTCTTGCAAACTAAGGCCCGAGCAGTTGAGGATATAGTGGTAATGCTTTGTATAATATTGGTGTTAGAAGTAAAAATATTTTATTCAAATAATTTTTACGCAAAGTGGATTTGTCGGAATGTGACGAATGCAGTATTTTTTCCAAAAATGAAGCGCCAGTTATTCTAATTTATTCCACGGTATGTATGGCATAAATCCAAAAAAAAAAATCATTTCTCGATTAGGCAGCTGTCAGCAAGCGTAGTAATGAATGTTTGGTTAAGTTTACCACCTGATCTCTTCTCCGACTCCTCATGTAGATTTGTAGATAGATGCTGGTTAATTTGATATAAAATTATCTTTAAAATGCTTTTATAAAAGTACTAAGTATGCACCTGTTTTGAGCAAGCATTTCAGAAAACATCTATCAGTAATTAGATGTTTGGAGATTTGAATCCACTTTCTCAGTAATTCAGCTTTTGACGATCCAACTTTCGACATGATTATTGATTAAAAAATTTCACAACATTGATTCACACTAAGGCATTTCGTATCAAACAAAACATCTAAACATAGACTTGCAACAAGCCATCCAGTTAGTACTAAAACGCTTCGTACTAACCCTGTGCGGGGGCCACCGATGAGTTTCCCTATGGACCATACGCCTACGCCACCCTGAGCAGGTATCCTGGTCCCGACGTCACGGGCACCCCGTCCGGACAGAATAAAATTCGAGCCTTCAGGCCGGAACAGCAGTTCTCTTTCGAGTTTTATTACTTGCCTCCTCGCATTCTGGTTGGATCACTGGAGCTCTGGTAGACTCTAAAAGAGTTTTACTACCTGCCTCCGCGAATCCTTGGCGATTTGATCATTGGAGGTGTAGTAAACGCTGAGCGGTTACTCGCCTTTTATCTGCTCAGTGCACCCTTGCATCGCTGGAGTACGGGCCTTCCGAGCCGGACGTCCTACATACAGGTCGGGTGGACTTTGGACACCGTGCTGCGTTTGCTTTAGACAATAGCACTCACCTACTACGTCTTCTGCATCCTTGGCGTGGATTGTAAGAGTAGTGGAACTGTAATAGTGGCCAGCGTATCTAGGTATATCTCGTTGCTCCGTTCGACTGTCTTCTTTGTACCCTTGGGGATTGGATCACTAGGAACAGTCATTCCTGGAATACGTGTTACTCCTCCTCTGCATTCTGTGGGACTCGCTATTGCTTTTCTGCCTCTTCACGCGTTCTGGCTGTAGAGCGTGGGTGGCGACTCTCGTAAAGTAGTACCGCAGGACACTACGAGGACAATTAGGTATCTTGGACACACCTGCGCCCTCGTCCCAAGTGTGGACACAGCTTTCTGGCAATTTTTTAAACAATTCTGAGCACTCGCTATCAAGATAAATTTTTTTCAAGGGTAAATAAGTTGAAGAATAAAAAGTTGATTGAAGATGAAATTACTTTGTGAAAATCCATTTTGATTAAAAAAATTATAAACACTTTTTATTACTTGTCTAATTTTCACTTTATTTGTTATTTTACAACTAGTTTCATCCTATTCGGACATTTTCAAGTAGTTGATTACTTGAAAATGTCCGAATAGGATGAAACTAGTTGTAAAATAACAAATAAAGTGAAAATTAGACAAGTAATAAAAAGTGTTTATAATTTTTTAAATCAAGTTGAAGAATGTTTTAAATTATTTGTTTCACCATACTTTTATTGCGTTGTCAGTTTTTTTGCCCATAGACACTCATTTATTTTCCATTTATCTTGGATTTTTTTTTCTTGGTGGTACAGAATCTCCATCGTTGACTTCAAAGACTTGTGTATCTGTATCACTCCGCTATTTTATTTCTGTAAAACACTTTTTTAAATTTGATTTAGCAGCGACAGCAAATATTACGACAATTCGACTCTATGCTTCGACCAAGGGGTCGTCCATAAATGTTACCCAATCCTAAACATAATGCCCAGTAATTTTCGATCCTGCTTTAAAAAATTTAGAACAAGGACAGATATAGTATCAGTTTGGATTGGATTGAAAATCCAATAAATATGTTGGTCGAAGGTGACAAGGTCCTTTCAAATTAAATGCCATTTCCGACTGGGATGAAAGTTTATTACGCGATTATAACCACCACCAATAGGTAAAAAAACTTTTTTTTTTACCTATTTTGATTGTATACAGATTCACATTTTTTTAAAGTTCCTCCCTTTTCCCCTTCCCATTACAAAAATATCACGATGTGGAAAAATTCCCATGGGTTGACAACACTGACCATACTGCACTATCCAGGTATACGGCAAGGTAGAGGCGCCGCGCGTAGAACAAACTGGAAACAGAATTCCGAGAATCCCGATTATTATTTGTTTAGTGGCTGACCAGGACCGTATTGGTGAAATTTAAATTACTCGTACTTTGTCCTTTATACAAAAAAATCTTTACTATTTATGCGGTAATATGCGATAATATGCAATTATATGCATAATAATTTTGTATGCGGTAAAAAATCGAAATACAAAATTATTGTATACTTTCTGTGATACACTTAACTGAATTTTTGCTCTCAAGTCTATCGATATAAATTATTAATAACTAAACAACACAATATGCTGTTGGCAAACCCATATATTTTATGTTACAAAAACTAATATATTTTTGAATAGAAGTACAGTCAATATTATTATTATATAAACATCGATAAGAAGTGTTTATGTTATCGTACTGCACTTGAACGTGAGAATGCTGACAAATTAAGTTCTTTGTACTAGGGATTTTAATAGTTAGTTATACGTAGACATCTCGTCTGTAAAGACAGTGCCATTTAAAACTTATTAAATAATTATTAATAAACTATTAAAGACTCACATTTGTTTCATTTCACAGTCTAGTATTCTAATATATGCAAGATTTTAGAACCGTATTGCTATTATTTGGTATAACTAAGGTCAAGGTAAAATTATATTTCATAAATCTGAATTCCTGATTTTTTAAAATTAATATCATAACGCATTTTACAAATCACGCATAATATGCAAAATTACCTTAAAACTAGTTGTACCAGATGCCAACGACATTCTATAATCTTCGATGATCTGTTATTTACATATACTGATTTGAATAAAAACCCCATATTAGTAATTTATTGAATTTTTTACAGAAAATGTACGTCAATGTAAAAAAAAGAATTCAATTTTCAATACCATAAGAAATAATAACAAATAAAAAATATATTCAATAAATGAATTGTCCCACCGTGATTGTTTATGTACTCATTTATTCGGTGAGGTGCACTTTATATTAGATTATCAATGTCGCCTTGGAGTATTATTCTATGCTTCTTGCATATGAAGCTGAAGATCATTGACATTGTCTGGAGCATGGTATAAATTACCCAGTCTTGTACCGATCATATCTCAGACACGTTCGATCGGTGAGAGATCCGCTGAACGTGCAGGCTATGGGAGCACATGCACATTAGCTTCTTCAAACAACTGTGTAGAAACTTTTGCCGTGTGGGGGCAGGCATTATCTTGTTGGATTAGTCAACCCCCGAAGAAATGGCACTGCAACAGGTTCTAACACGTTGGTTATGTAACTGATCGCGTTCAAATTGCCCTGAATGAAAGCTAAAGGTGACTTACTAACAAAACAAATTGCACCTCAAACCATCACTCTGCGTGTAAGGGCAGTACGAAGTTCAACGGCTAGTTAAAAATTTCTTCCCGTTCTCGTTCTTCACGGAAACGTGAAAGTGAAAATAACGCTTTATTACATTTCTTAATACGATAAACCCGCATAACTAGTATGCCATTTTTATTTTAACAAAGTTAATTCATAACTATAATTATAAACCAAAAGCAATAGTGATGAAATACAGGGAATAAATAATTTTGTAACTTTTTTTTTAAATTTAATGTTAAACCCGCACAACTTGTATACCGTTTGTTAATTCACTTAAGTATATCGTGATTACATCAACAATGGAATGGCATATTGATTAAATACACATAGAATTGTTTTTCTATTTTACAACTTCATTTTCATTTTTTTAATATGACAAACCCGCCCAACTCGTATGCCATTTTACATATCAACATTTTAGGATATATATTTTATATTACAAGAAATTTTTTATTGACCAATGTCACGGAATATTATTCCAAAATTTTACACGATTTTTTCAATTTTACTTGGGCATACGCAAACGGTATGCCATCTTTTTTTTTGCAGTTTTATAACAAAATTTGTATACTTATCATTGGTAGCCTGTTCGGAAAGCGGAAACATTCTTTATTCAAATACAAGCTCATGTGACCATAATAGCCCTTTGGGCCCACGCTAACGGTGTGCTAATGGTTTTCCGAGCATTTTTTTTTTGTTGAACTTCATTTTAAAACACATAGCAGTCTGACTAAAATCGTACTAAAACGCTTAGTTTGCGAACAAATGAAGACTCACTTTTCTATATGAAGAACCCAGGATGACTCTCTGATTCGTTCATTTTCATCTTGAGAATATAAGCATCCATTGAAAGGCATCCTGACTAAAATCACAACCAAAAATCTGTCACTAACTCCCGGTCTAAAAGTAAAAGCCAATATATCGTTTTGTTTTTTTTTTGTTGAAAATTTTAATAATTTCTTTGTTACATATATGTATACATTTATGAGCAAAAGTTGTTACGTTGCTTGCTCACTAGAATGCTCCTAATAAGTGAATCACAATGTGGGAGGGAAATAACGTTACAATGATCAATAGGTGTACAAATCTTTATAATTACCAAAGTGTCCGATCCAACTGTCTTATGGGATCGTTGCAAAATAATTACAAAATATGTTGCACATTTCATTACAATTTGTGACTTCAATACCGTCACAAAGAGTAGGTATCTACTTTTTGACTATTATGTAATACGAAGTCAAATTAGCGGTGCCCGTTTTGTTTAATCTATATACGTCAGTATTTAATATTCTACTTGCTCATTTAGCTCAAAAAAAATTCATAATTTAATCACATCGCTAGATAAAAATTTAAATTATAATTTAAAAAAAGTATTAACGTGCATTTCTGGTCACATTCGATAAACTGAATTAAAATTAAACCAAATGAAATTAGCTTGTTTGGTATTAGTGTATATTAATATTACAATATTATTAGAAATATTACAAATATTTGGTTAGACACCTAAGTAAATTTGCATATTCGTAGGTCTACTATAAGTACACTCGTATATCAAATACTAATAAAATAATAACCAACAAACAATCAGGAACTGCATCAATCGATATAGGGAAAAGTACGCACCAGAAAATTTTGAAAATTTAGGGAATTACTAATGGCAGTGTGGTCAATCCAACTAAAATAATTACAAGCATCTGGCACTTCCGGTTATACCGAAAGTCGATACCAATTAGCTTATTTTAAACGGAATACCCTATATATTTTAGGGTTTTCGAAAAGAGCATAAAATTCTGAGTCAAAAATATACCCTATGTCTAAACCCAGCCTTTTTAGAGATATTTGATATTTTAAAAAAAATTGACAGGTGTAATGGTTTACAACAACCTTTACAACTTTCTTCTTGTAAAAGATACTCATTTGTTTTTTTGGCAAGCAAAAAGGCCATAAGGTGAGCTACGCTCTACAGTTTAAAGAGATTCAATAATAGTATACCAAGTGTTCCATTTTTTACGTTACATTTTGTAAACTTCAAACCGCGAAAACTTGCTTAAGTCAAATGGAACACCCTGTATTTTTTTGCAACATGTTATGTATAACTAAATTCCTTTTTTTCTGATATAAGCATTGTGGGGGTTTAAGTTACAACTTTATGAAATATTTGCGATTTTCTTAGAAATTCAAAAATTTTTAGCGAAAATTTATCAAATTAGCCACAATCAGTAATGTCAGTCATTTTCTATGTGCCACCGTGTTTAAATTACACCCACGAAGACTTTTTGAATTTGTTTATTATTTATGGAGAATGTGATAAAGTAATATCAAGAACTTGTAGTACATTTGCTACTCGATATCAACAAAAACGGAAACCGTCACTAAACACTGTAAATCGCATACTGGATAATTTTAAAAAATATGGCTCTATCAAAGCAAGAATTCATAAGCGGAAGCCTATTGTTGAAGACGAAAACGTAGAAATAGCAGTTCTGGGATATTTTCATGCATTCCCAATGATGTCATTAAGACAAGCTGCTCTGGAATCGGGACTATGCAAGGATTCAGTTCACAGAATCTTAATTAAACATAAATTTCACCCGTTTTCGTTCCAAATGGTTCAACGATTAAAAGAAACAGATTTCCTAAGAGAACATTTTTGTGAATTTATTCTAATAAGGTCTGTAGGCGACGATTCTTATTTGGGAAATAGTATATTGTCAGTCGACGCTAAATTTACCAAAAATGGACTTCTAATCGACACAATTCGCATTATTGGAGTGACTCGAATTCTCATGTGTTCAGGGAGCGAAATTTTCAAGAAAGTTGGCAGTTTAATGTTTACTGTGTTATAAGAAACGATAGAGTGGTGGCATTAGAATTTTATCAGGAAAATTTAAACAGTAAGTTATACAGATTTCTTCTTCTGCTAATGTGTAGTTAATTTTTTTTTTTTTTTTTTTTTTTAGGTGAAAGATATCTAAATATTTTACAAAATTTGAATAATAACTATTTAGAAAATTTACCTCTCGCCGAACATTTTTTATCAACACGACGGTGCTCCCCCACAACGCGTATCACCAATAATGGACCTTTCCTATGCTATGGCCTCCTCGCTCGCCCTATTTATCAATTTTAGATTATTTTATTTGGGGAACTATTAAAAATAAAGTTTACGAGAGCCCATTAACAACTATTGAAGATTGTATGCAGAGAGTAAGAAATGCATTTCAAGACTTATCACAGGATTCAATTAGAAGAGCTGTCCATGAAGAACTAATACGAGGGTGTGAAAAATGTGTGGAGGTTCGAGGGCGGAATTTTGAACAATTATTAAATTAAAATGAAATCATGTTTTTAGTTGATTTTATCTTAGCTATTTTTGTTTATGCAAGTATCTTCAATCCAATTAATAGGCATGTTATAGTGTTTAGTGTTATTTTCCGTTTTTGTAGATATCTAGTAACATACATATGTACTACAAGTTCTTGATATTACTTTATCACATTCTTCATAAATAATAAACAAATTCAAAAAGTCTTCGTTGGTGTAATTTAAACTCGGTGGTATTTTTGACATAAGAAAATGACTGACATTACTGATTGTTTCTAATCATGGCTAATTTGATAAAATTTTTTACTAAAAATTCTTGAATTTCTAAGAAAATCGCAAATATTTCAAAAAGTTGTAACTTTAACCCCCACAATGCTTATATCAGAAAAAAGGAATTTAATTATACATAACTTGATGTAAAAAAATACAGGGTGTTCCATTTGACTTAAGCAAGTTTTCGCAGATTGAAATATAAAATGTAACGTCAAAAATGGAACACTTGGTATAATATTATTGAATTTCTTTAAACTGTAGAGCGTAGCTCACCTTATCGTCTTTCTGTATGCCAAAAAGCAAATGAGTATCTTTTACACAAAAGAAAGTTATAAAGGCTATTGTAAACCATTACACCTGTCAAAATTTTTTTAAAATGTCTAATATCTCTGAAACGGCTGGGTTTAGGTATAGAGTGGGTGTTTTTGACTCTTTTCTTTTGAAAATCCTAAAATATATAGTGTGTTCCATTTAATATAACCGGAAGTGCCAGATGATTGTAATTATTTTAGTTAGATTGGCCACACTGCCGATAGTAGCTCCTAAATTTTCAAAATTTTCTGGTGCGTACTTTTCCCTATATCGATCGATGCAGTTCCTGGTGAGACATCCTGTATATATTTGCATACAAAATAATGAGGAATATCAAACAACAATTTAATATTTGTGGTTAAAATAATCTTAACTCTATCCTAAATCTGGAGAGGTTATTTATATTTTTTGTATGAAGGGGTAATATATTTTTGGTCCATAATAAAATACGAATCTTTGGCATGTGATTTCTTAAAAAAGGGAACATGCATCGACTGATCTTCCGCTGATCTAGTTAGATAAGGTGTTGATATTAGAATTTTATATTTATGTAGCCAAAACATACACTGATAAGCATACATTTTTTTCAGTTCTAAACAGAGTAGCTTCCTCGTAAATAAGATCAGTCGAAAATCTTTTTGGTTTGTTAAATATAATTTTCAAAGTGATTTTTTTTATTATTTTATTCAAAAAATTTGTTCTATAAACCACCCCACACAGTAATGCAACATCTAATTACAGATTCAGCCAAGGCACGATAGACTTTAACTACATTTTTTATATTAAGAATATTATGATTTAAATTTATATATAAAGTTTCTAAGTCGTTTTGTGAGATAATCTATGTGTTCATTCCATCTCAGGTATTTATCAACTATAATAATTTCAAGGTATTAAACACAATTTGTTATTTCAATTTTGAAAAACGATTTTAAAATCTCGAGTTGTTTTATGTATTATCAACACTTTAAAAAGGCCTATAACTTAAAGGGAGTTTTACTGACCAGAAAACAAACAAAATATAAATATCAGATAGCAATTCTATAATTTAAATGAAAAATTAGGTTTAATGACATTCGTATATCTCGATTTATATTTTGTTGGAATTGCCATTTTCTTCTCACTAAAACTCTCTTTAAGCTAAAGGTTAAAAGGTTCCTTTAAAATGTTGATAATACTTGGGGTAAGTGTATTATTTAATGGTTGATCAGTAATTGATATGGAAAAGGTTATAAATTTGATTTTAGATAAATTCAATCTTCAAATATCAAACCTGTATCACCAACAGAAGATATGCAATTTCTGCTTATTTCTATAGCACCTAATTGATTAATATAAATTAGGAATAAAATAGGACCTAATACTGTACCTGAGGTACGGTGATATATTACTATGAAAATTGTTGTCTTTTTACAGTTTGAAATCAGTCTTTAAAATAACTCCTAAAATGCAGTGTAGAACCTCTACTCCAATATTTTTCTGAACAGTATATCATGGTTAACTGTATCAAACGCCTTGGCTAAATTGTAAACCTAAGAAAATGCATAAATGTTTTTTATTTTCATTTAAATTTTCAACAATCATTTTAATCAAAATTCTAAAATAACATCTCCTGTGCTGAGATTTTTTGTAAAATCAAATTTTTATTTAGTATATTATTTTTCTCTATAAAATCTATTAATCGTTTATTAATCACTGTTCAAATATTTTACGAAAATTATTTATAATTTTTATCCGTCTATAATTAATCGTCTTTTTACTATCAGATATATAGATTGAGGTAGGATCCTTTCATTGCTTAGGCATACTTTCAGTTAAAAATAGAGTATATAATATGATAATATGAATTAATGGTAATATAATTTTTTCAGATTGTTAAAAAAATATATTATTTCATTTTCAGTGATTGGATACAAAAAATAATTATTCGTTTACTGCATTGTTTGTATACAAGGGAGTTAATTGTTATTATTTTCTAAAAAATCTAGCCAATTTTTCGCCAATGTTAGTAACAAAATTATTGAAAAAAAATATTTGTGTATCATTTTCAATTTTCTTGGCAACTTTTTTTCTTATAATTCTAAATTTGACAGGCATATGTATATCCAAATTGATTGCAATAAAACGCTTAACACAGGGATTTATTGAGTTGTCGGTTAAAGGTTTCTCCTTTTCCTAAATCGTAAATTGTATAATGTAAATAAAAAACTGAATCGTCTAAACTAACTTATATTATACAATGTGTTACTGAACTTATGTCACAAACCTCGGGTGCTTTTTTTGACAATAATTTTTAAAATACAGTGCGGTACATTATTGATTGTATATTATTAATTTATTATAGTTTTATGTTCAATAATGTTTATATATTTTGTTTTACAGTTTTATATATATTTTTTTATAAGTTCCTAGTTATGTTTACTTTAGTTATGTTTACTTTTTTAAATACATTTTTGAAGATATTATTATTGATTTTCTTTGATGGTAAAATTAAACCGAAACTTTTACAACACATTAAACACGGGAAAATTGGCACCTGTTTATAGTTCTTCCAGTAGGAAGCTCCAAGCGTACGTGCTGTTACAGAGCATGCCCTCGTAGCACAGGTGCTTTTAGTAGACCGACTTCAGTTCGTCTGATTTTCGTAGCGTCCTGTTACTGTATGCGTCTGCGTCTGGGATTCACACGCGATAATCTTGAAAGCAAGTAGCTAGAAACAAAATTTTTCATTTTTAAGATATAATTCGCCTATATCATTATTAGTTTTTTAACCTTTTGTTTATATTAACGTCCTGGCAGAGTTTAGTTCATTGCTATCCACCACTCAATCAGCACAGACACATACACACACACACATACACAACAACCATTCCTTCCGACATTTGCCAAATGCCACAGCTGAGGCTCAAACTTAGGAGAGATAGACAGTGATTTGTAGTGTTCTGCCACACAACAACGTTCTAGTCAAGTGTAGTACCATCTCGGTAGAAACGCAATATGCATTAGCCAGGATTCAAACCCGGGACTCCTTGGTCCCAAGCTTAACGTGTAAGCACTGGGCCACTGAGCCGACTACAATTTCTTTCGTTGAATAATAATTTTATTGACAAATTTAAATTATTCCTATTCTGAATTAAATATGATTCATTTAAAAATAATTATTTCTTATCATAAAAGATCATTTATTTCTCAAAATAAGTAACCATGATTACATGAAATAAGAAGAAACTGATTGGTAAACATACATTTTGCTTAGATAGATTTATTTTGTATATATAAAAAAAAGATTTATTTAAATTAAATACATTTTATTTCATTTAAATAATTTTTTTTCACGTGTAAATGGTAATAATTAATAACAATTAATAAATTTTATTATAGATATTTTTTTGTACATATTTTGACGCCATTAATTAATATAATAATCTTATAACCTTGTGATAATTATAGTACTTTCGTATAAATTTCCATTAAACAAATATTTATTGAGAGATTAATATACTTATTTTAAGGTGCATTTTATCGGCTGGCCATGAGTAAATTATTATTAAAAATAATTAATAATTATTAAAAAAATTTACATTATTTTTTATTATTTACATAATCATGTTTCATTTAGCATATTCTCATATTTAAATAGGAAATCTAAAATACATGAGCATGATTGTTATTTTACATTTAAATTAAATGTTTATTGTGAGATGAAAGAGATATACATTAATTTGGCCTTAAACGTAGAAAGCATATAGTAATAAAACAATGGGACTTTCTAGAATAATCAAACTGACTTACTTTTTTCTTTTACTGACAATTAAAAAAATGTATCATACAATTTCGTGTAAATTAAACATTAAAAATTTATGAAGTGGAAACAAAATACAGTTCTTAGCTTGAAAAAACTATATAAATTTATAAAAAAAGTATTGTTTCTGGTTCAAAGGAATTCTTCTTGTTCTTCTTAATTCTTATACTTACTCAATATGTTATCTGTTCGAAAAATTTTAAGGTTATACTTTTCATTTCAGTAAGAACGGTAATAACAACACGGTTTTAGGAAATCCTGACATTTTAGACCCTAGAGAATTTTTGGCTTGTTGAAATAAAATGTAATTATCTAAATGCAACAATTACTCATTGTATTGTACAAGATGTGTTAAGAAAATTGGAAACAAAATATTCAAAATAGCTCGACCTAATTCCATATTGCATATTTTTGATGTTTAATTTTATATTGGCAAAATATTATCAAATAGGTACAATTTTAGATTTAAAACCATTTTTCATCTTATGAAATAAAGTACGGGAAAACCTGTATTTTATTTCAAATAAACCTCTCATCCCAAATTTACACACATAAAAAAATCATAGAAAACAAATATCTTCGAAAGTTGTATTAAGGGAAAATATTTTATTTTTACTTGCTTTTCTTTAACTCACAATGTAGTTTTTTCCAGAATGTTTGTCATCAAATCTTACATCCTTCATTTAACACATTTCCTGACAACCAATTGATGAGATTTTGCACAGTTACTAAGGTCGGATGACAATACAATATTCCACCGTTACTTTTGCAAATATCCCCACGTAAGGGGCGCGAGGGTGAAAATAGAAAAATCTGCAAAAGTATGATAATAATTTAATGTATGATAATAACTTAATTAAAGGTTGACTAAAAAGTAGAAAAAAAAAAAAAAATTAAAACTTGCTTTTCTCAGTCGTACTAAAAAGTAAGACATAATTTCTTTGCAAAAAAAAAAGCCAAAAAAAGCAAGGCGTGCGCACTTTTTTACAATCTGCGTACGATCATACAAAGTGCGCACGCCTTGCTTTTTTTTTGGCTTTTTTTTTGGCAAAAGAAATTAATTTTTACTTTTTAGTACGACTAAGAGAAGCAAGTTTTTAATTTTTTTTTTTATTTTTTTTTTCACATGAATTTAATTCTCGACATCTCAATTCCACAGTCAGTAACATTGAATGTAAATTTAGAGAAACTGGACATGTTAAGACATTCCAGAACATGGCAGTTCAAAAGTTAGTGAGGAAAGAGCATTGACATTTTGTTCCGTATGAAAGAGAATCCTTATAGTACTTCTCGACTAGTTTCAATAGAAAATGTCACCGAACAGTACTACGGTACTGAAAAACAAAAAAATCTTTACAAAACTTAACTTGTGAAGCTCACCGAAGATGATTCCGAAAGGTGAATTCACTTTTGTGAAACTATGATGGATCCACGTTTCCACCGCCAAATACTTTTTTTGGATAAAGCTACGTTTTGTTTAATTGGCCAGTGAACCGACAAAATGGCAGATACTGGAGCAGGGAAAATCCTCACCTGAGAGTTGAGGCATATGCTCAAAACCTGCAGAAATTACATGTGTGAACAGGAATAGTCGACTATAAAATATTAGATTCTTTCTTCTTTCAAGGAACCCTCCCGGGGGAAAGATATTTGGAGTTCTTGCGAAACAACCTTTTACCCTAACTTGCAGAAATTTTTCCGAACGAGAATGATCCTGGCCTTCCAGATAATACTGTCTGGTATCAGCAAGACTTCGCACCCCCGCACTTTTCGCGTCCTTTTCGCGATTTTATGCTTTCCTAGAAGGTGAATTGGCAGGTGAGGACCGATAGAATGGCCCCCAAGGTCCCCAGATCTTACACCCCTTAACTATTTTATATGGGGTTATTTAAAGTCAATGGTCTATGTCACCAGACCACAAAAAAGACCGTCCGCGCACTAACGGACACGTCGCAGCTAGAATATACACGACACTGGGTACAGTCAGTAAGGAAGAAAGGATGAACGCACGCTACATTTGAGCTGGTGCGTTTTAACTAAGGCTGGGAATCGAATACGAATAATTCGAGTAATCGAATATTCGAATAGGTACTCGATTATTCGAATATATTCGATTATTCGAATATATTCGAGTATTCGAATATTCGATTCCCAGCCTTAGTTTTAACGTGTGACAATGTTTCTGTGTGGATATGTTATACTGGCCAGGCCGCTGTGTAGGGATTGTCAGTGCGCGGCTACCCATTACATTCTGGATAAACCACTGGCCGCGTGTGCACCGCTCGAATTCTCGTTGGTCATCGCGGCCAGTGCGCGTTGGGGCATATAACTCCATATAATATGTTGGTCGTCTTGACCTGGCCGCTGATGCGCGGGGGCTCTTAGAGGATTTAAGAGGCCCCGCGTACTAGCGGCCAGCGAGTCGCAACGCCAACGACAATAGGAGCGGTGCACACGCGGCCAGTGGTTTGTACAGAATGTAATGGGTGGCCGCGCACTAGAAGTTGGCTACAGTGGCCAGTACATTACAATCCGTACACGAACAATGACACACGTTAAAACTCACTAGTTCAAGTATATCGTGATTTATCCTATCTTCTTTATTGACTGTACACTTAATTTAATAATTCTATTTGCTTAGCAACAGGGTTTTTGATTTATATTTCTTTTTGTAATAAAATTTAGATTTTCTAATTTTCATATTTTCTTATGCAAGTGTCAAAATTCGTATGCTGTCATTTTGACAATTAAATGATCTATCAAAATCGAGAAAAAAATGGGGGTTCGATTATTTCATGTTTTTTTAAAAAATGTTTGAAATTATTTTTGAACAAAAGGACTCGTAGCCAAGAACCGGCATATGTATAACGTAGAATAATAATATGCAAAACAAAATTGGAACAAATTTCATAAAACACCCCCTAGCACCATACGATTATTGTACGACATCTTAATTTTTGTTTATTAGGATGCTAATAACAATATTTTGCGATATATACATTTTAACAAAAAAGCGCACACGAAAATCGTGTGAGGTTTATGATACTCTGAGCACTTTACCATAAATTAAATTTAACCTGTCCGAGAATTTTTCAAAAAAAAAAGTTTCAATCTGAATGAATTGTTTCACACTTTAGCAGCTTACTTACTGCATAATTACATTGTTAATCACAACTTCCTATTATTTTATTATTTATTTATATTCACAGCTGATGTTTTAGTTAAATAAACAGACCAACTCATGCCAATTTTTATCTATAAAAATATATTACAATTAACCGATATACGTACTATATTTAGATATAAAAAGCAAAAGTATTTTTATAGGCCAAATTGCGAAAAATACTATGCAAACATACAAACTAGTGAATCAGCAAGTTTCATTAAGTGTTTATATTTCATAATATTTATTCACAACAATACATAGGCGTACTCTCGTCAAACTAAACTTTTAAGTGGTCATTTTTTCAGAAACCATTTATTAGTTTTATGAAAAATTGTGTGGTAATATAATAATTTACACAACTGTAACTTTTCATGAGAGCTGTTAAAAAAAGAAAACTACTGAACGTATTTAACAGCTTTCATGAAAAGTTACAATTTACAATAGAAATTGAAAATAATAATAAACTATCCTTTCTAAATAATGAAATTATAAGGACAATTGAAAAACTCGTTGACTGGTACCACAAACTCAATTTCTCAGCGAGATTTTTAAACATCAATTTCTAACATTCTTTTAAAAATCAAGTTAAACATTATTAACAAATTAAAGTACAGAGCAAGTCCACAACTAATAAAAAAATATCTTATGAAAAATCAATAGGTGTCCAGTTTCATTAATCAACAGAATAATAAATAACAATAACAGTTTGTCAACTAGACCTTCATTTTCAGATACAAAAATGCATTACAAATTATCATATGTGAAAAATCTTTCTGAGAGAATAAAGAAGGTATCTAAGGATACAATTAATATTACTTTTAGAGTGAAAACACAATCAAAAGAAATTACATAATTTACAAATTGAAATGTCAAACACCAGACCAATTACATTCAAATGTAATTTATAAAATACCATGCAGGAATTGTATGAAAAAAGTTGTATAGGCCAAACAGGGAGGTATTTAAAAATCAGAAAAAAAGAACACATAAGAGACGTTAAAAACGAAAATAAAATAAATAGATCAATAGTGGAACACTAAATATTGTTAAGTGTGTTACACTTAATCACTACTTTATTAACTAATTAATAAGTAACTATAATCACAATTAAACACTTTATAAGTTTATTTCTTATTTATTCTGCACTTGTTCACTTTCAACTTAAGACTGAGTCTCAGCCCACCGTGCGTCTTATTTATACATCTATTCACATGGTCTAGAACATTTCCGGCCGTTCTCGTACAATTCCAGTCTCATCTAACCAGTCTACAGAGTCCAGTGGCATAACACCCCTCCTTAGGCTTGAAGTTTTTTAGTTTTAATAATCTCCAGATAATGCGAACTTGGTTGGCGAAACGCGCGTCGATTGCAGTATATAGTGTTTTGGTGTTTCGTGGAAAACTACGTCAGTGTTAGTAGAAACAAAACACTGTAAACTACAATTAAATAAATAATAAACAAACATTAGAGTTTCGTCCACATCTTGTTGGCGACTAATTAAGGTTTAGTAATTTAGTGGAAACATGACTCTATTATTCGTTTTGATTATGACAAATCGAGGACAAACCAAAAAAAAGCAGTTGCAAATTTCATTTACTCATCACACAAATCAGGATATTATCCTGTGTTCCGAAAGCAAATACACTGTGACCGTTTATTGTTTCGAAATGGTTCAAATCCGCTAATACTTCAAAATTTTGCTAAGATCTGGATTTAAGGCTTTTCATCTAAATGGAGTTAACAACTTTGTATCTTGGTGGATACAATCAGATGTCGAGTTACATCGACAAATGTTAGAAAAACATTTACAAAAGTAAACTACTTTGAGGGTGATGAATGAAACTTTTGTGATTACGTGTATAGTTATTGTTTCACATTTAAGAGCATTAGCATTATTAATAATAACTAATAATTATTGTAAATGAAATCATGAATACAGTTGGCGATATGAGATTAATTCCATTGTCGTTACCTTGAAGATGTAAAATAAGTAGAGGGGTTAGAAATAATTAATTACCTGCATCATTAATATAGCTTCTATAGTACCTACTCTCGTTTAAATACCAGGTCCATCCGTTAAATTTTGTAAAGCCACATTTATGTTATCCACTATAACTATAAGGATGAATAATTATCTTGTAACTGTTCAATAACGTCTGCTAATATACTATAGTTCTCCTGTACAGTGCGCAAATCTGCTTCAACTGTGGATTTTCAAACAATTGCTGACTTTCCCCCCTGATAGATTTGGACTTTTTGGGGTCGAATTTGGTAACGACAGATTTAATTTCAAGAAAATGTTTATTATAATAAAAAAAAACTGCCTGCAACCATGTACCCCATCGTGTTAATACCGGTAGCGAAGGTTCACTAATTCTTGCGCAGGCTTTGTGAAATTCTTTAATACGTTTTGGAGATTTTACATCTTTGTATTTGCTATTAATTTGTCGAAATCCGGATAGCAACTAAAATTTTTGTCTGCCACAAGGTGATAGGCGTGACGTAAACAGGTTATATGCAATAAATTAAGGCAAAATTTGTTTAGCTGATAAACCTGCTTTAAGCATATACGCAAAATGCAAAATATTTTAATGTTTATGGCCGATAGACGTACGTATATGCTTAAAGCAGGTTTAACAAGACTTTTTATTACCGGTTATTGTACTGCTTGAGAATTGACATTTTCTAATCTATTACTTGCGATTAAATATGACGTCGATTGCTGATTTGGTTTTAAAATGCGTACGAAAACATTTCCCACCTTGTTATTTCTTCCGTCCGTGGTTTCATCAAAAGTTATCCACAATTTTTTGTTCAATAATTCAGACATAGTGTTTTCAATTATTTCTTTAACACGCGGAACGTGACGTCGTAGTTGTCCTCTCGTTGGTAATGGTCATTTAGGAACATATTTTTTCCAAAACAAACGAAAATGTTCTTTGTCAAGTACATACATTTTCCGGAATATTACACACAGTCAACATAAAAATAAAGTCAATCAGAAACATTCAGTATGGAAATTGTAGTTGACGATTTTTCTTATGACTTGCACTTTCAATATGTGTCTTATAATGGGGCATTTTTATTGATTTGAGATGAAAGTGGAAATGCTTATATTTTAACAATAAGCTTTCTGTAGTATTTTTGGAGCCGAAAAAAAAAATATATTACATAGTTATATAGTAGTAGTAGTAGTTATACAGAGTGGGGGAATAGTGCGTCCGACTTCGATATGTCCAGTTCTATGATTGCTTGAAGCTTGATTTAAAAACGTAAATAAACTAGACAAGAAACTCTATGACCGGAAATTATTTTCGAATATACAGGGTGAGCCAAGACGATACTACAGGGTGAACTAACATTTTTTAAATGGAATGCCATGTATATCAGAACATTTTTTGAAACCTCTTTGTGGCATCCTTCCACTCCTGTATTATTATTGACTCTCTCCCAACCACTTGGATTTAATGGTTTTTTGTTGTTGAAATTATGCCATTTATATATATACATATGTATTTGTAATTCAAGAGAAATAAAAAAGTGCTCCACATGTTGCCCATTTTGATTGACACACATTTCTATGCGTCTTTGGAACGAGGTTTTTACCGTTCATAAAATTGCCGGAGTGATACTTCTAAAAGCATTTATTTTTCTTTCCTTCAAATTTTGGATTGTTGTTGGTATGATGTTTTAATGGGCATCAGGTAACACGCCTATTATAATACCTTCTCTTGAATTATTTGAAAAAAAAACCTCATTTTTAATTTTTATTGCTGAATTTTGCATGAATTATTGTTCAATGAACTGAAAATGGTCACAAATAGCCATAGGAATGCAAGTACAAAAAATGTTCGTTTTTCAATCCTAATGTCCGAGTGTCTTATAACTGGTACTAACATATTTTTTTCTTAAAATCGATGTTGTGATTGTAGTGATATATTTAATGTACAAGTGTAAATGGTATAATTTTAACAAAAAGGCTCATTACATGCAAGCGGTTGGGAGAATGTCAATAATAATACAGGAGTGAAAAGAGGTCACAAAGAGGTTTCAAAAAAATGGTCTGATATACCTGACATTTCATTTAAAAAAAATGTTACCTGACCCTGTAGAATCGTCTTGGCTCACCCTGTATATTCGAAAACAATTTCCGGTTATAGACTTTTTGTCTAATTTACTTATGTTTTTAAATCAAGTTTCTAGCTATCATAGAACTCGAGATATCGAAGTCGAACGCACTATTGCCCCACCCTGTATAAAATAAAATAGTTATTTTAAAGTAAAGTTAAATTTTTTATTAATTACGGCACTAAGCGTAAACTAGGGAAATCACCAAAAATTCGTTAGAATGGTGGCAAGATGGTACACCTGAACGTAATAAAAGTGTTGTCATTTTACTACAAATTACGATACAAATAGGGACAACAACAAACTATACTAAATTTCAAGAAATTGTAGTAAAATTAAACTACAAATTATTATGTTATTTGCAACATAAACTTGCAAAAATTTTCATGAGAAGGAGTGACTGGCTCAATTTCGATATTCAAATTTGTACTACTATGATTGGTTATACTCATTAAATATTGTAGAAGATGCTACTAAAATTTGTAATAATATTTACTATTTTATGTTTGGAGCATGTTCACGTTTTTATTGATTGCACTATAATATTGTATGATATGTTGTGAATTTTTGTAGCAGCATTTTCTACCTAAATCAGTTGCAAACATTGAGTTATTATAACCATTACGTACATGCGGTAATCAATAAGAGCGGAAATGCGATCAATCTTATTCGTATATGCAGTAAAGTATCATGGAGAGCAGATGTTTGTACATCTTTGCTTTTATACAGGGCGATAATTCGATCCGTCATAGATTATGGATGTCTGTTTTATGGTTCCGCATGCAAAACTTTGCTAGGACGTCTTGACGTTGCACAGTGGACGGAAACGCCGAAAAGCTGGCCAAAATATAAAGGCATTGAGCTATTTTACTGAAATTGTGCATACAGGGGTTTTTTGTGTCG
This sequence comes from Rhamnusium bicolor, assembly GCA_029963845.1. NCBI lineage: Eukaryota > Metazoa > Arthropoda > Insecta > Coleoptera > Cerambycidae > Rhamnusium > Rhamnusium bicolor. The sequence goes on from JANEYF010003153.1 coordinate 1,490,399, forward strand.
CTGATCAAGAATTCGAAGTTGAATTTTGAAAAAACAAAATGGCGGCCATGAAATCCCCCCCCAAAACATACCAAAAATCGCCAATTATCGATGCATTTTTACAAAACTTTGTATACAGTTTTTTTGGATCACTGATGAAGAATCCCATATAGAATTGCAAAAAAAATTACGGTCAAAAATATATACATAGTTCAAAAATTATTATTGAATTGAAGCGAATTCATGTGTTTCATTTGTTTCGGGAAAATTAGGATCTGGGGAATGGAATAAAAATGTGTAATGACTTTGAAAATTAATTTTATTCAGTTACTATCTGAATTACATTCATCGTCCTCTTCGTCGTTTCATGAGAACGCATTCAAAAGGAGCCCACTTTATGGTGCACGAATGTGCATGCATCCGTGCATTCGCGCACAATTTGGTCAATATCTCGCAAAGATGCAGCTAATTTTTTATACACTTTCGAAAAAATGTTCATTGAACACATTCCAATAAGTTTCAAGACCAACCATCACCAACCGCGTAACTTATGGCTTTTTTTGTGGAGTTTATGAATCGTTGCATGTACGAAAATGCACTCCACTTCGATAATTATTTACTAATTACCATATAAATAAACTGATCTGATATTGAGATATTTTAATTGTACTTACTTTCTGATGCAGAATCCATTTTTATGACACAGAAAACTTCACTTTGAGAATTTTTACGCTGCAGACAAAATTTATCGATTTTTGAAGCGTTGCGAGCTGCCGAAGTGACGCGCTGCACGGTCGCACAATAAGTAATTTCCTCGCTCAGGTAGTGAACCCGGACCGATATTAACGGTCGTTTCTAATGCTAGGGGTACCACTACAACGATTTAAAACGTTTCCATTTCAAAAAAAAAATCTTCATTTTTTTAATTTTGGCCAGCTTTTTGGCGTTTCCGTCCACTGTGCGTTGTGCAGAATAAGGCATTACGAATATTTTTGGGTGTCATGAGGTCTACAGCAATAGAGGCATTATATGTGGAAGCAAATGAACCTCCTTTAGCATTAAGAAGGGAGTTGTTAAGTTCTAAATTTGTACTCAAAGTCCGTACATCTACAAATCTTTCCCATCTTAATACACGTATACATAATATCTGTATAGAAAAGTTAATAAATAAATTTTGGGAGAAGAAAATAAGCCCCCCCACTAGCTGATGGTTACAGTAATACTTCTGACTATGAGAACAATCTTTTCAAACACAGTTTCCCCTATTTTTTCACGTTGAATTATTTTTGTATATTGTTTACCCCAGACGTACACTTGCCAGCTTTCACAGTAAATTCTATTGTCAACAAACATATTTGCCTCGGTATCTTAAACAGATATAAATATCATCTATGTATTTTCACAGCCGGATCAAAAAACGATACCGGTACTGGTAGTGCCTTTTACATTCCGAGTTTTTAGAGTACAAGATAAAACTCCCAAAAGAAACTTCAATTTTTACTGCTGAAACAGTTGCTATTCTTGAGGCTATTGATGCTTCCAGTTTATTAAAGTACTCTAAAATTACAATATTTTCAGATGTAAAAAGCGTGCCTACCAGCATTGCCAATTTTGGAATAAAAACCTCATGTTTGCTATTAGACATCGTAAACAAATTTGTACAATTGGCAGATCACAATATTAAGATCAATAAAACAAGATAGATTTATTGGGGTTCAAAATAAAATAAAGAAACACGTGTCCGTAGCTGCATAATTGTTTCTTTTTGGGGAATATGGCACTAAACCTTCTTTGATTAAGATCAATTTTGTATGGATTAAGGGTCACTGTGGTTTATCACACAATGAAAGTGTTGATAAATTAGCGAAGAATTCAACCACAGAAGGCAACATTTCTTTGTACAGGATCCCTTCATCGGATTTACATGTTAGGCTTAAAAAATCAATTTCTGTGTTTCTGTGAAATGGCAGCATAGATACGAAAATGCATATTCGGAAAATCCCACCAATTACTTTTTATTAAATCCCCTTATAATCAAATATAACTGGCATAAAGAGCACTCCATTTCCAGGCGTTTCTACACAACAATAACTCGTTTGCAATTTAATCATGGCCGATTTCCTTCCAATCTGCACAAAATTAAAATAGTTGTGAGTAACCTCTGCGAATGCGGAGATGTTGGTGATGTAAACCATATTTTGTTCAATTGCAGACTTAAACAGAGAGAATCTAATCGCTTAATACATCACCTACAGGAAATAGATTTTAAAATGCCCCTCAGTGCAAATCATATTCTAGCAAGCAAAAAATCTCGAAGCACTTAAAATTATTGTGGAATACTTGCAAAGAGTTAATACTGTAATTTAAAGGAAAAAAAATCCCTCCTTTCCTTTCCGTTTTATTCGACCGTGGCCTTCTATTTTGTTTTTCAAGTCGCCATGAATGGCCCCTTGGCGTGAAGTGTGTGTCTATGTGTTTTTCCTGTCCATTTCTTCATTCTCATACTTTATTGTGGTTGTTTCTATTTTTCTCTTTATCTTGTCAAATTACTAAATACATTTAGCTGGCTAATGGGAACCACCCAAGGTTATCATACACAAAAAAAACATTACGTACCATAGTAGTATATTTAGCATGTCATAAATGGCAAGCTTTATAGGTTCTTTGACCATGAGGAAATCACCGGATATGTACGATTAAGTAATGCCACCCCAAATATTTTACAAAGAGAATATTGGTATTTCGCGTATTGCGATTTGATCCCCTGTTCGTTTTACCAATATTCGTTGAAGTTCTTGTGGATTAAAATCACAGCTGATACAATGCGCCATCTCTTGATGGAAAGATTGTAGTTCAGAATAAATCTGTCAACTGTCCACATTTCAACGTTATTATTTAACTTCCTCCACAATTTTTGCTGTTCTAAAAGTTATAAAGATTCCTTGTAATGTGAGATAACAAAATCGTCCATGGTTTTATAAAAATCATCACTCATAGCACTCACATTATAAATGTAACAAAATGACAGGGATGGGTCTTAGATTTTCTGGACTGGACGGCATTTTGAAATGAAATGATACGTACGTAATTGCATAACGCAAAAGCAACAATCTGATGGTGACTTATTGCTTGCGTACGTACATCTCTAAATTAAAACTATTACTACAATTTGGAACAAATTTTGCTACCTATTATGTTGCAATGCCACACAATTTGTAGCGGAATTTTCCGTTAATATTTTTATTAAAATCCTTGCAATATGTAGGTACTTTGTACATTGTTTGTTTGAGTTTAACAAAGACCGCGTAGTAATTTTCTGTATATTTGTTGTTTATAACTGCAACAATTTTACTGCAAATATTTATAGTCCTTTCATATGCACTATGTGACAATGAATTACAAACTTTGAAGAAAACAACTACAATTCTTATCAAACAACGTTGTCGTAATAGTATATTATATAACGAACTTGGAAAATATCATATAACATACGAGTGTGATGTTTCACGCACGAGACGCCAGCCGAGTACGTAATCACATGAGTATGTTAGTGCCCTTTTCGGTGAGTTGTATACAATATTTTTCCCACAACTCAGGAGTAAAAAAAATTTTTCAGGTACTAATTCTAACGAAGTACTTTTAACTGCTTGATCAACTGCCGGTGGAGTATCATTTATGGAATCGTCATTACTACTGTAATTTATATCCATTTTTTACATTTTATTGCATTTTTAGACTTACAGATTTCAAATCAATAATCAAATAACACTTAGTAATTTGATGGGGGACAGACATATTTTAAACAAAATAACACGGTAGCCAATCGGGCGAAATTTGCCAGATTCCTCTGCGTTTTCTTTGATGGTACAGCCTACTTCGGCATATGTTACGCTCGTCGTCGACACGCCGCGGCCGTTACGAGAGAATTTTAATGTTACTAATATTTGTTACAATTATTAACAATGTCTTAATTATTTATGATAACAGTATTGTTATTCTTTAGAGTATTTATACAAATAATGTTTTTTTGTTACAAAGTAGCGTAATAATTAGAGTTGACAAATCGGTCCGCAAGTCATGGGCGGTGCCAGATAGAGAAAGTACGTAAGCGAGACTTGTGTACTATTTTAGACTACTGTTATGCGTCGAGATGTCAATAAAGTAATTTATTTCTCTTCGTTGTATTGTTGATAATTTTATTTTTTGTATTTTATTCTTGATATTAATTTAATAATAAAGTATGTCAGACCTGCCCAAGATAAAAAACGGTCATACGCTGATAAAGTGAATAAATTTATCAGTGAATTTCCGGATTTAGTTTACAATGGTGCTATAATAATTTGCAAGGTGTGCGACACTGACCTGATGTGCTGGGACAAACGTGATTGTAAACGTCACGTAAATTCTGTGCAACATCAAACTAAAAAAAAATGGTGTACCTTCGACAACACAGTTTTTGTTCGATTTACTCTAATGCTGATCTGTGATGTTCCCCTGCACATACTCGATAAACAACCATTTCAGGAGTTCTGGAATAAATACAATCCCTAGGTGACGTTACCAAGTCGCACAACGTTGCGTAACTATGTACCAACTGTAAGCGAAGACATTATAAATAAGATCAAATGTGTACTAAAAAATACATGGCTGTGGTTATGTGTTGACGAGACGACAGATTGTAAAACAAATTCTATTGTAAATGTTATAGTACGTGTACTGGACCCTCTTAATCCAACATTTCCACTGTTACTAGTTAGCAAAAGACTAACTGAGTGTACTGGCCAAACAATTACGCGGGTAGTGCTGGAGACGTTAGACAAATTTGACCTGTCAAAATGTCAAGTGTTGATGTTTGTGACCGATGGTGGCGCAACAATGCGTTTAGTATGCCGTTCTCTTCAAGAACACGGTTGTAGGTTAGTACATGTTACGTGTAAAGTGCATGTTTTACACCTTATGGCAGAAACTATTCGACAAGGTTTTCCAGAGGTAGATGCATTAATAGCAAGTACTAAAAATGTTTCTTAAATCTCCTAAACGTCTTCGCGCATTTCATAGCAAGTGTTCCGGTATTCCCGAACCACCACAGCCAATTCTTACACGTTGGGGAACATGGTTGGAGGCAGCATTTTATTATGCTGAATACTTACAACAAATAAAAGCTGTGACACTACAATTCAATCCAGACGAGGCTGCAGCTATTAAGGAAAGCCAGACAAAATTCAAAGATGTTTCAGTTGAAACAACTTTAAAAACTATTCACAAGAACTATAAAGGATTACGTAATGCCATACAAAACTCACAAAAGTGTGATGTCGTTAGCGGAGTCACTGCAAATAGTGGACAAAGTAAATCGGCTACTACACTCTATAGGTGACGCAAAAAATGAGCCCGTTGGAGAAAAGTTCGCACGTGTATAGAAGCAAGACACCGGTTTTACCTGATTAAGACAAATTTGTGATGGTATTGATGGTGCATCTGCAGATTCGTTAAGGGAGTTCAAAGATTATTTTAAGTATTCTTGTATTACATCAATAGATGTCGAACGGTTGTTCTCAAAATACAAGCATATTTTTTCATCACGTCGAACATTACTCTCGGGGACAACCATAGAAACATACAGGATGCTGCAAAGTTTTTACACACCTTTTCCAGTTTGTGATAACCAAGCTTGTTAAAAGAATAAGTTGTGCATACATTGTTATAAATTGTAACACTTTATTACTTTTATTACTAGTTAATTTCTTTTCCTACACCTATTATGGTGCGTACGCCTATGTCCTGCGGCGCATTTTTGCCAACTCTAATAATAATCTATTTAAATGGTTTATTAAAAAACAAAATTAAATTTGCGATCTTCTACTATGTCGTACGTTATTTTAAAATAACATACGTGTGTGTTTGCATTTGTTTTCGTGTCAACTCTTGAATTGTTATGTGTATTTTCTTAGCGGATTGTGGGAAAAATAATTAACGCGTTCTCTTTCCGTGTGTTATTCTGTTGTGATTCCTGTTTTAGCATTTTTGTTTGTGTATTTATTTTAATATATTCTAAAAACACACAAATAAGGAAAAAACTAGGTAGAAGTTACATCAGATAATTTATCTGCTATATTTTTTAGAACAATAAACAAACGAAAATTGAGGTTACGGTCAAACGTCAAATCTGGTATAATACCATACAATTACAGATTATGAAATATCCTAAAAATAACTACATTTGGTGCTCTATTTAAATTTGCACTTAGTGACGCCACGAAAGTTTACTTGATTTTTTCCGTTTAAATGAAAATAACAAAAATAAAGAAAATACTCCATTACTTGAATTCCAACCAATCAAACTTGACTTGCAAACAAGTCATCGTATGTATTCCATCGTATGTTAAATCCAGAAATCGTCATAAATTTAAAACTTGATGCACAAGTGGCAAAGATCGCCGAGAAAGTATCATTGCTAGTAGAGCAGTGCATGCGCTCCCTACGATGGTTAACAATAAACTATCACGAACCAGTCGAGAGTGTCGGAACCTTGACTTGCTCGAGTCCCCGTTCAGCCATGTGCTACTGTGTTGCATCGCATTGCGATTTGTGTTGAGGAAGCCATGGATTTTAAGGGGCATAAATCATTAATGTTATGCGTATTTCAAGTACTATTCAGAGTACACTTTCACTGTTAGTATGTAGTAAACGAGTGCGTGAACAGTTGAGGAAATAATGGTAAATGCTTTCTGTAATATTGTTGTTAAAAGTAAAAACTCGCGGCATATATATGTAAAGCTGTTTAGCTTTTACGATCCATGTATCCTAATATTAGTGCTGGGATAATTCGAATGAATAATAATCGATCACTCTGTTCTTAAAATGAGAATTCGAATTATGTAGTTCTAAGAGAGTGGGCCGCTGACTGCCGATTGAATAATCGTCATTTGTTTCAGTGGCTCATCATTCAAAATTCAAATACGTGATTCGAGCGATGAGATATGATTCGAGTACCAGTGCACTTGAACACATATTAAAATTGTTAAGTTTAGTTGTTTACAGTCGGCGACGTTTTGGTCGTGCTTATCTGCAGAATGTAGATGGCTATTGGCTGATGCTATTCGGAGTTGGATTGTCTGAGTGCATAATTGGATTAAATTACGTTAAAATTTATAATTGGGAATTGTATAGATATAATAATGGAAAAATAGCAAAAATAATTTTATTTTTCCCAGCGAAGCCATGCATCAATGTCGATTTCCCCACTTCTCGAGCTCTAACCACATTTCGTAGTACAAAGGACGTATTTATAAAGGCCAGTAATATATACGTCATTCTATCTACTATTTCGAAGATTTTGAAAGCGTTTATAATGGAATTAAATTTCCGAAAATCCGACGATATAAAACGAAGCCAGGCAGCATTTGAAGTACTAGACGTTCAAATGCAGTTAAGTAAGCTAATCTAAATTTTAATTCAAGCACTTATGAAACCTATAACATACTAAAATTTTGGTTTTAAAATTTTAGGCACGAGATTTGCCGTGAAGGAACTAGTAGAGGATGAGCGCGGGTACGGTAAGACCTACCAACGTCCGACTCATATTTTGCTTCGGATGACATGTCCGTCTGGAGAGACCATGAATTTGAGTTCTTGTACGGTAAACAATAACCAGAGGCTGCTAAAGAGTTCTTCAGGTACAAGAAGTAATTGGTAATGACCAAGGAGTGCTGAAGAGCAAATATTATTTCGGTAGATGTTCAAGTATCATTTTCGCTTTACAAAAGTGTTTACCTCACGAAGAAGACGTCTCTCAACAGAAAATATAGAAAATGTCTTATTCATGCAAATGTTCGATGGTGTGCAACCTCAGCCAATTGTCCTCCGTGCGTGACATGTAAAATCTAAGCGGTTTTATACCTGTAGTATAGTTACCTTTACATCTTTTTAACTGTTTATGATCTCCAGGAACCTAAATGCGTTATTATTGGGAATATACACGTAGTGGCCGCGCCGTTGGGCAACTCTAATGAAGAGTCAAACACCAGAAAGTAAGTGTTAAATTTGTAGAAAAATATTAAATTAAATACATTTTATCTGCAGCTTTGTTGTTGGTTACTTTTTGAGTATGTGGTAGGAATTATCATTTTTATTTCATTTTTATCAAGAGTTAAATATTTATGAGAAATTCATGCAGTTTCATTTCTACTGAAGGTTGAATTATGAATTGAATAGCTATTCAATTGTATTGAACCCTCACATTAACTGCGAATATCTTAAAAAATTATGTATTCATTATGTGTCTATTGTAACCACTCACAATAATTTGACTGGCTTAGGTTAAAGCATTATGGAAATTTTTTAATTTATACCAAACAATATACCCAGTTTTAACGGTACTGTCGTCACACTAATTTTAAGTGACCATTTTCGGAAACCACTTATTAGTTGTACGTAAAATTTTGCAGTTATATGAACGAATATTCTTTGTATATGCAGTATTCTTTTTTTGTCCAAAACTTTCGTAATTATTTATAAAAATGTGCCACAATGCCTGTTCAGTTATCTTTGGAGATATAATGAAAATTCATTTCAGAACATTAATTTATAATCAGATATTCAATTAGTTCGAAAAAAAAAACGTTTAAAAAATATAAGCGGTTAATTATACAGCCTTTAAAATAAAAAATAAAGAAAGAAATATTTATATTATATTACCTACTACGCTTAATAACTCAATTATTAATATTTGACATTACTGAAATATTTTTTTTCTGAAAATTTATACATTTTATGTAATCAATCATTTTATTAAAAATTTTTTAAATACCATGAAAAATATCTGAATGAACATGAAGTTACGTTTTTGACAATAACTCTGAAACAGTAAAATGAAAAATTATGAAAGAAGGTCACCCGTCCCATTACCCAGACTATAATGTACGCCGACGATACAATATTTTAAGCAAAATCTTTTCACGCGCAGACAGCAACCACAAAACTACGATACCACTTGAACCTACCTACAGACTAATACCACACTTGGAAAATCACAATAAGCGAGACCAAAACAGAATCAATAACATTTACCAAAAAAGTTCAGCAACGTGACAACTTTCACCCTACTTAGAATAAACAATAATACAATCACTGAGAAGCGAAAAGTCAAATTACTATCTTTTGTACCCCACATCACGGCTACGTTAAATAAGGTTTATATGGGGGTGAATAAGTTGTACCCGTTGCTGAACAGACGGCCAACATTAGACGTGACAAATAAACTGCTACTGTACAAAACAATTTTATGACCCATGATGACGTACAGTTGTGCCGCAATATCAACGCATCCACAAATTACTACGACTTGTAATAAACTCTAACAGATACATTAATATAGACACTCCATGCGACATCAAAAGTATAGAGGATTATAGATCATATTTTAGAAAGTGCAACGAAATTTTTAAAAACTAACATCCACTCATATGTACTTACTAGACACCTAATAGACATACCCAGACACAACGAATATGTCACACACACAAACTACTGCATGAAAACTTACCGTTCTAAGACGACGTAGACTGATAGCGTGATATTATAGACAACGAATGACATAACTAACAATAACTGACGTAACAAATACCACCCTCAACTGTACACCATACTTCCCTCAACTATACACCATGCAACTTTTACTCTCACCCTTTATTACCGGGTGGAGACCTTCCGTCTTTGCCCGCATATGGCTACCTGAAAATAATTTTTTTTGTAGCAGGTTTTTAAAAAAAATCCTGCAGCAATTCCTGTATCTTTTTTCAATATTAATGTGTATTTTTCTATAATTATTAAAATACTTGTCAATATGCATGCCCAAAGAGCTGTGATTTCAGGAAAGCTCCCACAGGACAAGAATATATAATAGAGTCTGCACGCATCCCATTGCCAGTCCATCGGCAACCGGGAGGGCCAGACGCCAGGCGGAAATGTCGACCGGTAGTACTGCAAAGCACCAAATGAGATGTATTGTGTCATATAGTTTATGTATTTGTTATATATTATGTGTGGCATACTTTTTGACACTACGTTAGATATTGTAAGTGAATAGGAAATAAATGAATTTGAAAAAATTGTATTGCAATATTAAAATACAAATAACTCCAAAACGATGGCTCCTATCGAAATTTAATAAGAACATCTCTTTTATGCAGTTTTCAACAGTGGTGCAATTTTTCATTTTATATGTTTAAAAAAAAAAATAAGACAAAAAAAATTATAGCGAAAATTCTTCCTCACCCTGTAACTACCCCAACAAATCATAAAATTCTGAAAAAACATGCAACTTAAGACGTTTCAAATTTATTGGCAAATAAGTATGTTCCACTTACTCCACTTAAGGTGTTGTAGCTCCCTTATGAACATGAGCTTGGTAGTGGTTAGGGTTTGTGCTTCCCATGCGACCGATCAGGAATCAAATCAACTCTGGCTCATTTTTTTTTGTTTCTTCTTTCACTTTTAGGTATATATTGTCTATCTTTATTCTTTATATCATAATCAAAAAGTAAAAAGCACTCTCTTTATCATATGCATAATAATTTCGCACTGTTGTTCATGAATGGTGGGTCAGAAGCAATCTAGACGTAGACATAATTGATGAGGTGTCAATTTCAAATTACATATTATTACTATCAGTAATCAATAATCATGAAAAGCAAAGCTTTCTGTTGTTGAATACACAATATGGTGGTGCGGGTTCATGTAACTTAAAATTAGGAATAAAATCTTGTACTGTTTTTAAATAATATAGTGCCCCTACAAGTAAATTATTGAAATAAATTGAAGTAGTTGCGGTTATAAGACGTATCCTCGCTTATTTTTCAATTTTACTTGCAAATTATTGCCGAAACTTTATCTAGAAAATTATTCATAAAATGCGTTATATGCTTCGTGTAATTAACTAATATTTAATTTGTTTGGCATGAATGCTATCCATGATGTTATCATTTTTTAGAATATTATAAAATGCCAATTTTGTTTATTTTGGTGGCATATGCGCTTCCAATAGGTTGGTACCAAGTAAAATTTAAATTATATTTTTCTTATGGTGAGTACAAGACAATATATGGGTATATTTGGGAAAAATAAGATTTGTTTGCATTTTTCTAATTATATTAGAATTTAAATGTTTTAATACTCCAGTTCTTGTTATGAATTTGTTGTTAATGTAACAAATAATTTAATAAGGCGAATGGGTATATACAAACTCAACTTATTTTTTATAGTTCTATCGCCCCATTGAAGGAAGGTACTTTTAATTATGGGACACGTATAATCTTGTAATAAAATCTATTCAAATTTCAAAATATGGACACAAAAAATTTGTAGTGATTAGAATTTTCTTACTCCTTATAGCTTCAAGCTAAATATATAAATCAGGTTTTCCACAACTTTACCTTTTTAAGTTACTAAGTTTTTCCATTTCACGGGAGATTTCATACTCAGTTGTGCTCATTATATTGTTGTTTGTTTTTTGTTTTGTATATTTCTGTACTGCAATATTTTACAGCAGTTGTTTAAACATATTTTGATTACTTCTATAGTGTGTCTCACTTAAGACTGCCACACATATATTTTTTTTAGATTTTATTAAAAAATAACATCATAAAATCATGTTTCATTTGAATACATGAATCGTTAAGATTTGAGCCCCCCAAGAATGCTGTGCTCCGCGCCCAAAACGATAGGCACGCCACTGCTGTGCACCGTTTTGTCTGAAGAGATTCTCGTTTCACTACATTTTTTAAAAATGTAATATTTTACCATTATAATTGAATTAAATTTAATCTTATTATTAGTAAATAATACAAAAATTAGTTGTGCAAATCTAGGCACGAATTCAACACACGCACAGGGTTAATGCCGTTATTGTATTGTGATAATAAGGATAAATGATATTTTCGCACATTATCGCGTTGAATTCGTGCCTCGACTCTAGTGACGTATTGCATGAAACATTCAAATAATAAAATAATATCATTAAGTTATGCAGAATTAAATTTACATCATTATTTATTCCTCTCAAATAACTACTCGATTTGGCCAATGTCATTAAAAATACGCTAAAGAACAGTTTTCATGGACACCTCTGCCTTAGTAAATTTAAATTTTAGTTGTTCTGCAAAATTGCATATTAATTCTGTATTAAATTTACACAGTTTGATCTTTACTCATTGACATGGATAAACCGATGATGTACAAACATATAAAAATGATGTGTCAGCTATCTCGTTTGTTCTTAAAACTAACCTAACCTAACTGACGTGGGAGATGTTTATGTATGATCACAGGGTCGGATTGAATCATAAGTCGTTTGTATAAAAATCTACATACACTCTTCCCACCTACATAATCCTGAACCACTATGTGTGGAAGCCGTCAATTATGCTCAATTATTACTAGTAAAGAATGTAATCGTCGTACAAGATTTATTTACATTATAATTCTTGATCTCTAATTATGTAAAATATTAAATTAAAAATCATGGTAACAAATAAGTGAACATGGAAAATAATTATTTGGAGTTTGTGTTCAATAATAATAATAAAAATAATAATTATAATAAAAAGGGGTGGTAAGGACCGGCAACCTCCGCGTTGGTGCACCCTGGACAGGCAGAGGCAATTCTGCCTGACAAATGTCGGCCGGGGGTACCAGGGCTAACCACCCTGGTACTCTTACTGCTCGGGTTATTTATAACCTACGAAGGGTCCCTCACAATCGACCTCAGTCGGATGGAGGTCAAGGACAGATAGGAGGGGCCTTACCAGACGGTCCAAACGATGACGACACCGCAATTGTACATGGACGCTTTAAGTGGACGAGGGAACTAAAGGATGACTTGCTGACCTGCCGCGAGAGTAGCGAATCTGAGCGAAGGGGCTACATGGCGCAATTGCATGCACTTTGGTGAGAAATGCATCCAGAGCATTGCGCCTTCTCTCAACAACACCTGAGAGACCAAGTATCCTTCTTGCGCAGGACAGGTTACGTAAGGGCACCCCGTCAGCTGGAAGAACTGCCAGCCGCAGTTCCACCGCGGCAATTACCAGCTGATGAGGAACATCCATTAGAGTTCACCGATGTAGACTTAAGGACAAGGGTTAGCCTTAACACCAGGGCTAACCCAAAGTCACAAGACCTGGCTAGAATGGACGCGGTCATCGATGAGGAAATTCCGGAAGATGCAGACATCTGGCAAATCAACTATGCCGTGTACAACGCCGCGAAGCAACTCGTCCCCCGTGAGAGGTCAAACAATCACGGGGTCGAGAAAGCCAAGCGGCGTGTCCAAAAAATCGAGGGCTAGATACAGTCGGCCAGACAACACGCTTCTCGGATCCAGAGTGTGGTGGAATATAAGACGACTGGTAGAGTTTTTACTCCCAGAATCCGGCGCATAGCAGCCGGATTAAGACGTCAACACCATACTCTAAATCTGACAGTGATGCTCATCATCAAGCAGCACTGTCTAGATAGGATCCGAGCGCTCAGGGCTATAAAGAAAACATTGAAGAGGCGGGTGAGGAGTATGGAGCAAAACAATTTGTTCCGTACGAATCTTTCCCGCCTCTTCAAGAGCCACAGCATGTTGTAGATAATCCACCGACTGTAGATGTCGTCCATTCAATAGCGACACTCCAGCAATTGCACACTTCGAGGCTCTGTGCCACAGACATCTTGAAGAGCCAGAAGAAGTGTGCCCGGCAATCAGTACGGAGCAAGTCCAACAAGCACTTGTTATTACCAAGAACCTCGCTGCCCCGGGCCCAGATGGCATTAACAACTGGAGGTGGAAGAAATTTCCTTCCACTCATCGCCGTCTGGCGCGAGTTTTCAACTCATGGTTGATCGAGGGGCAGCAGATTCCGGACTGGTTCGTCGAGGGACGTACTATGCTTATCCCCAAAAAGGGGGATCTTTCCGACCCCAGGATTATAAGCCGATCACTTGCCTCAACTCCTGCTACAAGATATTTACACGTATCTTGTATGCTAGGACACTGAGGTCTGTTGATCCGGTCTTCCAGCAGATACACGAACAGCGTGGTGCCAAGAAGGGCATGGCAGGTTGCAAAGAAAGCCTGCTGATAGACCGCTGTATTACACAGAATTCTGTGCAATACAAGCGGAATCTATCAATAGGCTAGTTTGATACCGCAGGGCATTTGATACAACATACACTTGATACATACATACATACATTTGATACAACATGTCTTGCGGTACCAGCATCACTAGTAAGATGCATAGAACAGCTGCTGCCGCTCTGGAAGACTCGCTTCACCATAACATCAGGTGCACAGCGAGTCACGACAGAGCAGGTGGCATTTAGGAGAGGAGTTTTCCAGGGTGACTCCCTGAGTCCTCTCCTCTTCTGCATCTCACTGCTACCGTTGTCTGCTGGGCTCCGCCAAACCCGCGGATATCAGTGTGGACCACCCAGCGACCGGAGGCATAAGGTCACCCATTTATTTTATATGGATGATCTTATACTTTATGCCTCCGGAGAACGCGAATTACAAAACGCTCTTAGGGTGGTCGAAAAATACACGCGGGCAATTGGTATGGAGTTCGGGTTGGACAAATGTGCAGTCGTTCAGTTCAAGAGAGAACTATGCGAGGAATTCTCTAAAGATGCGCAGCAGGCAGACGGAAGCATCCTAAAATATCTAGATGCCGGAGAGACCTATACATATCTGGGTGTGCAACAAAGGCACATCCAGGATGTAAACAAATAAAGGATTCTCTCCGCGGCAAGTACAGACATCGTCTCCGAAAGATTTAGTCATACGAACTTTCGGGAAAGAACAAGATGTCTGCGACTAACAAGCTTGCCGCTCCGGTTCTGCTCTACTACTTTGGAGTAGTGAAATGGACAGTAGATGAGCTACGCCAATTAGACAGAGATACCCACAAGATGATGAATATTAACAGAAGTATTCATCCTAGATCGTCCGTTCCTCGTGTGTACCTCCCACGTCAACGGATGGGGGGAGAAGCACTCTTGAGCCAGGAGTGTACGCATGGCGGAGTATGCCATGTAACATCCTCAGGAGCTCAGATCCCCTCTTGCTGTTTAGAAAACATCACGAAACTGTGGGAGTAGGAGCAAGATTGTTCAAGGCAGCAAAAAGAGCAGCAGATGAATTCGGTCTCGCATTCGACACAAGGCGAGGTGGAGAGTCAGCCACAAACATTAGACTACCTTAAAAATCTACTCGAATTAAACAATCTCAGTCAAGACGTAGTAAAAGAATATCCTCAACTCACTAAACTTTGCATGAAACAAAATTGCTTTCGAATCAACGAAAATTTCTTCGAACAATATGAACAAACGGCAATGGTTGTCACCATTCATTGCCAGTCTCTTCATGAACAGATTCGAGACAGAAACAAAAGAAGAATTCTAATATTTCCCCAGAGTTTGGCTTACCTATGTGGATGATATTTTCGCAGTGTTTGATACAAAAGTTGCTGATATTGACAACTTTGATTCTAAATTAAATAGTCGTTTCGCGTCAGTTAAATTCACATGTGAAATTGAAAACTCTGGACAACTACCATTTTTAGATGTATTAATAATTAGAAATAGTGAAAATAAGTTAGAATTTGATATATAGAGAAAAGATACCAGTACTCTAAGATATATCCCTAAGGACTCTCCCCATTGTGCTTAACACAAAATGGCGAGTTTTGCATCACCGAAATGTGACATAGTTTAGGTATAAATAGGAAACATTGTTAGAATAAGATTAGTTTTAATCATCTCCAAATGATGCCAACTTAGTTGGCGAAACGCGGGTCGAGTGTAGTATATAGTGTTTTGGTGTTTCGTGGAAACTGCGTGCGTTAAGGGCGTATAAATTCAAGCTGGGGCATGAACTGTTAAGATATAATAATTTTCTTTGTCTTCTTACGAAGTGTGACGTCATACATCATCCCCCGACTTTATGAACGAGTATTTAACACCCAGACGCGCCCGGGTGAGGTATCAGGACTCTGTCCTGTATTAATGTAGATACCTGCGGTATTGTAGTAGAGTTGCCACCTACAACTTTAGATATTCCCCAACAAACTAATATTGATTATTTTATAATTAGGTCGTGGGTATTTTAGAATTTAGTAAATATAGAATTATAAATACACCCAGTATTTACCCAACTCACATCACCATTTGAGGGTAGCTCTGCTATTAACGCTTACCCTTGACATTAGCATAGCTTTGGTGTACTCTATGAGATATTCGATGAGAACATCTCATAGAGCTGCTAATTGCCGCGATGGAAGTGTGGCTGGCACTTCTTCGTGCTGACGGGGGGCCTTTAAGTACTCTGTCCTGCATAAGAAGGATACTCAGAAAAGGCGCAATACTCCGGAAGCGTTTCGCACCAAAGTGCATATAATCGTGCCATGAATCTGTTCGTCGTTAAGACCATCCGGTGATGCCCCTCTCTGACCCCCATTCGCTTGGGGTCGATTGTAAGAGACATTTCCTATTCGATTATTTGGAACCGAGGTTGAGGATGCAAAGATGGTTTGCCCAGGAATCCTAGGACATAGTGGCCTCTGTTTGCCCAAGACGCGCCGCGTGGAACTTGCCGGTCCAGTTTTAAACCTTTTTTTGTTTTTGTTTTTACTTAAAGCTGAACAGTTTTCCCGTGGCCTTCGAACCTCACTGGAGTCGCGCCAGCAAATTATCTTACAGCGACTTCCCACATACCGCAGGTTTAATATCTGTAGATCCCAGAGATAATAGTCACCTCCTATCATTATTATTGATACAAACAATGTTATAAGTATAAAAAAAATGATGTTTAATTCCTCACGAAATATCTACTTATAGAACATTACAACTAAACCTAACTTGATACTTATTGATAAAACGTATTGATAGGCTATGTTATTTAAGTAAATATTTTTTTCTGGAAGTATTAAATAATACTAAAGTGAAATTTTCAAAATTTCACTTTTGTAATCTGGTTTGTAGGCCTCTGAAACTAATACTTCAAAAGAAATGCTTTTCAGTATACAATTAGTGTAAGTTATTTTTTCTTTTCTTTCTTGAAACTTACTACCACATGAATAATTCTTCTAAAATTATATACTAAAAAATACGGTTACCCAGTGTGACACTGGAAAAACAAGCAGCCGCGTCTGTGATCCTACGGAGTCCGAAAAATAAAAATTAAGAGAATGCCA
The DNA here is from genome assembly GCA_029963845.1 of Rhamnusium bicolor. Lineage (NCBI taxonomy): Eukaryota > Metazoa > Arthropoda > Insecta > Coleoptera > Cerambycidae > Rhamnusium > Rhamnusium bicolor. The sequence continues at coordinate 1,507,615 of JANEYF010003153.1, forward strand.
CAAATAACATTCAGATAATATTTAGTGAGTTAATTTACATATTTTATAAAATACATAAAACTTGTAAAATTAAGTATCATTTATTTTTGTGGTCAAGGATTGTTCACATAAATGTCGACTGAATCATGTAAGTTAATTCATTTAAAATTCATAGATTAATAATAAACTTGAGCGTTAAATACAATGAGGTTTGAAACGCCGTTTAAATTAACTTTGAACTTCCCACGGTACAATTTTCTAGGCTGAACTCGCAAAACGCAACGTCCTCGACCCCCAACCAAGCCGGTCCTGACGCAAGTCGTAGACGGATGAAAAATGAAAGTGAATGACGGTGAAAAATGTACGCCGCGACATGGCTGCATGAAAGTTCTTGAGAAATACGTTAACCGTATCTTGTGGTTGTTTAATGCAACCTTATTTGTTTTGCTGTTACGTAAGAGTAACATGGAATGTTCTGTCCGAAGAAAGTTGGTAATATTTAACGATATGAGAATAATTAATTTTTCTACTTGTTACAATTATAGAGAACCATAAGCGTGATACTTTGAATTGAGTGCCTTCATAGCAATTGATCTATTATAAATTATAATTAACATTTTTTAATACTTGATCATATTTGTATAGGTATGGCACCGAACGTGACCAAATAAAATCTTTTCACTTACTATAACACACATTTTGGTGCCTGTGATTTGTTAAGTGTTTCTGGGTAATTTTGGGGTGCAGAATCCAAAAATACCGTCAGATTTGCTCTATTAGATATAGTTTTTGAGATGCGGTATATCTGCCCTATTTTTTGAATCGATAAATAAAATCATCTCATCTTTTAGCCTATGTACATTTTAGGTTATTACTATTCACTACAACTGCTTGCTAAAAAACGTCAGAGAATGCATAGTAAGGTATTATTCAAGTTGGAAAGCATCTCTTCCACAAATTCAACGTAATCCTCTGCTTTATGCTTTCCAAGAAAATTTTTAATTACTTGAACAAACGAATACCAGGCATTAGACTCAACCTCGTTCATTGATTCTGTGAAATGTGGATCTTTTATAAGCTGCCTTATCTGAGGACCATTAAAAATTCCGGCCTTCAGTTTTTCCATGCTAATCCCAAGAAATTTATGTGACAAGTAGCCAAAACAAGTTCCATCTCGATTCAATGCTTTTACCATTTACCTCATAGGCCCCAGTTTGATATGCAAGGGTGGATGACGTTGTATGTTCCTTCAACCACAACTTTCCTTGCAGGACATATTCTCTTAATCTAGTGCTCATTCTTAGCTCTGCTGTCCCAAAGACATAAAAACCAGGGATATTTCATATAACCACCTTGCTGTCCAAACCATTGGTATTCTAAACACTTCATCTTTCCATTTGTTCACTATCGCAAATGTTCAACGCATGTTTTACATACGAAATGTGGAGTCCAACATTTATCCTGATCCCCTAACTGGACCCAAAATAAGCCAAATATGCCCTTTTCGCAGTCAAAAAGTCAAAAACGGGTTTTCTGCTTTCTTTCAAAGTGAATTCATCACATATGAAACAAAAAAAATTCTGGATGATTCACATAGCTACGTCTGCTTGTGGAAGTCGTAGTTTTTATGCAACGTATTTCCCCACGAAACCTCAGTACCAAAGTGAATACCAAATTGAACTATATAATGTGGACGTAGACACCGGCGACTATTGGCCAGCATGAATTTTTTAGTGGTGGGGCATCACGTGGTTGACGGTTGGGTTTTATGGTCATGAGGAATACCCAGTAGGGCTATTTTGACCCTAATTTTAGGTAAGAAAATACTATTTTGGCCTCTGAATACACCATTATTTCATTAATTTTACATTTTATCAGACCAAAATTTGTTATATTGTATCTCAAAAACTAGAGCTCCTACGAAAAAAACTGCTATATACTTTTCTAATCAGCACATCAAAAATATCTCAAATCAGTGCTTAGTTTTCCGGCACCAAGACAACAAATTTGTTTGTGGACCTATGTAATAAGTTATATTTAAATCAAAATAAAAAAAAACAATTTTTACTTTTAAATATGTTAGTAAATACCATATTACAACAATAAATAACATCATTGAACAACACTTCAAAATACGGAGTGTTGGGAATGTTTTTCGTACTATCTAATTGATTTAACACTGACGTAGTTTTCCACGAAACGCCAAAACACTATATACTCCACTCGACGCGTGTTTCGCCAACCGAGTTGGCATCAGCTGGAGATGATTAAAACAGTTTTAATCATCTCCAGCTGATGGCAACCTGGTTGGCGAAACGCGCGTCGAGTGCAATATATAGTGTTTTAGTGTTTCGTGGAAAACTATGTCAGTGTTATCTTCACATCAAAGGTTCCAACCCACTGCGCAGGAGTATTGATTATAATTTTTTTTAATACTTACCCTATTTCTCTTTTAGACTTAAATAGCAGGTCTCGCTCAATGTGTATGTAACTTTTCGTCAGAATTATTTTCAACTATTGCTTAATATAGGGATATATAATCCAGTCACAAATTAGAGATGTGAAATGTATGATTTAAAATTTTGAGGTTTGGTCGAGTTAAAAATTCCTGTTTCTTGAGCTCAATGAGTAGACGCATTGATATAATGAAAAAACCAAGTGTCCATGCGCATGCGTAACCGTACCAATGATTTTTTGTGATTGGAGAATGTGAAGCAAGCAAGCATAGTATTTCCAGTCGTTGAAACGCTATAAAAACGCCGACAAAGGAATTTAAACGCGCGACAAAGGGATTTACTCATTTAATGAATAAATCCCTTTGTCGGCATTTTTATATCGTTCCAACTGACTTTAGAAATACTATACCTGAGTACCAGTTGAAAGTGACTGTCTTCTGATGTTGTAATACTACGATTTTATTGGTTCCTCTTTAACCAAAGAAAATTCTGACCATTCTCTTACTGAAGGAGCATGCAAGCTATCTTCACTTTGCTCTTAGGATTTAGATAATAAGTATCATCTACTGCAAAAATTATTTCCGGTGTTTGTTTGGATCGTCCAAATTCAAACTTAGTTATTGTCTTTTTGCACCATTTCATTGGCTATGCTCTTTGTTTGTCTTTCAATAAATGCTGCACTCAACTTTTTGGATATTCGAATGATCATACAAAACTGAATAACCGATACATTAAGTTATACAGCCTTCTTGATTTTCTTTTAGGTGATTTGCCGATTTGCATCTGACAATTTCGTCACAGCAGCCACATTTTGTGGTGATCATCTGGCGGCCCTTCTAAATAAAATGTGACTGGCTAGTTGGAATTGTTTACATAAGAGTTCGACTGCCCACAGGGAAGGACATTCCCCATATAATACCCTGGACTCTGGACTTTGCTTCAAAGCGTTCTTGTGTAAAGACAAAATACTCAAAAATCATATCTTATGGGCCTTCCAAGGCTCCACATGGAATTTATGTTTTTCATAAAAACTCAAACAGTACTGAAATGAATTTTTGGATCATCCAGACAAAAATAAACCTCATAACTTCATTGTGTTCAATTTTAAAGGGTGCCAGATGTGGTACATCCGGTCTTGACTTTAAATAAATTTTCTGTGCATAAGATTTATGAATTTATCACTGAAACTTATAATGCATAATTAAGTGTTGCACAAAAATAGTATAATTTAGTTAATTTCGATAAATTGAGTTTTCGAGAAAATTTACTTAAAAATCACGTAATAACGATAATTTTATCGTTTCATTAAAACGTGTAGTATATAACAGTATTATTTATTTTAGCTGTTGTAAGAAATTAAACAATTAAACAATTTAACAAAAAAAAAACAATAAAAACTTCTATACTCTTTAACTTTGCAGTATTAGCTAAGAAAAAACAAAATGCGGGCTGTTTCTTGGTGCAGACGGCAGACAGATGAACAATAGTGCAAAGTTCCTATAGCGGTTCATTTTCATGTTTATATTCTTTCATAAGCATCGGTCGTTGTTGGCCGTCACTCACTTAAGTTCAACCCATCACTGCAAAGTTAAAGTGAATAGAGTTTAGTAAAAAAATATAAATCTCATGCATAAAAGTTATTTAAGAACATCAACATCAGATGTGTTACATGTGGCGCCCTCTAGAAGTCGATGAAATGAAATTATTAGATTAATTTTTGTCTGGAAGATGCAAACATATACACCAAATTTCAATACAATCGAATCAATACTGTTCGAGGTATTATGAAAAATAGTATCGTCATAAAAAGCCTTCGAAAGTTCATGGCTCTGTTAGGATGTATCTATTGATATAAGGAAGATTTATTTTGTACTTATTTAATTGCTGAATACGATATGAATCACAATGTATAACAAGCAGATCAATAAGTCACACCAACTACCACTTCCACCTCATCAGCGGATTTCACAATCATTGGTTAACTAGTAGTTATCAATTTATCAACGGTTAACTATAAAAAAAGTGTTTCAAAATATAATAATAATAATAATAAACCGATAACCGAAAAAAAAAGTGTGGGGTGCAAAATTTGAACCGGCAACCTCCTCGCGGTGCACCCTGGACAGGCAGACAAATTTGTCGTATAGACAAAGGAATCTCTGACTAATGTCGGCCGTGGGGTATCAGGGCTAACCACCCTGATACTTCAAAACCTCTGTTTCCAACAATGCGCATAGGATGGGCTCCTCACAACCGATCCCTACTGGATGGGGGTCAGAGACAGGTTAGAGGAGCTCTATCGGAAGGTCTCAATGTTGACGACATACGCAAAGTACACGGGTGCCTTAAGTGAACGATGGAATTAAGGGATGACTTGTTGACCTGCTATGAGAGCAGCAAACCTGCGCGCAGGAGAACCAGGCGCGGTTATATCATACCTGGTGTATCATGCACCCAGAATACCGCCCCTTCTCTCAACAACATCTGAGAGATCAAGTATCCTTCTTGCGCAGGACAGGACTGTCAGCCGCAGTTCCACCGAGGCAATTGAAAAACCTGTAGAGTTCACAGATGCAGACTTAAGGACGAGGGTTAGCCTTAACAGCAGAGCACATCTAAAGCCACAAGACCTGGCTCGAATGAACGCGGACATCGATGAGGAACTTCAAGAAGATGCAGACATCTAGCAAAACAGTTGTACTGTGTACAACTCGTCCTCCGTGAGAGGTCAATTAACACTTTAAAAGGAGGTCGAGAAGGCCAAGAGTGAGGCCAGCGTGTACAAAAGAATCGAGGGCAAGATACAGTCGGCCAGACAACACGCTTCTCGGATCCAGAGTGTGGTGGAATACATGACCAACAGTAAAGTTTTTACTCCTAGAATCCGGCGCATAGCAGCTGGACTAAGACGTCAACACCTCACTCTAAATCTGATGATTACCATTAAGCAGCACTGTCTAGATAGGGTCCTAACGCTAATGGCTATAAAAAGAAAAACGTTAAAAAGGCGGATGAGGAATATGAAGTAAAACGCTTTGTTCCGTAAGAGTCACAGCATGTTGGCGATAATCCGCTGACTGTCGAAACTTTCTTGAAAAGAATCTACGAAACAATACATCCATTCAATATAGACACTCACAGCAATTGCACAATTCGAGGCTCTGTGCCACAGACATCTTGAAGAGCCAGAAGAAGTGTGCCCGTTAATCAGTACGAAGGAAGTCCAACAAGAACCTCGCTGCTTCGGGGCCCAGGCGGCATTAACAGCTGGTGGTGGAAGAAATTTCCTTACACTCACCGCCGTCTGGCGAAAGTTTTCAACTAATGGCAACGAGGGACAGCAGATTCCGGACTGGTTCGTAGAGGAACATACTGTGCTTATCCCCAAAAAAGAGGGATATTTCCGACCCGAAAAATTATAGGCCGATCACTTGCCTTAACTCCTGCTACAAGATATTTACATGTATGTTGTATACTAGGACACTGAGGTCTGTTGATTCGGTCTTCCAGCAGATTCACGAACAGCGGGGTGACAAAAAAAGCATGACAGGTTTTAAAACAGTCTCCTGATACACCGCTGTATTACACAGAATTTTGTGCAATACAAGCGGAATATAGCGATGGCCTGGATTGATTACCGCAAGGCATTTGACACAACATCACATGAACTATTGCTATACTTGCTCAAATGTTTTGCGGTACCAGCACCACTAGTGGGATACATAGAACAACTGCTGCCGCTCTGGAAGACTTGCTTTACCATATTTAGGAGAGGAGTTTTCCTGGTGGACTCCATCAGTCCTATCCTCTTCTGCATCTCATTGCTGCCGTTGGCTGTTGGAATCAGACAAACCCGCGGATATCAATGTGGATCACCCTACGACCGGAGGAATAATGTTACCTATCTATTTTATATGGATGACCTTAAACTTTATGCCTCCCGTGAGCGCGAACTACAAAATGCTCTTAGGGTGGTAGAAGAATACACAGGGGCCATTGGCATGGAGTTCGGGTTGGACAAATGCGCAGTCGTCCACCTCAAGAGAGAACGATGCGGGGAATTTTCTGAAGATGCGTAGCTCGCAGTCGGAAGCATCCTAAGATATCTGGATGGCGGAGAGACCTATACATATCTGGGTGTGAAGCAAAAGCTTATCCAGGACGTTAAACAAATAAAAGATACTCACCGTGGCAAGTACAGACACCGACTCCGAAAGATCTTCAGAACATTCGAGGAAGAACACTAACAAGCTTGCTGCTCCAGTTCTGCACTACTCTTTTGGAGTAGTGAAATGGACAGTAGACGAGCTGCGCTAATTAGACAGATACCCGCAAGATGATGATTATTCACAGAAGTATTCATCCTAGGTCGTCTGTTCCTCGTGTATACCTCCCATGTCAACCGGAGTGACGAGGACTTTTGAACCTGAGGTGTACGCATGGCAGAGTAGTACTGAGTATGGCATGCAACATCCTCAGGAACTCAGATCCCCTCTTGCGGTTTGTAAAACATCACGAAACAGTAGGAGTGGGAGCAGGATTGTTCAAGGAAGCAAAAAGAGCCGCAGATGAACTCGCATTCGACACCAGGCGAGGTGGCCGGCGGTGAGGTGCTGATGTAGACTAAATCACTGAACCTCAGCCAAATCGAATGAAAGCCCGAATTAGAGGTGCAGAACAGGACAATCTGTTTTGGCAGAACGTCGATAAACCCGAGCACGGTGTCTTCTATAATAACATAGAAACACTGGGTTTTCATCCAGACTGACATTCACTTTTCTAAGATCAGCCGGGCTTAAGTCAGAGACCGAGGGATTCATTATGGACCGCCAAGATGATGTTATCAACACCTTGGTCTACCGAAGCGTATGGCGTGTAGAGGTTCCTGACATCAACTTCAGGACATGCCGTCAGGCGCCGGAATCGCACATACACAAACTTCCTGCATGCCCCATATATAGGCGATTTTGGCCTACATTCACCGACATAAAGCGGCATAACGATTGCTATACTACTATATACTCGTACGGGGTCGACCATACACAAGTACAGCCTTACGTCCCCGGAGATATTGAGTCCGTTGTCGAGAACGAGAAATGCCGGATTTACTGGAACTACTCGTTCCCGATGGTCACACTTATCCAAACCAACAAGCCTGACATAGTCCTCCTCGGCCATCAACTCAAGGTGATCATCGAGTTCTCAGCACCTGCGGAGAAAGACATCATCTTGAAGGAGGAGGAAAAACGGACTAAATATCGCGATATCCGGTACGAGCTCCAAGTTCTATACCCAGGCTACTCAGTCAAAATGGACGTTCTAATAATCGGTGTACTTGGAGGGATAAAGCCTACGTTGCTCTCGGAACTGAAGACCATACCGACCTGCCAAAAATCAGCCGAGTGGCAGGCAGGCCAAATGTAGAAGGCAGTCATACTAGGTTCTCTTCATCTGCTTAGGGAACATGATTCTGGATTCTACAGTCACTGACCCTGCGAGATGTTGGGAGTAGCTGTAGATAATTAGCTGGTGCTCATCCTGTGAGGTTCTGAGGCCACGGGAGGACTGTTCAGCTTCGGGAAACCGAAAAAAAGTGTATTACTATTTGGTAACTTCAAAGTTTTAGTCATCTTGTAATTAAGAAAACTTGTACTTAATATACTGGTAAACTAACAACTGAATTCTTATTCAAATATCATATTTTTATTTGTCTTGTTATTTTATCTAAAAGACCTATTTATTTATATCTGATGATTTTGATCGTGTCGATTATGATGTGAATGTCTAAGCAGTGATAAGAGGCTACTAGGAGGCCAAAAAGTTTATATAGATAGACCAAATTATTTTGAGTACTAAGATCAAAAATAATTTTAATTGGTTTATAGTTGCTCGAAAAACGGTAGTAAATTTATAATAGAGGAAATAGAAGATTATTTCTCATCTTACATACAAGTATGAAATATCGCTGAAGCTGTGAGAGTGGCGACGGCAGTGTTAAGATTTGTATCGCAGAGAATATGAGATTCACACCTGTTAACGCTGACGAATAGCTAATTTTATTAATATTCAAAATATTGAAGAGAAAAGAGTAGGAATGAACAAGACAAGACAAAATTTATTACACAATCAATTATTTTGCTATTTTATAACTGTTTATCGATATGTACATTATTAATCAATTAGTAATAATTAACAATTTCTATGTGGTAATGCGAGATAAGAAAACTTAATGTAAATAATTATTTTATTAATATATAAATAAAACATAAATTCTTCAAACAATAAACAAAATAACGACCTACCTAATCATAAAGGACACATTAAGGTGAGCGTCCATTAGGTCGGTGAAGCGGAATGACGCGGCGCGACGAAAATCCGCTTCCAAATAAAATACATGTAGATGAATAGAGACGAGTCTATTACGGCCGTAATGCGGAGCGAAGCGGGTCGGAGCGGTTGTGTATAGTGGATGAACAATTCCTCGAAAACTCCGAGCTACGTTGCGCCGCGCGCTCCGGCTCACCGACCTAGTGGACGCTCACTGGTTATTGAAAATGTGATTTAGTAAAGAACAATTGCGTTAAATTAAAAAGTGAAATTTGTGTCCTTGAAAAATCTTCTACAGGTTGAGATTGTCGGAACCAAGAAAATGGGTTAAAATAAAACGCTACCTTGCCTACGTTTCGTTTAATATGCTTAAACTTCTTCAGGGCTCAATTGCGTTAAAGAGTTTTTATGGTTTCATCGGTTTATTGGTCACCCAAATAATATGATAAAATCAAAAAGTGTTAATAAATTGAAGGGTGCATTTTTGAGAACGAGGTGAAAATAGTGTTTTTTTTTTGTTTTTTCAATATAACTGAAAAACTAAGTGGAGTTTAAAAAAAAATACAACGGTACTTTTTTTATAGGAAATTAAATTTCCCATCGAAATAGCTTATTACAACCTCGACAAATTTTTTATACTAAATATAAGCATAAACAGATCTGCAAAAAAACGCGAAAAATCGTGTTTTTTTTACATTTTCGCTTATAACTTTTTCCTGAGCAGAGATAGGTATAAGAACTGTTTGGGTATAACGCAAATTTAAGGTTATTAAGTGATAATCAATTTCATTTATTTTCTGGACTTTTAATGAAACTGGTTGCACAAAAATAAATTGGCAAGTTAATCATTATCAAAATTAATTAACATTTAGATATAGTCTAATACTAATGTCAATAAATTTTAATGATTTACTTGCTAATTTTCGTTTGCCAATTGGCATATTATTCTAAGCAGTCCATGATTGCATGCATTCCCATAGTCAGCAATACTGAACAGATAACCAGCACTGGTAAAATATCGAAGGCAGGTTAATAACTGATCTATTGGGGGAATAATTTGATTTCTGAAAAAAGGTAATTTCTTGAAATGTAAATGTTTTCATTAAGAATAAATGTATCTTACAAATCATTTGGGAACTTCAGCTGTGGTTCTATTTCTCCTAAAATATGTAAAACTGTTGGGTCACCGAAGTAGTTTGATCTTTAATAAATTCTTCTGGGAAAACCATAATCCACGATATCCAAAATTTCCATATACCATTTTGGAAAAAATCATGGTCGTCTTCAGAATTTAGAGGGGAAACGTTCATCTCCGCGACCCTAGCCGACATCAATAGTTTTAATAGATACAAATAGCTGGAATACAATTATTTTACTTCACTGTAACCTTAGAAAATATTTGTTTGAAATTTCTTAAACTCTAATACTATTGCAGAGACTTGGCAACAGTGTTCTTCTGTCATGTGTTTTACTGTCGATTATGTACAACGGATTTTGTTTTGTATCAACTATACAAGCAACATTCTATTGTGCCTGAAATGGACTTAACGTTGAATAATTACCTGCTGCATGTTGTAGAACCTAAATTCTACAAAAAATGTAATAAACTTGGAAAAATGATATTGTAAAAAAATCACCCAGACCACATAGAAAGCCCTCAGCCATAAGAAACATTTAAAAAATGCTAGAGACCGACACTACACGGGTTCAAAGTATCACATGTCACATCACTTTTTTTTAGCAAATTAGATAAAGAATAAAAAACCATATTCAAAACTTTAAACCGCAATTTTTTATCTCAATTCTCCGACTTTTAGAAGCCGAGATAGTAAAAATAATTTTCATTAAAAAAAACCGCTCCGGCGCGGCGTCGCGATACATTGGAAAACATCAAAATGACAAGAAACCCATAGAGAAGCTCATAAACAATAAGTACAAACCGGTCTGAACGATTTTATTGCAGTCCGAGAGACCCTACAAAATTTTAATTTCAGTGGTCGACAGAAGCTAATAATTTATTAGGCCAAAGCTATCATAAAATAGTAAAAGCTGAATTTCTGCACTGGTATCATATAAATTTTAAAAGATGCTAGTAGCACACACCTAAAAAATAATTTTTACAAAGTCAAACAAGTAGAATTAATATTAAAGTAAAATAGTTTCAGACAAATTAATAATAATAATTTCAGGCAACTATCATTGTTTCCACATCGCTTAATTAACCGCCAAATTTCTCTATACGAGACTTAAACTTGTAGTTTGGAGTTTGGTAAACCATGTAGACCATTTAGATAGACAAACCGCATCGGGAGCTTTCACCTAATCGGCAGCTTTCAAAGTCGGGTAGCTTTTGATCTTTTTACGCATTTGTAAAAACATGACATCAAGCTAACATCGCAATAGATGACGACATAACCCCTATAAATATAAAATTTAAGACAAGTTGAACAATTACTTCCCCAGCTGCCACACGAGAACATTGTGATTTTATATTCATTTTCAATGAATAAAATTACTTCCCTAGCAGCCACGTGAGAACGTTGTAATACTAAATTAATTTTAAAAGTATAAATTTTTCACTTTTGCATTAACACAGACTCGATGTCCCTCCGGGAACTATAAATAATTAATTTAAAACCGGTTGTGAACCCCATTAATAAACATCAACTGATCTACAGCACTCAGAACATTCTTTCGTTGACCATTTCACAGATAAATAGATCTCCACGGCCCCAGAAGTCTTAAGATAGGCGCTAAGAAATTTCCACGCACTACCTATAAAATATTTTTACAACACCCACCGCAGAAAACCAGAGGCATTTCTTCGACAGCTTTTATCATTCGTGGATATTGGATTGAGGAGTCTTCCGTCATCAGGTTTTACTGTAAAACGTTGTTTTTTATTTATTAAACTTAGAAAACCACAAGCAGGCTCCTACGGACGTAGGCGGTCTACTAATAAAAAATTAAATGTTATTGCAAAAGAACATCATCGTCTGAGATATCCGAGGACAGGAATGTAAGTAACTTGCATTCTTCGAAACTTATTTTTTAAAATTATTTTTTTTTGCGAGGCTAGGCTTTTAAGAAAAATTCTCAAACCTCATTTTTATATTAAAACTTTTAACTTTTTTTTTTTAAATAGAAGCTACACTCGACTTAAAATTCATTTATTTGACAAAATTTGGTTAGTCCCAAGTTTTCCGGGTGTTTACTAGGCTGTCAAAAATAAACATTTTGTTTGTCCACCAGAAAAAAATTCATTTTTAAATTTTTAATAACTTTCGACTTAGTCGTTTAAAAATAAATTTTAAAATTTATTTTCCTTTTAATAAAATCACATTAAGCATAAAAAGATACACTGCTCAAACAATTTTTTTTTCGAATCCGACAGAAAATTAAAAAAAAAAATTTTGTTTTACAAATCGATCATTATTAAGAAAAGTTGTGAAGTCTTGCGCGACCTCTTTGGCAAGCTTGTAGTATTGTAGGTCAACTTGCTGCCCAGTCTGCTGAATTTCAACAATTGTTCAAAAAATTTTTTAAACGTGTTTTGTGATTGTGAATTTTAAGTTCATCTAAAGGACCTCCCTGTCTAATTTTATTTTTTTGTCTTAACGACAGTCAAAAAATTTACTTTCACAAATCACCTGATCTCACGAATAAAATTCAATTTGGTAAGGAACCCTCTGTTCAAATTATTTTTGGCTACTTTGAAAAAAAATATATTTCATAAATCAAAAAAGCACTCACAGGGAACCAACATTTTTGCAGAGACCCCTGTTCGATTTTATTTTTACATAAAAGCTGACTGAAAAATATTTTCAGTATTTCATAATGTCATTTTAAGGCTCCTCCTGGGAAACATTTTTTTTTAGTCCTAAATAATAAATAAAAAGTATAAGCCGCTTGATTAAATCTCTCAGCTACAAAATCTGAGGTAGAAAGAAACAGGTCCCTCAAGCCAGGACCGCCGAAGAGGAGTTGCTAAAGTATTGCTCAACTCTGCTAGCGTAGCCAAAGGCACACAAAAATATTCAACGAGGATAAGAACAGGCTACATTACCTCTCCGTATAATAAAAATCGACCTTGAGAAAGGTCGATTTTTATTATACGGAGTTTTCACGATCACGACCAACTAGGTCCCTTTAGGGACCTATCAGTTACGCGGGAGTACACCCGGAAATTCTCTGTATAAATTAATAAATACCGAGTGAAGATTGGGATAAGGATCAGACGTCATGTAATAAGGAATTAAAATATTAGTATAAAGTAATTATTGTAAAAACTTACCACTTTTATTTTCTAATATATCGTGATATTTGTCAACCACGCTGGTAACTAGATGAGCCATTTTTATATCTGAAAATAAAACGAATAATTAATATTTTATAGCAAAGATTAGTTTTAAGACCGGTTGTACAATGTGGGTTAAACGGTGTTCTACTAAGTGTTTCATGTCTCGTTTAAAACTGAAATTCCAACTATTATGTTGGAGTAAATAATCAACAATCAAGTTAAATTACTGACATTGAACAGTTAGTTAATCGTAGATAGTTTAACTAATTTCTTAAGTTAAAGTTTTCTCAAATTGTGATCAGCGGTTTAAGATATTTTGGATGAAGTATTGTACAATTATTATACAGGGTAAATCACATAAATGTTAACCCCCCTTATTATTTTTGTTATTTTAAAACTAAACAATTGAATCAAAATGGATTTTTTATATACTCGTAGATTTAAAATCTCTGAATCATCATGTAAAATATACAGGGTGGCAAGAAGTACGATTTTTTCAAATGGAACACTGTATTTTTTTTCTTTTTTTGGGACAACTAGCATATGAATAATTCTTTTTAAATTTATCTAAAAAATACAATTACCCAGTATGATAATGGAAGAATAAATCTGCACCTGTGACTTTATCCCCAAAAAACAGTTAGAGGGTGTTTTTTTGACAACTAGAATAAAACAAATAAACAATAATATAATTAATTACATAACGTTTCGGAAACGAAACGTGTTTTTTTAGCTTTTGTAAAATAGTGCGTGAAACTTTAACACTATATATTTTTAGAGATTTTGCTAATTACAAATATACATAAACACACGGAAATCCCACAATTGTACGGACTTTTACTATAAATTACGATACAAATAGGGACAACAACAAATTATACTAAATTTCAAGAAAAATTGTAGTAAAATTAAACTACAAATTATTAGGTTATTAGCAACATAAGCTGTGTGGTTACAGTCATAAAGTATTGTAGAAGATGCTACTAAAACTTGTAATAATATTTACTTTTTTATGTTTGAGGTATGTTCAGGTTTTCGTTGACTATTCCACTACAATGTTGTAAGATATATATTGGGAACTTTTGTAGCAACATTTGCTTCATAAATCAGTGAAAAATTAAGTTATATTATCACTACACACAATAGTAGTATATTTAGCATGTCATAAATGGCAAGCTAGGGGTTCTTTGTCTACTAGGAAGTCATCGTACATTTACAATTACATAATGCCACCTCAAATATTTTAGGAAGAGAATATGTCTTGTACTGCAATCTGACCCCCTTTTCGTTTTACTAATACTCGTTGAGTTCTTATGGATTAAAACCACAGGTGATACAACGCGCCATCTCTTGATGGAAAGACTGTAGTTCAGAATAAATCTGTCCCCATCTCAACGTTGTTATTATTTAGCGGAATCAATTCCTTTACATCCACCTCAGTTAATGAAACGAAAACTTTCTCTGCAATTTTTGCTGTTATGAAGATTCCCTATAACGTTATGCAATATTAAAACTTGCCTCGAAATGACTCAATTAGTTCGAGCAACGCCCAACTATTTGACATTGAGATAACAAAATCGTCCATGGTTAGTTATGTTTATAAAAATCACCACTCACGGCACTCGCATTATAAATGTAACAAAATTACAGGGTTGGGTGTTAGGTTTCTGAACTGGACGGTATTTTGGAATTAAATGAAATAATACGTACGTAATTGCATAACGCAAAAGCAACGACCTGACGGTAAAAAAAATTTTATGGTGACTTATTGCTTGCGTACGTACATTTCTAAATTAAAAACTTACTACAATTTGGAGCAGTTTTTGCTACCTATTATTTCGCAATACCACACAATTTGTAGCGGAATCTTCCGTTAATATTTATACCTAAATTCAAACTTTATACACACCAATTTAGACTATCCCATTTTTTTTTCAGTACTATTTTAAAGTTTTTCTTTCAGTGACGCATGCTTTTGCCCCCGTCGCTAATTCTATTCATTGATGTTATTATACAATTTAAATTATTTAGTTTAGGTGTTGTATTTATTGTTTATTGTTATTTTTAATCCCGATCTAATAATTGCCGAGTCGCTTCCATACGCGGGGATTCTAGGTCGGCAACGGACTGGATGTCCGGCGGGGACATATACTGTGTTCATTTTTAATTGTAAAATAAATATTTTTTAATTGAATTAAAAATTGAAGTTTTCCGTTGAATTTAATGCACCGGCTAATTACCCCCCATGGAAATTTTTATAACCGCGCCCATGGGTACGTTCATTCCAAGAATTTGCAATTTTTCGTTTCATAAAAGTTAAAAGTCACATGATTCGTCATTCTATAATTTGAAACTATTGACATTTAATGAAAAAGGTTAAAGAAATGTAATGCAAGAGGAACATGTATATTTTATTGTGTGGCATTGTAAAAATCGTTTCCTAGATCTGACACATCTCCATTTCTTAAATACTATTACTATAAAATTGTTTTAAATAACATTTATTAACGATATGTTTTTTTTATATAAAAGGTATAAAAATCTTTTTTTTTAAATCCCCAACAAACCAAAAAAATAGAATGCTTACATCGCTATTTTGTATACAATTTGAAAACGATACGACAATAAACATCCAAACTTTAAAAATAAGGGATATCTGAAATAGAAGCTAGCATTTTATTATTTCATAACAAGGCATGCCCTCGCATTGCATGCAAGAGCCACTGCTGGATACACAAAAGAAATGCATTCATTCATTATTAACTGCATATATTACTACACTTTCCGGTGTTTGATAAAAAGAGGCCTTGCATTGTTTTTATTAAAATGTGCGTCTATAAGAGAGCATTCGACTGCGTCAATCTCGATAAACTTTTAAAATATAATATGCTTATGGTATACGGAGGTAGTGTTGGATTGGGTCCATTCGTTACTAAAAAATCGGTTAGTTTAACCGATGAATCCAATGGTATGGTAAACAAGATTAAATTTGAAAACAACTACATAGATATGGGAGTTCCGCAGGGTTTAATATTAGGTCTTATACTATTCCTGTTATATAGAAATGAGCTTGACACTTCTACCAGCCCAATCGTACGAAATATTAGAAGCTAAATAAAATACTGTTTTAACTAACATTGGTAACTGTATCTGTCTTTTTTTATTTTACTTTAACCCTCGAAAATAGTAACATATTAAATTCCACAATTGGCAAAAAATTGAAATTGAATGAAATATTAAAATTAATGACTACACTCTCTCTGATAAGGAAACACATGTCAAATTTGTTTGAATCGGAAAGATAACTGCAACGATTTAAGAACAAAATTAAATTTAGTTTGTTAATTGGTTGGGCAAAATACTTTTAGGCTCTAAATGGTCAACATTATTTTTGGATGAGGAATGGATGTATAATGTGCAATATAAACTTTTCAATTAAAATTCTATAAACGTCATGTCTTATAGGTATAAAATTAAATAGATTCATTTTTATTATAAGATTAATTAGTGGAGCAAATTAGGCTAGAAAATATGATGCTTCTTTTTTCGGCGTAGAACCAGGTCAAAGCAATATATTGTCAAGTATGTTATTTTCAATGCGAAATAGATATTTACGACATTTTCGGCCGCTACCGAACTTTTTTATTGACAAAAAAATATAAAAATTTCCAAAACGTGTTTTTAATGAATATAACGTCATAATCTCTATGACTAATTAAGACATCGGCTTAATTTTTTTTTCAGTTGCATGACAGTTGTTTACTATATTATCTTTATTTCCTAAATCATTTTTTTTCCATAAAGAAATTGCAAATATAGCATTTCGTGTTCAATGTAGTGATATTTTCACTTAAGGGTAAACTTTTTTATTTGTAGAAATTAATTAATATACATTTAGCGAACAAAATTAAGGAAAAAATTTAAATATTTTTCAATATTTTAGAATTCAAAAAATATACGTGTATTAATTAATTAGTTATTATATGAATTTGTTACTGAATGGTCATTATATAATTACTGATATTTCCCTACTCGCAAGGCTCATACACACTGGAGGAGTCTCCTAGTTTTAAAACACTTTAAATACACCTAATTTGTCACAAAATCAAAAAAAAAAAACTATTGAGGACAGTGTGATATTCCTATTCTTTTATCTAATAGCAATATTTGGTCACAATAAAAAAAAACATTTCTTAAAACAAGACAGTACATATTTTTTTAATATTAGCTAGTGTAAAGAAAATATATTTTTGTATTTACAAAATATGCACCAATAATTTTCAGTTAAGAACAAAAATTCTTGGAAAATTTCTTTTAATTAAATCAAATTTACTTGCTTAATGAAACAAGAGTTTCTCCATTTCAATTACACAAAAGTCAAGAAAATATTTGTTTATTAAAGATAAGTTTAAAATCTCGGTTGAAAGTATCTCGGAAGATATTTGAAGCTCTATTGAAGAACAGTGATAAATTTTCATTTAAGAATGTACTTTTCTTAATTCAAGAATTGCTATTCTTGATGAAATAAAATGAAGTTCATTCATTTGAGTAATACCTAATCTATATTTGAGAAAATTAGCTGTTTACAAAACAAAACTATAAAATCTCCATTGAAGATATTTATGGCATAATTTGAGAGAAGATAAATTCTCATATAAAAAGCCGTTTTCTTAATTCAAGAAACGCTATTCCTCATTAAAAAAGAGGTTGCTTCTTCGAGACTCTCAGATACTCAGTGCATGTTTACAGTGTCTGGTTAAATGTCTATTGTTTAAGTGGTTGTTTATGTTTACGTGTAGATATGTTTTTTATAAAAGGTGTAACAAAATTCACACACCACCTTGCAGGTACGTTTCCTAGGGATGCAATAGAGTATTGGAAAAATATTTAAAACACTATTTGTCTCTTACTTAAGGAAATATAAGCAATTTAAAAGGAAACAAAAAGGCAACACCGATTAATAAATACTCAACACACTTTAACGCAATACTTTATTATAACAAATATTCAAAATTCTGCCAATTTGCATCTAGACATGTGTTGGCTCTTCTCACGATGCGATGTTTGTATGTACATATATGCATTTGAGGCCTCACGGTAGCATGATAAAAAATGTTAGCGAAACGTTAGCAACAGTTTAATTAAAACGGTAAGAAGTTTGAAAGCTCAAGAAATTTTTTCACTCCCGTAGATCCTAACAACGTTATTACATATTAAAAATGTCAGCACAGATGATGCATTAACAACCATTAAACAAATTAAGCCTAATTTGAGTATGAGACCTAAACTTATACCTGCTTTTTTTATTAGAGACTTACTGTTTTCTGCCAATCACTATGTATAATTTTTAATTTTGTCCTGCAGATCTGTACTTTCCCGGATCTCTAGAAAGTTTTTAGGATATTTCGTGACTCAAAAAACAAAATCACTAGTCACAGACTACTTGCTATCTTATGTAACTTGTCCAGTGTCCGAAATCTTAGTTCAGTTATTCTTATCACGTTACCTCAATAATGTTATCATGGAGCAACATGGTTTCATTGAAGGACGCTTCATTTTTACCAATATAGTGTGCAAAACAGTAACGAAGTCTGTGATCGAAGTGGTCAGGTAGATGTTACCTACACTGATTTCTCAAAAGCATCTATTAGACCATGGTCCTTTATTTATTTATTTATTTAAGTTACAACTACCCAGACAGATAAAAATCCAATTACAGGGTAGGAAATTGCAATTAGTTTTTATACTTATATTATTTTATATAACTATTTATAGTTTTTAGTTTTCTCGCTTTTTATGTTTGTTTACACAATTTTTTTACTGTGCCACATATGCATATACAATTATTAATATTAGACACAAAATTACTTAATGTGATAATGAAATAAACAATTTTTATACCATATAACAAAAATAAAGTCATATTATTATTACTATTTCTTAAACAAATGAAACAAAATATAATTATTATTATTTTTTTTAAATTTCGTATTTACAAATTGGTCTATCAATTCGATTCAATCGGTGTTTAAAGAATCTAATATTTCACCTTTAATAGACTAATACAAACAATCAATACAAATAATTTTATCGAAAACAGAAACATTAATTACGTTTATTCAAGGCGTTTAATAAAATCAATCTTATATTACATAAATAATTTAATAGCTCAGGCAAATAAATCATGTGAAAAAATTACTTTCTCCATTCTACGTACTTTTATTACTTTAACTTTGAATCAAAGAAGTAAAAGTATCTATAACATTGCAAATATTGCATTTATTAGATTTACTTTGTTAACGAAATAGTCGAGTAAAGATTATAATTAAAAATGGAAAATTTCAGCGAAATTAAAACAATTATATAATTATTGTGATACTTAATGTTGTGATTTGAGTTGATTATTTTAACTTATTTTTTAAATATCCAAATACAATCTCGACTAGATTTGTTGTGTCTAATAAAAACTGTTCTCATATTTTGCTCTAAAGCTAACTTAAAGCCATTCTATTTTAAGCGTTTGTACTGATATAGTCGGGCCGCTATAAGATTGCAACTTTCGTCTTAAAGAGTCAAAGGCATACATAATGTTATTAGGTTCAATTGTCAGCGGTACTCAAACAATTTACAATACTCTTAGAAATTCCACAAGTCAGCTGTTGTTGCTGTTGATCTGTTCGAAAAAGTAACCAGAGTCCTCCATTTCCTTTACTGTGGGTCAAATATTTTCCACTTTTAGTATAAACTGCTATTAATCTCGATTAAAAATGTTTTCCTTTCGATTGATCATGACTGTTTTAATTTTCGCACAAACAAATTCGGATAGATACTTGAGACACTTCATATTCAGCAATCTGGAGCTGGACGTATCTATTCATTTCGTATGGGTTTGCCAGTGTTGTCTTTGAAATTCTACGCAAGTCAGTTGTTCGCTATTGTATTGCTCGTTACCTAACAAGGGTACCACCACTTCTTTTTTCGCGGGTGAAATAATTTTCCATCTTTAATACAACCTGATGTTTATCTGGAGATAAATGTTGATTGATTCATGATTGTTTTAATACGAATATTTTCGAATAAACAAATGCGTGGTTAGCATTCGTGTTTACACTTCGGCTACTCTAAGTAAACTTGTAACGAAAACGTAAAATGAAGAATTTATAAATTTTTCGGTAACAATACATTTCTTAGAACTTTTAAGTCTTATACAGTTTATGTAAAAATATTATCAATATCACGGGCGCAAAATTTTACCTACTCAAAATATTTTCTAGTTAAAAATAATAAATTTAATAATGTTATATGATTCTAATTTGTAATGTTAATTTCAGGAATAATAAAAAACACAAAATAAATAGTTGAATGAACTTTAAAATAAAAGCATAAATATAATCATTACTGTTTGAGATTCACTGTTCACCAATCCTACGATACAATCATCCAACAATAAATTGGTTGTAAATAAGTCGCTTTTGCGTATGCCTAAGCACAACTGGTCTGCTGGCAATTGAAACGAATAAAATTATTTATGGCTCTGACTCTAAGAAGAAAGTTGCAATCTTACATCAGCCCGGCTATAAACACATATACAGTATGTAAAATGCGAAATGCGGCCATAGGTTAACAAAGACAGATTGAACAAGAGAGATGGAAGTAACACTAATGGTGGGGTCACGACGTTGGTGAGGCAAAGACTGCAGCGGTGAGTTCCTTATACGCTGCCCGCCCCGTTCTCAACGAATCATCACCTACCGCACTAAACCACAGCAGTATGTCCTTTATGTTCGCTGAGCGAGTCTTATTCTATCTCATTTCATCTCGCTCATATTCTTTTACTAACTGGCTGTATTTGGCACTTTACACACGATATAACAAATGTGTGATATGTTACACTTCAGTTTATACATTTAAGGGCCGATCTTTTCCTGACAAACTTCCTAATAGCTGGTTGACAAAAAATCTTACTGATGGATAAGCTGTCCTATAATGAACTTGTCTTGTCATCAAATTTTAAACGGATGATAACTATTCGTCGATTATCTTACGAATTTTACACAAATCTAATACTACTAGTTTCGATTTCAACTAAAACTTGCGTTTAATGCAAAAAAAATTATGAGAATTAGATTTTAAACATGCGTAGAGAGTTGATATAATAGTGCCTACTATTTTTTTCACGAAAACCTAAATGCATCCATTTCAGAGGCATTGATAGTATTAGAATTTTCATATGAGCTAATTCAACGTGTTTTAAGCAGAAATATTTTTTTCCTTCGACCTGTACAAGCACTTAGAGAAACTTATATTAAAAATAGATTGGACTATACCGCATATTATGACAAATAGGTTAGGAAGAGATCAAAACTTTTTTAATATTATGGATAGATAAATCCTCCTTTACCACGGCAAGATCTTTTAACGGACCAAACACACATTGATCTTCTCCACGCCAAATAAAGGAAATACAATTCCAAGGAAGAACTTCTATCCATGTTTGATATGGTATTTTACAAAGATTTAGGTCTCATTTTTTTTCATACTTTAAATGGCCATTTATACTATGACTTTCTCAGCAACCAAATTGGGCTGTTAGATGAGCTGTCTCTAGCTCAACGAAGAGAAATTATAGGGCATATAGCCTTAATAAAATATTGCAGTATAACACCTTGTATCATCCAAACGAATGATTATAATATAGAAAATCATAAAATTACCCACAAATTTTATTTGACAGATTTTTCTTTAACTCAAAGAATAAAAAAAGTCATAAGTTGGGTAAATTCTCGTGTGATACCCCTGTGCATACATATTAAATTATTATTATTATAAGCAACCATTTCTTAATTCCATATAAATTAAAATAGAAAATTATACCTTTGAAGATGTAAAAGTAAAGTCTACACTACACGTAACTCTAGAATTAGGTGTATAATGAACTTGTATAATTCCAAATTATGTCACCAGATTTAATTCAGTATATTTAACACCATTTCCTCATTGTTAAAAAAAAGCTTGTGTTATTAATAAGGTGTCCACCATCTTGTAATCAAATAGATATATTGTTAAGATTAGTAATTATTATTAAAAAATATGTATCAATTAGCCATGATAATTTAATTATGTATGTGCCTTCTTTTAACTTTCTCTAATGGCAGTTAGATAATAACATTTTTATTTACAGCAACAAAGATTGCAAATCATTCCCTTACACATCTGCACCGTTTCTGAATAATTATGACTAACCATTTTCGAACAATCACACGAAACTCCAGTTTTTTATTTGGAAAAACCCAATCTATTTTTAAATTTAACTATAAGCAGCTTCTTTCTAAAAACCTTTTTTAAAAGATACCAATACATTGCGTTATTTCAAATAGAAAATATGCAATTCTACAGAGTCATACCGTCTGCGGATAATTTTCAAAACGAAAAATAATTATGTCGTATTTTGTATTTAAATAGTTTTAAACCTCCTTATGGAGTAATTTTATATTTAACTGTGTACCATCTCGTGCCACAACGCAGAAACAATTTCGGCTCTTTATGAATATAAAGGGTTTCTTTCCCCTTATGCTCTTTTTTGTGCATCAGAAAATTCTCCATGTTCCAACTAGTACCTTTCACATTGCATTACTGACAGGACAGACATTAAGGGCCAGTTTTTCCATCTCCCATTAAATTAATTTGGTGGATTTGATTAGATTGTATCAATAATTGCATGAATGGAATTTATGTGCCACATAAATTGAATGGTAGATGGAAAAAACTGGCCCCGTCGATAAAATATTTCATGGTTGGATGACTTTGGTGGTGTATCAATATCAGCCAGTATATACCTATTATATAAAATATATTAATAAACGGATGATTAAATAAATTCATGACGAAATGAGATAATTCTGATAAAATCTGACTCACACATATATCAATTCAATTTAAAACTAAATAGGGTATCCAGAAATTATTAGCAAAAAAATTTAGAAGGTGATTCTACTCAAAAAAATAATGAACTTCATATAATATCTCATTACCACCAGAGTTAAATATCCTATGTTTTCATGCGTGTTAGTTAACGTTTAACAAGATTCGGAATTTCGTAAAACTTTAAATGAGTTTTTCAGAAACCACTTTATCGATTTGAAACGAGAGGACCTTTCTCTACGATTTTTTAGTGACATTTAACAATAATAAATTAGTACATTTTTGAAAAAATTGCAAATAAAAAAAGTTCTAGCCAAATTTGTGGCCAACAATGGGACTTTTAGTCCCTTAAAACTTTCCAACTATGATTCCCATTTAAAAAAAATACAACTTTATGCCATAACTCGAAATTGCACTTTTTTAAATTTTCTCGTCGCCACTGTATTATACAGAGAAAAGTGCCCGAAGAATGTAAAAGTTGTTTTTTCATAACTTTACAAACAACCAAGATAATGACGTGTCTAAAAGTCGAAAAATCGAACTTTTGTTTATAACTCGAAAACAAAAGACGATAGCAAATTTTTGTTTTCGCTGATTGATTTAAAAAATGCACACGGACATGTCTAAAATAATGAGATTTGATTTATTTAAGTTTAGTTACATGTTTTGTAAATATTATTAAGTTATTTTTTCTTTTTAAGATACTTACTTTCATTAGATTATTAACAATGATAAGTAAACTTACAATTAGTGTTTTACCGATGAACAGGTATCCTTTGTGGGTCTACTCATTGTTTATTTGTCACTTATTTTAATTGTCAATTGTAACATTTTAGTTTGTACATGTAGATATCTGAGGTAAATAAACATTATTATTATTATTATTATTATATTATTATATAACTACAATTAGAATAAAAAATAATAATAATAAAATATTTACCGAACGTTTCGGAAACGAAATATGAATGGCATTCTTTTATGGCAATTTTTTGTAACTTTCCGTTTTAAAATTGTAGGTATTCCCCAATAACGTGCTCATGCTCATTTAGTTATTTTTCAAGGTATTAATAAATGTTTAAAAAACAATTAGTTTACATAAAACATAAATTCCGAAATATCAAATATAAATCCAGGTTTCAAGCGTAATATATAATTAAATAATAAATAAATTTTCAGATCTTTGTAATAGTATAACACAAATTTAAAGTATACTGATTCTGTGGTATAACGTAAGACATTCAACTTTTAATGACAGTTTTTATAAAGGAAGGATAACACTGTTTCATCTTTTTGCCAAGCTGTTTTCGAGATATTCGCCGTTAAGGCGGCATTCGCACGCCCTCGTCGCCAAAATAGCCAACATAAAACTGTAAATCGCTGTTAAACTTTTTCTATTCATGAGAACAGAACGAAAAGTGAAAACACATTCACCTTTTAAATGCCATATGAATTTAATATATAAAATTACATGCAAACCTAATGAGTATTTTCTTTTATTAATAAGAAATACGAATATTTAGGACGAAACATACATTTTCGTTTTTACATATTACTATATACCAGAAAAATTTTAACAGTGATTTATTTATACATTTAACTTGGATATTTGGTGCCAGCTTTAAAGTAGAATATAAAATACATTTGAATTCTATAGTAGTGAAAAAAAATCCATTATTCAAAAAGCCGGAATTTTAAAAATGTCTGAATTGTAGTATACGTATGATTCGTACATCTTTAAAATTTTTGTTTTTTAAATTTATTCAGATTAGAAGAAATGTTGTAAAACTTGCTATAAAACTATAATTATTATCAATCAATTTTATAAGACCTTCTAATTAAACTTTAGTTTTAATCACAGATTAGCCAGGATGATTTTTTCGCGCAATTTAAATTTATTTTTAATTTCTTTTTAAATTATTATATTTTGCATTTTTTTACATAACTACATAATATATACGTTTAATGATTTTCCTAGAATATAGAATATGTATTAATATTTAAAAAAAATACAAAGTATATACATTTAGTTGGCTACATAGTATATATATTCAATTATTCTCCAGGGACATATCAATATTAAAAAAAATTATAAAACTGACTAAAAAAAATCTGAAAATCGGTTGACCCTGCATCCATCCCTGAAACTTCCCGCTATTTTCGAGCTTAAAGCACTCAAAAATATACGTATTAGTTAATTTTTGAGCTCTCCGAGCTCAAAATATTATACACATACATTTTTGAGCTCTACGATTAGGTGAAAAAATCTCGAAGTTATATTAAAAAAAAACACTTTTTTTCTAATTTTTAAACTGCGATATCTTTTGAACAAATTAACCAATCGAGATGCAGTTTGCAGCATTAAACGCAGTTTTTTAAGTACAAAAAGTTATGTGTGTACCAAAAATCGATCCGACAAAAATTTTGAATGTTATTTCAAAAAAAACACTTTTTTACGAATTTTTCGTAATCGATATCTCTTGAACAAATCAACCGATTTTGATGCGGTTTGCAGCGATCGACGTTGCTTTATGAGGAGAAGAGCTGATTAGATTTTGGAATTGATCGGTTGAGTAGTCCAAAAGATATTTCAAAAAAAATAAATTTTTGAAAATTTTATTTTTGAGATTTCTCAAAATCTACCGGGCCGAATCGGTTCTAATTCTCAGGAAATCTAAGTTGAGTCAACCCCTTTAGAATGCCGTAAACCGCGTTTCGATCGGTCAAGCCGTTCAAAAGTTATGAGAGGTTTACATACACCGTACACACACACATACATACAGCCATACAGACACCATCGTAGGAATAGTCAGAATAGCTTCTTAGGACCTCAAAACGTCGAGATCTGACACAAACTCGATTTTCGAAAATCGAGGTGAAACCAATAACTTCCCGATTTCTGAAAATTTACAATTTTCTTAGCGGGAAGTTAGAAAAATATATACCATTAATAATTAATTTTCACAACGCATCATAATATGTATCATTAGCAACATCATTCTAATAATGAAGATATACAGAATTTGCCCTTAGGCCTGAATACAGTAGTTGTCTCATTCATATTCTAGTGTTTGGGACAAAATAAACCAAATAATACAAGTTCGTAATTAAATACAAAATATTTTTGCAAGTCACTCTCAACATATTTAATACAATAAAAACCGCATTAGTTTTTTTCGCTAAAGTTTTACCAAGTGAAAGTTATAGTTGTTACAAAATTATTCCGCATAATATACCCACTAGTCTAGCATCTTTTACGTCACAATATTTTCTTTCCATGTAAATCTTTAAAGCAATTCGCCTAATTACCACTACTTACAGATATTTAAATACTTCACAGTGGAATACACAGGGTATTTCAGTTAAAAATCCCTAGGCCATTATCACGAAAAATACTAAAGATATTTGATTTTGTAAATGCAGTGTAATTAATTAATCCCTCAAATGCCACCATATCTATAAAAGTATTAGTGAAAATTATAAGAATTTTCAAAAGATGTAGTTTATTTCAGAAATACTATGTACATAAAAAACTCAAAGGCTGCCGACAGTCATCTTGAAGGGAGAGTGGGGCATGCTTTATTTTTTACACCATGTTATAATGCATTACTTCATACATAAAACATATTATTAAAGCTGCAAATCGTTTCTCTGTATCATGGTCGTAGAGTACAGAAGTACTTACTGTCGCCGGCATTCACCTTGAGCACGAAACTCTTTCTCCAGTCCAGTCTATTATTAGCTTTCGAGTTGTGTACACGTTAAGTCACCTGGGCGTATTGCATATTGTTTTTGTGTTTTTATTTTATTTGTTGTACTGTATTGTTGATATTAATTTAATAATAAAGCATAGTAGGCGTACGCAGGGGTAGAAAACGGCCATTTGCTGAAAAAGTGAATAAATTCATAGGTGAATTCCCGGATTTATTCTATGATGGTGCTAAATTAATTTGTAAAGTGTGCGAGAAAGATTTGATGTGCTGGGATAAGCGTGATTGTGGACTTCACGTAAATAGTGTATATCATAAAAATTTTAAAAATGGCGTGCCTTCGACAACACAGTTTATGTTTGATTTACTATTAATGCTGATTGCCTGGAGATGTTCCGCTGCACATACTCGATAAACAACCATTTCGAGGGTTTTGGAATAAATACAATGCTCAGGCGAAGTTACCAAGTCGCATAACGTTATGTAACTATCTACCAACTGTACACGTAGACATGGTAAATAAGATGAAATGTGAATTAAAAAATACACGGCTGTGGTTATCTGTGATGAGACAACAGATTGCAAAAAAAAATCTATTTTAAATGTTATAGTACGAGTACTGGACTCTCTTAAACCGATAGTTCCACTGTTACTAGCTAGCAAAAGACTAAGTCAGTGTACTGGCGAAACAATTACCAGGGTGGCACTGGAGACGTTAGAAAAATTTGAACTGTCAAAAAGTCAAGTGTTGATGTTTGTGACTGATGGCGCCGTGACAATGCATTCGGTAGGCCGTTCTTTGCAAGAATAAGGTTGTACGTTTATACATGTTACGTATAAAGTGGATGCTTTACATCTTGTGGCAGAAACTATTCGAAAAGGTTTTCCAGTGGTGGATGCAATAATAGCAAGTACAAAAAAATTGTTTCCTAAATCTCCTAAATGTCTCCGTGCATTTCATAGCAAGTATCCCGGTATTCCTGAACCACCACAGCCGATTCTTACACGTTGGGAAACATGGTTGCAGGCAGCTTTTTATTATGCTGAATATTTCCAACAAATAAACGCTGTGATACTACAATTCAGTCCAGATGAGGCTGCAGCTATTAACGAGAGCCAGACAAAATTCGAAGATATTTCCGTTGAAACAGCTTTAAAAAATATTGCGAAGAACTATAAACCATTACATGAAAGCATAAAAAAATTAGAAAACAGTGCGTTATCGTTAGCGGAGTCACTGCAAATAGTGGACGAAGTAAATCTACTGCTACACGATATAGGTGACGTAACAAATGAGCGCGTTAAAGAAAAGTTCGCAAGTGTGTTAAATAAATACACCGGTTTTACCAATTTAAGACAAATATGTGATGGTGCTGCCCCAAATCCGTTAAGTGCGTTCAAAGACTATTTTACGTGTATTACATCAGTAGATGTCGAACGGTCGTTTTCAAAATATAAGAATATATTATCACCAAAGCGAACATCACTCACATAGAAACATACCTGATGCTGCAAAATGGCTACACATCTTCTCCAGTTTGTGATAAGCAAGCTAGTTCATAAGCTAGTTAAGAGGGCAAGTTTTACATACATTATTATAAATTGTAACAGTTTATTGTTTCTCGTATTAGTTAATTTCGCGTACGCCACTGTCCCATGGAATATTTTTGACAGCCCTACATATTATTCTTATGTAAAGTATGTTCCGATGATTAAAATAAAAAATTAACAGAAACATACTTGTTTTAATTAAGATTCTTAAGCATTCTAATAGCGCGCGATTCGCCCCTATAAACAACAACTTAATTATCTGGGGAGGAGGTCTCTTTGTTCCTTCTCCCACATCATCTTTTGGATACAGGGCCGAATTTCAATTTTATCAATTTCCCGATGGCCGACGCAAATGTAATTAGGTGGGTTAATAAAATATTCTAGTATGTAGGTCAGTAGGTTGTATTTTCGAGGGTATTTTATATATTGCTTTTAAGAATCAGATCAGAAATTTTCATCAATGTCAGTGCTATAGCAAGTGTGTTTTATACAGTTTCTGTTTACACGAGGGGTAAACCTGGTTGGAAGTTTGGTGCATAAGTATATGGAATTCCGTGGGAATCTTTGGCATTCCCTTGGAATACCGTGTAATTCTTTGGAATTCCTTAGAAGTTTTACAATTATTATTGCAGACCCAAAATTATTATTTATTATGATTTACATTATAGTATCTATTTTACATTATACTTGCATTATATTTTTAAATAGAAATAACATGTTACTTTCATGACATACATTTGTACACAAATGGGTGTGATGTATTAAAATCATTATTTTGCATAAAACTGAATTAAAAACATTGTTTCAGAATATTTTTATTAAATTTGTTTTTATCAAAAAACAAGTAATAATGCAGTGTTTTAGGTTGAATTTTGTACTATTGGTTCGCAGTATGGACAGTACTGCAACTTTATCATTTGCAAAAGATAATAATAATTAAATGTACACGACATGCACTCATATAGGGAAAATATTGAAAAAAGGATTATGATTTCAAACATGTTTTATTTTAATATTAAAAATTAATAAAAAACAAATATATTCTTAAAATTAATTAGTGTCCCCTTTTTCTTTGGATTTTCTTCATTTCGTTCAAAGGTTTCTTCATTTGTATTATTTTTTATGAATTTCATTTGTTCACGTAAATTGTAAAATTTTTCAGCTGTTAGTCCTCTTTTTTCTCTAAATCTGTTAAGAGTAATTCCGCCAATAGATATAGTGTATACTTATCGAGGATTTCCTTATATAAATAGTGTCCGTACTACTTAACCCTAATTAATTTAATATAATTTCTGAAGCTTACTTTTTCGTCCATACTATTCTTTTTTTATTGAATAAGTTTAATCTTACTGAAGGCTCTACAAAATTTTAATAGTATATTAAACAAGTTTAGAAAAGCATCATTTAGTAATGAAATGAATAGTTTAGTAAAACTGCTTTTCTTACGAGGTTTGTTTATACTATTTTTTCGCATTTTGTGTTAGTAATTATAAGCAAATAATCATAAATATAAAAGCATTACAAAGTTGGAAATTTTAAAAAATTCATAGTAGGTACCTGGGTAGGATTTCCGTAACCTGGTAACCTGACACGGCTTTGTTTATTTACATAACAACAGTTAACAAGTTTCATTTTTGCGAGTCGAATTGAGTTTAAGTTACATATTAATTATAAAAATGAGTCTTGCTACTGAAAACAATTTAGAAAATTGTTCTGAAGGCATTTTAAATGTCGCTCAAGTAATTGGAGGATGACAGAAAACGCACTAAGAACTGATGAAAGTGTATTGCCAGCATCTTTTTTTGAGAAGGTAAGCTATTTTTTATAAATATTTTAGTGTTTTTCATACAATGTCTTTCATTATTTTAGGCAAAAGCTCTTAAGGTATACAGTTTATGGTCTACATATTCCATGTTGAAAAGTACTATACTAATAAACGAAAATGTGGATATATCACAATACAAAAAGCTACTTGCCTTTTTAAAACGTCAAAATAACACATACGAAGCAAAGAAATCAAAACTTTTGACTATGAAAAACGTTACTATGTTTTTAAAAGAAGCTCCAGACGACAAGTTTTTATTAATGAAATTGGTACTAATATTTGGTTTAAATGGGGCATGTCGGCGTGCAGAATTGTGCAGCTTAATTGTAAAAGATATAGAAGATACAGGGAAAATTTTGGTTATAACTTTACATGATACCAAAACGTGTATTTACCGTAGGATCAGATTGCAACGGATATGAAATTTATCTTAAGTATTCACGATTGAGACCCAAACAAGTAAAACAATAGATTTTTCATTTACTATAATCACAGTAAGTGCGCAAAACTACCAGTTGGATTCAACAGTTTTGCAAAAAATTTCCCAAAAAAGTTGCAGAAAACTCCCAGATGCATCCAGTTACACTGCTTGAGGAGGACCTCTGCCACCTTCCTCGCTGACAGTGAAGCTGACATTCAAACACTTAAAAGGCATGGAGGATGGCAGTCAACTAGTGCGGCTGAAGGGTATATTGAGGAAAGCATCGCCAATAAGTTAAAAATTTCAAAAAGTATATTTCATCAGCAAGAACTAATGGCACCTCAAGGATCATTCAGGGATGCAGATGGAGAATCATAATTTTCAGGAAGAGCAAATAGAATTTAATAAATTTGGTGTTGTTAAGTTTTCAAATTTGAATAATTGTACTTTACATAATAAGCGGCACTTTTTGACATACAAGTGATTTTTTTCACTTCCGGTTTCGACTGAAGTGACACAAACTTTCGATTTTTAAATGGAACACCTTGTATATTATTGCATTTTTGAATTCTGCATAATTTTCTGAATTCAACAATACCAAATAAGTGACACTTCAAACGTCACTATTTTTTATAATATAATTTTTAGTTTTCCATTTAAGTGTGCCATAATGGTTCCGATTTATTCTAAATGACCCGTGTAATGCTAGAAAAAAAACGAAATCCCCTAAATTACGTGATTTATGAGCAAATAAAGTTGATCAAAATGGTTTTTGGGAAAAAACTCAATTTTTTCAAATGGAACCATATTAGTACCGTGGTACCATTATTAGTACTATTAATAAGGAATTTATTCATATGTTGTATTAAAATCACTTGTATGTCAAAACGTGCCGCTTATTATGTATATAGGATATCCCAAATTTCAATCAATTATCTTCCAAACTAAAGGAGAAAAGGGGGTGTACCATGATCCTGTTACACCCGGTATATAACAAACTGTGTTTTATCAACAGTGACATTACTATATAGTAAAGTAACATTTCTATGTGGTAAAGTGCCACTTTAATAAACGATTTTGAATTTAGTAAAATAGCACATTACCAGTCAAAATGCGAAAAAAGTAATTTTTCATATCAACACACAGAGTTGTTCTTTGGGCTCGTAAATTTTATTAGGTCGTGGTATTGCTCAAGCACGTAAACATTTTCCACTTTTCTGATTATTTTTTTCAATCCGACCAAAATCTCTGTTGGAATCTAGGTAACTATGACCAACCTTCGGGAATTTGTGGTCAATAATCATGAACAATCTATTCAAAATTGGAAGTTGGTGGAGGCAAATAATGTTAAAATTTTTGATTTCGACCAAATTACAAGATGATTACTATCTTCATCCATTTCTCTGAGCAAGGGCAAAACCTATACAAACAACCTGCTATTTTACAGCTTTCTCTATTTATCTAATCAAATAAAAAAAGGTCTATTTCCTCCAGAAATTCAACTGTGCACATCGAAATTATGTAGCAACGTTTGCCTCAAATAAAAATCCATGAGTCTCGGAAGTGACATTGTTTGTTGTATCCAAAATTATATATAACATTTATTTTTATTAATAAAAGGCTTTTCTCTATCACGTCGCCGAGTCTCAAAACCTGCTAATTTTCTGTATGCTCATCAACATTTTGTTCAGTATCATTCTTCGGATGCTCAAAACTAAAGTTCGTAAAAAAAATATTTGAGGAAAGTTTCACCATAAAATTGTCGCAAAGATTTTTATCCTCGCATTATTTAATGTACATTTCGTATCTTCGAGTTATAATATTTTATGGTGATTTTTATTCCGTGAATAATGCGGCTGGAAATGTTTTTATATTTTTTTAGTCCTTAATCCATTGATCTGCGTGAATGGTGCTGTCCGTTTTATCAAGAAGTAGATTGTCCAGTTTACAGTTTTTTTTATTGACCTCAACGTTTTTCTGCTAAATTAATGTAATGAAGAAAATGCATCGCTACATACCAAAATTGTTTGTCTACCGTAAGTTACTGAATACGTGAACGAATATTGTTTCGGAGTTTTTACATTAATTCTACGCGACGCACAGTGGACGAAAACACCGAAAAGCTGGCCAAAATATAAAGGCATTGAGCTATTTTACTGAAATTGTGCATACAGGGGTTTTTTGTATCGCTGATCAAGAATCCGAAGTTGAATTTTGAAAAAACAAAATGGCGGCCATGAAATTCCCCCAAGACATAGCAAAAATCGCCAATTATCGCTGCATTTTTACAAAACTTTGTATACAGTTTTTTTTGGGTCGCTTATGAAGAATCCCATATAGAATTTCAAAAAAATTACGATCAAAAATATATACATAGTTCAAAAATTATTATTAAATTGAAGCGAATTCATGTGTTTCATTTGTTTCGGGAAAATTAGGATCTGGGGGAATGGAATAAAAATGTGTAATGACTTTGAAAATTAATTTTATTCAATTACTATCTGAATTACATTCATAGTCGCATTCAAAAGGAGCCCACTTTATGGTGCACGAATGTGCATGTATCCGTGCATTCGCGCACAATTTGGTCAATATCTCGCAAAGATGCAAAAAGATGCAGCTAATTTTTTATACACTTTCGAAAAAATTTTCATTGGCCACATTCCAATAAGTTTCAAGACCAACCATCACCAACCGCGTAACTTATGGCTTTTTTTGTGGAGTTTATGAATCGTTGCATGTACAAAAATGCACTCCACTTCGATAATTATTTACTAATTACCATATAAATAAACTGATTTGATACTGAGATATTTTAATTGTACTTACTTTCAGATGCAGAATCCATTTTTATGACACAGAAAACTGCACTCAGGTAGTGAACCCGGACCGGTATTAACGGTCGTTTCTAATGCTAGGGGTACCACTACAACGATTTAAAACGTTTCCATTTCAAAAAAAAAATCTTAATTTTTTTAATTTTGGCCAGCTTTTTGGCGTTTCCGTCCACTGTGCGACGTGCAATTCGTGTTTTAGCAGTACTGTTAAATAAAAAAGAATACAGATTGAAATGCAGTCAATCTGTATTTTTCCTTGCACAACAGTCCCTGTTCTATTTTCTTTTTTCAGCACGGTTTTCCATTTTGGTAGGGACATTCTTCTCCTCTGTTTCTTGCAATCGCTCATCTTTTTTCCATTAGTTTGGACTTCGGAGCCGTTTTCTAGAAACTTTTTCTTTTAGATTAAAAATTTTCTTCCTAAAGTTGGCATTTTTTCTAAAAAATTGCATCATTGTGGCCATTTAAAACTAATTCATTTTCGGCCATGACAGGTAATTTATTTACAAGGTAATCATTTATTATGTGTGGTAATCCTTACAAGTTTCTTAAAATTTTTCTCAAGAATTCACATTTATCACTATTTCCGTCTTCATCACATGAGGGGAACATACGCACTACCAGTGGAAACACTTTCATTACTAGATATATTTTGTGGCATTCGAGTTTTACCGAAACCCATATTCATACAAATGCGCCGAAGAAGAGGTTATTTCAAAACTGCATTTGATTTTGAAGGCCTTCTTTCTGGAATAAACTATACCTACTGAAAAAAAGAAAATCGTGCAGCTCCAAAACGGCTGGTTTTACAAAATTTTCTATACAATTAAAATTATTCATAATTTATCCCCTAATCATATGAATCATATTTCAAGATTCCAGTCATCGAAAAATAATTTACAATTTAGAAGAAAAATGTCTAACTAATTATTAAGTCTTTTTTTTGGTATCAATTACACTGCATCTATAAAATTCAAACATCTTTAGTATTTTCGAGATTTTTGTATGGTTACGAAATCTACTACAGTCAAAGAACTATTAATGTTTCAAAACAGCAAAAGTGCTTTATGCATTTTTAATACATAATTTAATGTTTTATTGAATTCAACCAAAACATATTGGAAGATTCAAAATTATTGGGAGAAAAATTCATTTCTGGCCAAACCCGAAGTGATATAAGAAAACTGAATATAAAGAATATGTTCCAGTAACACCTTTATAACAAAAAATATAATTTTTTGATTTTTTTTGAAAAAATCGGCTTTTCCGCCATAACTTGTTTGCTTGAAAATCAATTGTTTCTGTCTTAGTGGTATCATCATTAAATTTGAGCAATTTGATATGTCTACACTCGTATGTCTGTAAAAGAAAAATGAACGTTCCACGTCTACTGAGGTTAAGAGGGCTAATCGAACCAGTGTTTGTAAGGTAATTTTTCAAAATTTATTTCTTCCATACGGTTTGGTCAAATTACACCAAATTTGGAGGATCAGTAGTTGAAAATGTACTAGAGGGTACATGTATATCTATTTTAATTAATTTTCACTTTATGTAGGGAAAATTTATACTGTAAATATAAGTGAAATTTGGACGTGATTAGCTCCTGAATTATGATATCAATCGGTAAAATTCGAGGTAACATTCATACATGTCGTCTAGAATGAATCTTCATAATTATGCTCAGCAAGTTTCAAACTTTTATTCCGTACTATTTGGTTAAAAAGAATTTTCTAAATAAGTATATTTGTCACTACAAATGGAGCAAGGAAGTGTTACCTCTATCGGGAATCGCACCTCAATAAAGTCGGTGAATAAAACGTCCAGTGAAGGTATAGTCAAGAGCAAAATTACTCAGCGGCGCATGTATAAAAACTTTCTAGAGAGTAACACAGCTATCCGAGGCTTTTTCCTGACTAGGCCCCTTAATGATAAGAGCAAAGTTACGTGTAATGTTATACACGTTTATACCTGTTTCCAACCTCAATACTGGTTGCATATAATAATAATAATAATAATAATAATAATAATAATAATAAAGGACTTTATTGATAAATATATAGAATTTACAAGTGCACAAGGAAAGAAAAAATAATAAAAATGATTTATCAAATGGCGAAGTTCAGCGTATCCACA
Organism: Rhamnusium bicolor; assembly: GCA_029963845.1. Taxonomy (NCBI): domain Eukaryota; kingdom Metazoa; phylum Arthropoda; class Insecta; order Coleoptera; family Cerambycidae; genus Rhamnusium; species Rhamnusium bicolor. The sequence goes on from JANEYF010003153.1 coordinate 1,543,075, forward strand.
ACTAGTGTAGAGGCTGTTCTTCCACTTAACCAACAAAGATAGATAGACTAGATAATTAAATATGAGTATTGACTTAATAAAATAACAATAGTATAATAAATAATAATGTACACAACAATATACTAGCAATTCTGTTATTGAGATTCTAAAATAAACTTCCGCAATTTAAATTTAAAGATTTTTACGTTTTTAATTTTTCTTAAATCTGCAGGTATTACATTATAAATTTTATGAATATTAAAAGAGAATGACCTTTCAAAAAATGTCGTTTTATGGGCAGGGGGTGTAATTAACGATTTTCTTCTAATATTAACGTTGTGAATGTCCGTTCTGAAACATATTTTATTATATAAGTAAGGTGGACATTTGTTTTGCAAAATTTTGTGATAGAAGACAGAAGCACCAAGAAGACGTCTATTGGCCATGTTTAACCACCCAATGTCTTTTATTCTATGAGAGATATGTTCCCTTCTGCGAATACCACAAATTAACCTTACGCATGCGTTCTGAACTCTCTGTATTCGTTTAGCTGTTAAGGCATCCAAACATGGTCCATATAAAGAAGCACAATAATTAAATTGTGATAAGACAATAGCGTTACATAACAATTTCAGGGTTGCTTTATTCAGTAAATTTTTGCTGTTATATATTTTTCTTAGGTTGCCGAATGCTCTTTTTATACAAGTATTTATGTATTTTTTAAATAGCAAATCATTATCAATATAGACACCAAGATTTTTAGCTTCATGGACTGTATCTAAATGTATATCTTTAATAATTATATCTAAATCAGCTTGATAAGAATTCCTATGATGAGGTTTACCTAGTAACATTGTGGCAGATTTTGATGGATTGATTTGTAAAGAGTGATTTTCAGAATTTTTAATTACAGGTGTATAAATAAACGCATACATATAAATGATATATCAATTAATTCAATTATATAGGGTGGCTCACCGGGAACTGCTTCGATCGATATAGGGACACCCTATATATTTTTGGGTTTTCGAAAGGAGCATCAAATTCTGAGTCAAAAACATGTAGAATACCCTATGCCTAAACCCAGTCGTTTTAGAGATATTTGACATTTAAAAAAAAATTTCACAGGTGTAATGGTTTACAATAACCTTTATAACTTTCTTCGTGTAAGAGATACTCATTTACTTTTTCGCCCGCAGAAACACCATAAGGTGAGCTACGCTTTATAGTTTAAAGAAATTCAATAATAGTATACCAAGTGTTCCATTTTTACGTTACATTTTGTAAACTTCAAACCGCGAAAACTTAAGTCAAATGGAACACCCAGTATTTTTTACATCAAGTTATGTAAAATTAAATTCCTTTTTTTCTATATACGCATTGTGGGGGTTTAAGTTACAACTTTTTGAAATATTTGCGATTTTCTTAGAAATTCAAGAATTTTTTTGTAAACATTTTATCAAATTAGCCATAATTAGAAACAATCAGTAACGTCAGTCATTCTCTTATGTCAAAAAATGCTACCGCGTTTAAATTACACCCACGAAGACTTTTTCAATTTGTTTATTATTTATGGAGAATGTGATAAAGTAATATCAAGACCTTGTAGTACATTTGTTACTAGATATCCACAAAAACGGAAAATAACTATTATTGGATTGAAGACACTTTGCCTAAACTAAAATAGTTAAGATAAAAACATGATTCCATTTTAATTTAATAATTGTTCAAAATTCCGTCCTCGAACCTCCACACATTTTTCGCACCTTCGGATTAGTTCTTCATCGGTAGCTCTTCTAATTGAATCCTGTGGTAAGTTTTGAAATGCATTTCTTACTCTCTGCATACAATCCTCAATAGTTGTTAATGGACTCTCATAAAACTTTATTTTTAATAGTTCCCCAAATAAAATAATCTAAAACTGATAAATCGGGCGAGAGACGAAGCCATAGGAAAGGTCCATTATTGGCGATCTATTGATCGTAAAAAGCTTCTTGTAAAAAATTATTTATCAAATACGCGTTATGTGGGGGAGCACCGTCCTGCTGATAAAAAATGTTTCTGTGTTCGGCGAAAGGTAAAATTTCTAAATAGTTATCATTCAAATTTTATAAAATATTTAGATATATTTCACCTAAAAAAAAAAAATACAAAAACAAAAAAATTAACTATACATATTAGCAGAAGAAGAAATCTTTATAACTTACTGTTTAAATTTTCCTGAAAAAATTCTAATGCCACCACTCTATCGTTTCTTATGGCACAGTAAACATTAAACTGCCAACTTCCTTGAAAATTTCGCTCCCTGAACACATGAGGATTCGAGTCACTCCAATAATTTGAATTGTGTCTATTAAAAAGTCCATTTTTGGTAAATTTAACTTCATCTGACCGTATAATATTTAACAAATAAGAATCGTCGCCTACAGACCTTAGAATAAATTCACAAAAATTTTCTCTTCTTAGGATATCTGTTTCTTTTAATCGTTGAATCATTTGGAACGAAACTAGGTGAAATTCATGTTTAATTCTGTGAACTGAATCCTTGCATAGTCCCGATTCCAGAGCAGCTTGTCTTAATGACATCATTGGAAATGTATAAAAATATCTCAGAATTGATATTTCTACGTTGTCGTCATCAACAATAGGCTTCCGCTTTTGAATTCTTGCCTTGACAGAGCCATAGTTTTTAAAATTATCCAGTATGCGTTTTAGTGTTTGGTGACGGTTTCCGTTTATGTAGATATCGAGTAGCAAATATACTACAAGTTCTTGATATTACTTTATCACATTCTCCATAAATAATAAACAAATTCAAAAAGTCTTCGTGGGTGTAATTTAAACGCGGTGGCATATTTTGATATAAGAGAATGACTAACATACTGATATAATTCTTGATTTTCTAAGAAAATCGCAAATATTTCAAAAAGTTGTAACTTAAACCCCCATAATGCTTATGTCAAAAAAAAGGATTTAATTCTACATACTTGATGTAAAAAAATACAGGGCGTTCCATTTGACTTAAGCAAGTTTTCGCGTTTTGAAGTTTACAAAATGTAACGTCAAAAATGTAACACTTGGTATACTATTATTGAATTTCTTTAAACTGTAGAGCGTAACTCACCTTATGGTCTTTCTGCATGCCAAAAAAGCAAATGAGTATCTTTTACACGAAGAAAGTTATAAAGGTTATTGTAAACCATTACACCTGTCAAAAAATTTTTAAAATGTCAAATATCTGAAACGGCTGGGTTTAGGCATAGGGTATCTACATGTTTTTAAATCAGAATTTTATGCTCTTTTTCGAAAACCCTAAAATATATAGGGTATTCCATTAGAAATAAGCAAGTTGGTATCGACTTCCGGTATAACCGGAAGTGCCAGATGCTTTTAATTATTTTAGTTGACCACACTGTCATTAGTAATTCCTTAAATTTTGAAAATTTTCTGGTGCGTACTTTTCCCTATATCGATCGATGCAGTTTCTGGTAAAACACCCTGTATAAAATCTCTTTAAAAAATAGGATTCTTTTATATAGCTGCCGGCTCTAAAAATGATAAATATTTCCGCTGCCATGATATTACTAGCAAATGTATAAATTTAATATTTCTTTTTTATTAGCTTATTTTATTTATAATCAGAGCCACCTATTAAACGTGAAATTTTGGTAATGGCCGATAGAGGTCAGCCACTTCGTGATTTTCGCCAGTTGTTTAATTAATCACAAATTCCTTTCGACAAACGTAACAAATATAACAACCCGAGAGAGTAATATAAAGACTACACGAAAATTTGAAAAACACTCTCATTAAAGCATATAAATATTTGAACCTCACTTCACACCAGTGATTTAACTAAACATAGTGCCGACCAGTCAAAATTGACACATCGCTTGTCGCCATTGTTTTTAACGACGGCATAGTAGTTCTTCGGTGAATCGCCAGCTGCCCTTCAGCAATGAATGAGTCTTATGTATTTCATACATAATTTATTGCTTGGTGGCGGCTGACGAGTCGCCGGAGAACGACTATGCATACGGTCGTGATACTGTAATCTGAGTTACAAAAGTGAAGAGATAGATTTTCACGTTGTTAAGTTGTCGGTGAAATGGAAATATAAATATGACAAAAATTTTTATAACTTTTACAGGAAACTTATCATAGATAAATATAACATATATCTTTTTAAACAACTACTTTCCTGACTATTTCTACTTTTAGGAAAAATCCCAGCTTTTCGATCGGGGATCGAACCCGCAACTCCGGGGTGAGATGCAAGTGTTCTTACCGCTCAACCACGAAGCCACATTAATAATATTTATTATTTGACAATTTTTAGGGAATGCACTTTTAACCAGGTCACTTGAAAGTAATAAATAGAATTTAAATCATGATAAATCAAAAAGAAAAATTCTCATAAAATTCCTTTATTACTGTGACCGGTTTCGTGAACAAATTAATTACTTCACATCATCAGACACAGGAATTTTTATAAATAAAAAACAGGGTCGTCAAATTAAAATTTTATTTATAAAAATTCCTGTGTCTGATGATGTGAAGTAATTAATTTGTTCACGAAACCGGTCACAGTAATAAAGGAATTTTATGAGAATTTTTCTTTTTGATTTATCATGAATAATTACTCATATGGGATCAACCTACCTACGTTAGAATTTAAATCGTTGGTGCAAACTTTCACCATTGGTCTGTATATCGTGTAACACAACCAACTATTAATAAATACCACCTGGGCTAGAGGTCGCCGCTCTCGGTATCGCTATCCGCCACAGAGACATCTATGATATCGGTCGAATAGTAGCATCTGGACCATATGAGAAGTTTCACATACCTCTCACCACTACTCATATTTATTAACAGCTTACAATTTTTTGTTTTATGATACATTGTCTCATGTTGGATTGGTAATGTAAAAAATGACATTATAAAGGCGTCGACAATATTTTTCGATCATCTTCACATAAAAAATTAAAACCTCAAGTAAAAGCAGATACACTGTATAGACACAAAATGCGCACCACACAGATGGTAGACCATATTTTTTAATGCTATACTAAATATTCTAATTATTTCGTATTATTTGCTAGTTTTATGATGATGTTGGGCAAGCATAAATAAGTTTAACGTAAACCTAATTGTATTATGCAAATCCCATTAGCTTCTTAATATTTTTAAAAGGGAATTTTATATGTATACTCACTGTTTTAAAGCTTTACATACATTAGTTTTATGACAATTATTAGCAAAATCAATAGGTCCAGCAGTTTTATAACTTAATTTTATAATGTCTTAAAAATTTTACGACTTGGGTTTATACCCGTCAGATTTTCTTTCCAATAAGACGTGCAATTTAGCATATTGGATATGTCCGCTTTATGTTTAATATATAACTTAGATTTCAAAATTGAATAGTGTCCATAAATTTGTGGATCTCAATTTTTTTGATAATTCATCAAAATGAACAATTAAGACGTTTTCTGAAAAGCTGCTAACCTTATTTTTGTCCCACCGATCCATAAAGTGAGAGTAAAATTTTTCGTATGTTTTTGCTGATTTTACGGATAATAAATTATTTGCTGTTTTTGTGGCCTGTTCTACAACTTCTGGTGGTTTTTACCGATTTTATGTGCAAAAGCAAAAATTTTAGGAACTTACAAGGCAAACAGTAAATATGAACTTGACAAAATTGATAAATTTTAGATCCGTCATGCTCATAGTAATATTTGATATTGACTAAATATTGCTGTGATGTTGCATTTTCTATTGGTTATAAACTTTATCTTAATGAAAAAATCTGCATCATAATGAATTTTATTAAAGTACAGGTAGTAAATGTCTAATAAAATAAATCAATTAAAATATGGGAGTGTAAAAATGCTTTTTTTTATAAAACAATTGGCAATATTAATGCTTTCATTAAATATTTTTCATAAAATATTTATGGATATATGTGTAGGGCGGGGTAATTTGAGTATAAATTTGAGTTCAAAATGAATTATAGTACACATTACTTATAGTCTGTGCTACACTAATGTTACATAATCAATTTTATCTTACACTGGATGTCTCCTAAAAAAGTATTCTTTAATCGTAACCACTAAAATTAAGTATGCAAAAAAAAATCCTATACTTATACCAAAATTAGCCTTGGTTTGGGGTAATTTGGGCGTCTCGTTATGTGTTCACAGAAAGCAATTGAAAATAATCTTTATACCTGATTTACCATACATATAGTTAATTTGGGTTTTAGGGAAAATTCGGGGACAGTCGAAAATAATAAAAACCAGTGAAGTCGAATAGTTTTTATTAACTCGTAAGTAATTTACATAGTAACACCTTGAAATAAATCAGAATCCTACAAAATTTATGGAATAATACCTTTAAATAAAACAAAATCTAAAAACATGAAAAATGGTAAACTATTATTTTGACAAGAAAAACGTATTTAGGTAGGTAAATAAATTTGTAGTGGTTAAATTTATAAAAACTTTCATTAAATATTGGAATATCCAATACTTCTCGTATGTCAGCTTCATGAACCCACTCAATATCATCTGTTTCCCGGAAATATGTATCGTGATCCTTCGCCTTTGCATTTGACAACAAATTTTATATGGTATCTTACTGGCCTTAATTTGTCCCCTATATTCCTTAACTCTGGTTCCACATTCACTCTGATAGTCAATGGAAACCCAGTCTCCAACATTTCGTATTGTTGATATTTCAACATCTGAGACCATCTCATTTTTCATATCATTATTAAAACTATTTTCACTTGAACTGTCCGAGTTATCTCTTTTTTTGTTTTTTTTTATTTTATTTTTGTTCATAATTTTTGATTTGAGACTTTTTTCCTCTTTCTTCGTCTTTATTATCAACTTCATCATCGACAATTGATTTTTTCCTTTTATCTGTAGTCTTGGTGGCTGGTGATGAAAATATATTTATCTTCATTTGTTTCTGTTTTCTTATCACTTCTTCTATTCTCAGCCTTTCCGTGACCTCTTCTGTTGTTAACACTTCTCTTGATGTTCCTTGAACTCTCTTCCTTTTTGGTCTTGAATTTTTTAATGGTTTCTGTTGACTATGAGGGCGAAATTGTTATTAATATCGTTTTCCGACGTTTGGCTAAAGGGGGATGATTTTGGAACCGTTTCTTTTTTTGTGAATGGTTCAAGTTCTGAATTTTCAGGAGATACTTGTAAAAGTAATTCTTTGGTGAGATGTTTCTGGCAGCCAGTAGCGGATGCGTGGCTCGTAGAAGGTATGTTGTAACTGGTAAATGGTGTGTTGTAATTTGTAGATGGTGAGATGGAGATTTTCTTAGAGGCAGAAGTAGAAGACACTTCAGTGGCAGGATTATCAACATTTTCTGTTATATTTATATCGGCCACCACTCTATGCTATACTGCAGTCTTATTTACAGGATATAAACCACTCCCTTTAAATCCGGCAATTATATGTTCTGGTTTCGTCTCTGTAGTAAGCCTCTTTAGCAGAGTTGAGAACACTGTTTTATTAAAATGTTTTAGGCGTGTCTCGTAGTACCAGTTCTTCAAGATTTTCCTCCACGATTTCTTTAACGGACCGAAAAGACCTAAATCTAATGGTTGTGGGGCATAACTGGTATTTGGTGGGAGACATAAAATTATAATGTTTTGTTCTCGTGCTTTAGCCACTGTATTGTATGTAATATAGCTACCATGACCATCTAAAGGACAAGAATTGGTTTTTCTATATCAGCCGCTTGTCGGCTAAAACCAGCAAACCATTCTTCAAACAAAAAATCTTGCATCCATCCGGAAGGAGTTACTCCATATAATGCACCAGGTGGTCCACCAAAAGTCCATGTATCATGTAGCCTTTAAAAACAACACAAGGTGGAAATATCTGCCCAGCCGTGTCACCAACTAATAAAACGCCTGCAATTTACCAGTCTCCACTTCTCTGATATGCTGTTCGTACACTTTTCGGAACAAATACTTTAGGAACCAAAGGATTTGTACCCAGTCCAGTCTCATCTAAATTGAAAATGCAGTGGGGAGCATTGGTAAGTCCGTTGTTTTTCAGAATATTAGTGTGGGTCACAATAAACCCATCTAGAACAAATTACCTCAACCCTGGTGCTCTGGACTTTGTTAAAATTTCAGGCTTTCTTTTAGTCAGTTTATGGCTCCATCGTTATTCAAATCCTTTCATGAAATCGATACCAAGTGTATCATTTGTAAATAGATTTTTCCTTCCAATGCTTTTAATGTAACTGCTAACCATAGCAACTAGATCCATCCAATCCATAGGGTACCCAGCATTAGCAGTAAATAACATGGCTTCAACTATGTAACCTTCTTCTTTTTCTGAAAGAATAGTCAGCTGACCAGCTCCTTCTTTAGAAGGTGGACATGAATGCCATCATCGAAGGGTTTCATAAGGAATATTATATTCTTTTGCTGCTACATAGACCGACTTTCCTTCATTTACAGCTACTCGTGTTGCAGCCAAACATTATGGTTATATTTTGCAGGCCTGTTCCTCACATAAGTTCAAGGCATTTAGACTGAAAGACATATACGCAAATTACCAGTTTTCTTTTTTTTTTTTTTTGTTAAAAAACTTACCTGTATTTATACTAAAAAATACCCAACTGATAAAAAGTACAGGTAACAAATGCTACTCAGTACAAATTTTGACAGTCCAAACCAGCTAACTCAGAGAATACGTCGCCAAAACATGTAATTATGGTCGTAAACTTTCAAAATAAAAAATATATGTGACTATCAGATCAGCCAGATAGCATAACATTTTTATATTTATATATTCTGTATAGTTTAAGTAAACATTTAATGAAAGAAAACCTCAAATTTAATGCATAAAAAACTAAAAATATTTTTTATTTTTCTATCCAATTTACTCCGCACTACCCAAATTGCCCCGCCCTACCCTAGTCACTATTTGTAGTAGAACGTTCCTGGAAGGGGCGTTTCAAGGGCCTTGAGATGGTGATGATCGTACGTACGTATGTATGTATATGTGTATGGAAGTAATTATACGTGTGTATGTGTATATAATGCATATATGTAAGCATGTACATATACGTGCATGTTTATATGTAATAATAATAATAATAATAACACCACATGAAATTACAACCCCCTTTATCCCTGAAGGTCTAGAATGACCTTGTGTGGGAGAGGGCTACACATTTAGAGACAATGGACACACATCCAATATCCAAGTATGCTACGATTAATCTCTCTCACGGAAAAATCCCAGTACCTCGACCGGGAATCGAACCCGGGACCCCGAGGTTTCGAGGCAAGTACGTTACCTCTAGACCACGTAAGCACATATATGTGCTTACATGTATGCACATATATGTCAATTCAGTTGTTTCTGTTGCTCTCTTCTTGTTTGTTGTTTCCAAAAAATATCCACAATAAATTTTCAACTGCCACCTATCGGTCTTACATTTTAATAAGACTAACAATTTCATAGTACTCTACCTAAAAAGTACTCAGTTTCATCTTTATATTGTATCTCTCCAACAGATCGAACCTCTATACCAACATTACTAAATATGCATTCCTAAATGTGTTGAAAATATTGACTGTGTGAATACGGGCAGTTGTTTATTAGATTAGAATTACTGTTTAATAATATTATCAACTAGCCGATATTTTGTGTTTTTATAGTGAAATTTTTTCCAATGAAAAAACTCTATTTTAATTAAAATTGATGCTACAACAATATATTAATTTGGGTAAGCTCCTTTTTAACTATTTTTTGATTCTTATTTGAACTTCTTAAATTAATTACAATTCTTGTTAGTTAAAAAAAAAATTATGTAATTTTATCCGTTATGTGAAATAATGTAAAGTTTTATGTATTTTTATCCTTTATATGTTGTAATGTAGTTCTTTTATTTATTCATTTATTTTTTTGTCAAAATGATGTGAATAATGGCTCGCACTGATTTCAAAACATAATTTGGTTCTTACAGCCCTGAAGATGGTGGGAACTATCTACCGAAACGGTGGCCAGTAATTAAAATTTACTATCCAAATTGCTCGTGACTTATTTCTCCATCCTACGAAGTGGTAACTACAAAAGCCCTAATAGCATTTAAATTGTTTTCATGGGTTTTTTGTATCTCCCTCTGTAAATTACTCATTATAAAAAAATCTACTTATAAACTTGTTTGGTGCTTTTGAATAAAGTAGGGAAAAACAAAATATAGAAAAAATAGATAATAGACGCCGTGACGACTGTCGTCAACTTAAAAGTCAACAATTACATTCATTTCTAGTCTACTATAGCTGTTTTCAACATCAGTTTTCATTTTCAGAACAATCCTTGCTGTTTTCCAAAAATAGAAACAATATAGAATCGAAAGATTTTTCTACAATTGCAAGAAAACGAACGACAACAAAAGATAATAGAGCAGTTTTATACAGGTCGCGGTCTCCATCACATAACGATTAGGTTGATGGCACGTAACTAGATAAGTTCTAGGGACGTCTCCACAAGATAACAGCTAAACTGGTTCCCATAGTACGTTACGTTAGTTAGGATTCCGGCGTCAGAGATGCGTCAAAAGTGAAAAAAATATATTGTTTCTGCATTCAAGAAATGTCAGGAAAATAAAATTTTGAGATACATAACCCTTCAAATGATAATGGAGAACATTGTTATTATAAGTTTTCGATAATTGTGTTATTGTTTACCGAATTTGTGTTAGTATATAAGAAATGGTGACAAATAATTAAATAAATATACTCACTACTCTCAGATACAAAAACAGAAGTTGTAATAATGAAATGCTTGCGCTGATGTAACAGGGTAATATAAATCTATAAACCTAGGCAAGTACATACCAACTTTATAATTTAAACATGTTTAGAAATATTTATACTAAAACACTTGTCATGTTTTAATGTATGTAAACATTGTTTTATTGACAATAACTAATAATTACAATTATTAGATATAGATATCAATTATATACAAGGTGTAACCGTTTTAAACACAAAAAATTTAATAGTCGACAGATTTTGGAAAAATATATGTGTACATTTTCTTATAAGCGCTTAGTTTCTGAATACAGAGCGTGAAACTTTTATTTAATACATGTTTTTGTCGCATAATTTTTGCATTTTTTTATATTCCAAATTTGGCGATGTTTATGTTAGATGGAATCTGAAATAACTCCGAAAAATTTGAGGGCAATCCTGATCGAAGGGTTGAATTCCGTGAAGAAATGATAAGGAAATTGAACCAGAAATAATTAACTATAGATAAGGTATTCTCTGATGGATCTTCATCTTCATGGACATATAAATCGTCAGAATTACAGATACTGGTCCAGAGAAAATCCTCATTGGATGCGAGTGTTAAATACTCAAAAATCGAAAATCCCAACTATGCCTGAGTAGGCATAGTAGGGAATCAAATAATTGCACCAATTCCAATATTCTTTGAGGATAACCTAACCTACTTAAATTTTCTCCAAACAGAGCTTATTCTTACTTTGACAAAATTATTTCCCCAATCCAAACAATCCAGATAGCAAATTCCTGCTTGAGGTTTCAACAGGACTGGGCACCAACTTATTTTATACTTCTTGTCTGCGAATATTTAAATAGAGTATTCCCGAACAGATGGATAGGCAGAAGAGGTGCGATGGAATGGCCCACAAGATCGCCTGACCTGGCCCCACTGGATTTATTTTAATGGTGCCCCTAAAGAACAAGATGTATCAAACAAAATCTGTAAACTTCCAAGAGTTAAAATACATAATAACGGTCTACTATTACTCCACAGATGTTCGAAAACGTCAGAGAAAGGAATTTTACTTTAGACTGCGTTGCTGTCAAGAAGTAGAAGGTGCTCATTTTGAACAATTTATTAATTAACGTTAAAAAACTGACTAAATGACTACCTGAGATGCGGTCTCCAATGATAAGTTTCCACATTGTATATTGATACATCATAATTAATTAAAATGTATATATGTATATTTATTATATTCATATATAAGACAAGTGTAATAATGATAATGAAATGATTATTAAAAAAAAGTTCACCGTCAACTATGTATCCAGTGATTTTTTTTCAGGAATTTGGTACAAGCATGAGATACACATATGCGATGACTGATATGGGTATGAAATAGCATTTTCAAATAAGTGTAATAATACTGTAAAAATATATACAAACACAACTGTTTAATACTTTAAATAGGTGAATTTTATTTCCAAACAAAAATACGTTTTCTGTTGCCGAGTAGTGACTAAAAATGCCCAAGGTTGAGATTTCGCAGAATCGGTTTTTTCATTGTCAGAATGTTGAGTCAAAAATTTAAATTACATTTAATTAACAACTAAAAATTTAAATTATTATAGCCGTTAGAACGATACCAAAGTACTAAAACTATTTTAAACGTCTTACTATATTTGGTATTTTAAATATTTATAAGTAAACATTGAAGGATTTGGTACTCCCGACGAAAAGACAGGTCGATTTAGGGATCTATATTTTGTAAGTGTAAATATCAACATGCTTACTTCTAATTACAATATATCAGGCTTTCACAATAGCTGATTAAATGAACAGGTATCTGATCTTGGCTCCTCGCACGTAACCAACCTTCCACAAATGCAAAAATGTGTAAACATATTGCAAAAGAACTAAAACCAAGGGTTAAAAAGGGGACGAGATAAGGCATCTCACCCCATTTCTATGCCACTCCCTTCAGTATTTTTTCCTAGCTTTAGATAAGTGCTACTATTATTGCTGTTGAACACGTGAGAATTTATAGTCAAAGATTCAAACCGTTAAGAAGATAAAAAAAATAGGTTAATATTTTCACCAATTTATGATGCTGCAGTTTGGATGATACGTACTTTTTTACTTAAAAACGAACGCCTGAACGAGAAAAAGTGTAAAGCAATAAAATGTTTGAAAATGTTTTGTGCATTATGAAAAAGAAATTCAGGGGCATAGGTGTAGCGATAAAAAAGTTTGACGGGCACAGGGGGTCATACCCCCCCTAATTCAAACTGTAAATGTAGAGCTAAGGAGCTGAAATTTTTCTAAAATATCTAACAGACATATTAAAACACAACAAATATTTTAAAAATATTTCAGAACTGGAAGAATTGCAAAATATTGTTCTTACAGGGTCGACTTTGAGGGGCTGTAGCTCCTCGGGGGTTCGTTTTTGTATAAAGGTAAATAGGTATATATCAATCTATATTCATCACCAGAACCTCCTACTAAAATTTTGACATACCTTTTAGAAACACTCTGTATATTTTTATACAGGGTGTTTCTACAACATTCTCTCACAATTTGGAATTGCAATACTTATTTACGTAACAAGACCGAAAAGTGATTCTTTACTGGGTGAGTAGGCAGCTTCCAAAAAGAGCGCCAGCGAGCCCTAGAAGCCGGTGAGTCCAGTAAAAACACTCTCCGCGTATGTTTCGTACAATATTTATTCTGCAACCGACCTTGCTAGTCTCAAAAAACTTTTTATAACAAGGAAAATTCATAAAATGCAAGTGATAGATGTCAGACGCTGTTGTTTAGAATGCCTGAGAGTCCGCTTCACTACGAAACCAGTGTTATTAGCAGCGTATTAAAAGATTTGATATTATAAAGTGAATATTTAAGTTATAATAAAAATAATTAGATACAGTTTAAGAAAATTGGGAACATAGGTTTTTTCATCAAGTTTATTAGTCAAAAAGTAGAAAAATGGTCAAGCGTTTTTTTACCGTCGAATCTTCTGTATCCTCGACAAAAAATTTATTTTATTTTATTATTAATAGCTGATATCACCTTGCAGTTATACATGAACTGTATCATTGGCTCATCCTAAGGACATTTCGGTGGGCGTTTTCACTGGATATTTCCATTCTTGGGTGTATTTTGTAATTTACGCATAGAATTTGTGAAAGTGCAGGTTGTTAGTGGTTTCACTGTTTCGCAATTATTTTACTATTAAAAATCGTTTTGCTTTGTTGTTGTGTTTTTGTCATTGACATTATAATTTTTGTTAGTTATAAGAGTTTTTTTGTTAGAATGGATAAATCCTATAAACCAAATAAGAAATACTATTCCTGATGTTGTACCGTACAAATCTGCCTACCAACCTGACAGGAACTTGTTATTGGAAAACGCATACAATTGTATTCTAATTGTAGCAGGAATGTTTTACATACTTTTTCGTATTTTAATTATTTTTCTCAAAAATTGCAAAGTTAAAGGTGATATCAACATTTACTTGTTTTTTACGTTACACAAAACCAGAGTATATGTTGATATCTCCCTTAATTTTATAATTTTTGAGAAAAATAATTAAAATACTTACCGTAACTACGCTGATTTTTAACAAAAAAAAACGTACAAAATGATATAAATGCAGTCGCCTTGAGCTCTACACAACCCCTGATATCCGGACCGCTAAGAATCGGTGGACATAAACTAATCTTCACTGCAGCTGCCTAAGCCTCTATTAACAGCTAATGGGGAACAATGTTCTTGTACTCTAAAGAGGAACTGGCACCCGAGAAATAACCGTTAACCACAATACCGCCGTAGATGTGGGCATCATAAATGACGCTTTTCCCTTCATCAGACGTTTTCTAATGTTTTCTGCTTTTTTGACTGGAATATTTTGATATTATTAACACTTCGGTTACGGCTCTTACATAGCACTTATTCATTGTAATATCATTTTCTCAATGTATACTCTAATATACAGCGAGCGCTGTATCCAAGTGGAACAGGCGTTAAAAGGAAAGCAAATAATGACGTGTATGGATTATGCCCTCTCCACTTGTAGTCATCAATACCACACGTACGTCATTTGCTTTCCTTTAACGCCTGTTCAAGTTGATCAACGCTCGCTGTATATTTTGACAGTCGTCCCATCGCAAAACTATCTATTACCTTAACATTCTGATTAAATTGATGATCAGTTGGTAACATGTTTACGCATTTTAAGAAAAAAATTGCCCTGCATTTGCCAGAACATTTAATTTATTAGGTGTTTAGTACTTTTTTCAACTTACCACAAGCATCGTTCATATTTATTTATTCACAAATAAATTATTTAGAACTACGGCGACCGTTGGTGATTAAGAGGCAAATGCTACAATTACAGCTTATGCCGTGACTACAGCAAGCAACTGTAACTCTTTCATTATTAATCGCACCAGCATGGTAGTCGAAAGTTTTGTATATAAACACAAACCAAACTCCTTTTAAATTGTTTCTAGGCAATGCATTCAAGGCATCATACTCGGTGCTATTCGAAGTATATTTGCCCAACTTTTCACCATTTCATACTAACAAAATGCCCAAAATTACACACTGAAAACAAACTACACAAAGACAATTTATCTAATACATCCTGATAAAAATACGATCAGCAGCTGGGTAGCCGGAAGAGCTGTATGTAATAATAATCCATTTCCATTTATGCTTGTTTGCACGGATCTCTACTACAAAAAAATAGGAATCAAAAAAAGTATCACTTAAATCCGGCTACCACCGGCGCGTGGCTCAGGGAGTTTATGGGCTCGACAAATCAATTTCTCCTACGCTCGATCTCCTTTGTGGCATATTTATATATTTATATTTACCGACCGTGCACGGCCGAGCCTTCTAATTCCCATCACGCGTGGCTCGGCAAGTCATGTGCCATACTTGCCAAGCCTCGAGCCGTTGGAAGCCAGCTTTATGCTGAAATGACATCAAATACAAAAAACTGCATTTCAAGGAGTTTTTTTTACAATAAATGCTCAAAATCTCCTTCCACAAGTTGACAATGTCCCAATCGGTCTATGAAGCACCGAATGAAATTTGTAGAAAATTGGCGTGAACCTGTGCCATTTTGTAACGTTATGTGGTTCCTTAGATCCTCAAGATTATCTGGTATGGTTTTGTACACTCAGAGCTTAATGTATCCTCATAATAAGTGACTTCTTCTCGCTATCTTGCAAAATGTGGTGGGGCTCCGTATTGTTGAAACCAGATATCAGGAAACATGGGATTCTTGAGCAAGAAGCGCTGCGATGGCTGGTGTAATCTAATTTCTTAATAAATCACGATATCATGCTCCATGAAAAAAAGGTCCGATATGATTGCCTATTAAACTCGCCTACACGTTGACTTTTTGGGATGTTCCGTGTGTATCAAATACGGATTGCCATATACTATTTATACTTATTACCCTTCCATTTAAACAAAACGCTGCTTCATCAGAGAATAGATTTAGTTTAATCACAAAATTATTAGCATTACATAAATTTTGCAGTTTCACAAAATTATATTCTCCGATCTGGATTATCTTCTGAAAGCTCCTGAGTGAAATGGACTTTATAGGGTTTTATCTTTTCGAATTTCATAATATTAATAACGACATTTTGCATATATCGTTATCCAAAGCTAATTGTGCTGTCGATGTTTGAGGACTTGTAGCAACTCACTTTTAGGCGTGGGTTCCACGCCTAAAAGGGATGCCGGCGAACTTCCAATCGGACCTTAAGACCATGTAGATGCAACCATCGAGTTTTGACACGACTCCCAAATACGATCTGCAATATCTATTATATCCTTAATATCCGTCTTACCGGAGGCGGTAATGGCAATAAAAATAGTTTTGGGTAATCGTCTTTTCCATAATTTGACAAGCAACTCTTAGCTAACCATATGGGAGCCTCCTACAACGCTCAACATAACCGATAAAAATCGGACGGTTTGAGGTATCCCATTTGTGAACCTGAGAGCAAGTCATCCAAACGTTTCTCCTCACTGGAAGTTAAGCGCGAAATTAATATATATTTTAAATTAACATACAAATTCCCTTCAGGAGGGTTAGTTATGTCATAAACGTTATTAATAATTTCCAAAGGCAAACTAGCGACTACCTGGTTATATTTCCTTCGATCGTTGGTAAAACGAGCTACGGCAAATTGGGATTCTACTTGAGCAAACCAAATCTCCGGTTTCGATACCCAAAATGGTGGAAGTTTGACGGTCGTGACATATTGATCCTAAGTCGTAATTACGGGAGTATCAACTAAATTTTCGCCGATGGGCTGTGCCATCGCTAATTAGTCGATCGATTAATTATTCTTTCGTTCCAACAAGGTAAATGCTAACACAACTCACTCACCGTAACAGCAGCAAAAACTTGTCCCATATGACGTTCTCCAGAGTAATAGCGGTAGTCTACTGCAAAATTCCTTGAAATCGTCCCATGGGCAAACCAAAACAGCAGAAAGTCGTAAGCTCAATCTATATCACGTTGGGGTCACCAATATATAGGTTAATTCTATATAAATAATCAGATAAATATTTTATATATTTTATTATGTATATGAATATATATATCTAATGTCAATTCCGAAATTTCTTCCAAAAATATTTGTTATTTTTCTTCCTCCTTTTTTTTGGGGTTTTTCTCCATGGATACTTCATAACAATTTTCTTTCAGCTTCTGCATTCAGCGAGGTAAGTAGAGTAAGTGAGTTGCTACAGACTCCCCTCAATTTGTAGCATAAAATTGAATTTTACATCATCGGTTACAACTGATTTTAGCAGTCTTTGACATGTTCTGTTTGTCTATAACGTTTTACACACTATGGATCTAGTAATTTCCCGATTTGATGGTTAAACTTGTACAATTCCATAACATTTAATTAGATAAATTTTTCTTCTTTAGTTAACATGTTTTGTATTAGTATTATTAGTGTTATTGTTGTAAACTTTAGTTTGACACATCAATTGAGCACTAAGGTTTTATTATTTTAGTAGACAAGTACTACAACATTATTTTGACAAGTATAATAGATAAAATTTCAATAATGTGTCAAAATTAAGATGTCTAATGTTAGCCTACTACATTTAAAAGTCAAAATAGTAATGTAAAGTCACTCTTTATTATAAAACGTGCATCTCTTAATGACTTCAAATACCTATACAAAAATTGTAATTAATTGCCGGGTGTCCCATGGCAGAACCCTAGAGAAAAATATGTTCTATTTGCGAAAAATACTTCTTTGTAAAATTGGGTGCTAGATAGAAAAACATGTTTCATGATAAAAAAAAATCTGTCTAAGCTTCTGCCATTTGACACCTTATAATTAATTAAACGTATTTATGGATATTTGGAGTGTTTAAGAGATGCACATTTTTTAATAAAGAGTAACTTTTTCCCTAATTCTATAAACGTAGAAATGTTTACTTCATCTCAAACCTGAATAGTTGGAGAATTTCTTGTATAGAATGACTTTCTTTTTCGTAAATCATTAAATAAAGAACTTTTTCCTCTTGGCAACCCCAACCGTGGGCACACTGTATATCTAAATTAGATTCTCAAGATTGAATGTATTAGCATAATTTCTATAATTTTAAAAACATAAAAGTATTAAAATAGTATAAATTATTATTCGCATCTTGATAAAGATGAACAATATAGTGGTAAAACATTTCCTACAATAATTTATTTAAAATTTACTGCGGGTAATTTTCATTACCTCAGAGGGTTGTAATCACAAATATAATATGAAAATTAATGTCACAATTTAAATTATACAGAATACTCCACAATAAATTTAACCCCATAAAATCTAAAGAAATATTGTGCGAAATATGCACATTATTTGAAAACAACCAACACACACCCAATATCCGATGAGACTAGGACTGATTTCTTTCCCAAAAAAAATATTCCCGATTGCTAGCTTGAGGTTGAAATCGCTATACAACCAATAATTAATATCAAAGGTAAAAAAAGAAAACATCTTGAAGGTGTTAATTTTCCTACAAAAACGTTGAATTGGATTTGTTTTGATAACATTATTTAATCCAGCTGTTCAACGAGCACAATACAATTTACATTTATTAAAACGGACCCGGCAAAACGATGTACCCAATTTAAGATTCAATTTTCTCAGTTACTTTTAATATGTTAAAACGAAACAACCTGATTTTATTGACAGGATGGTAAATTTAGTTAATTTTGAAGCGAATAAAATAAGAATACAGTATTAAAAGACAAGTTTTTTTTAACGGATTTCTGAAGAACGGTTTTATTTTAGTAGGTTGACAATTTGCAATTTAAAGTAGTGTCTAACCGCATCGTAAAGCTAACCGTAAGGTACTTGTCACTGCAGCGCAGTCCAGAGAAATTAGGTTTTATTAACGAAAAAACTCATAAAGTTTTGAAACTTGTCAGGAATATTGTTGAAGGCGTTAGAACCTAAAATTATATGCAACATAAAAAACGCCAAATTCTTTGATCTTTTTACTGCCGTCAAAGAAGCTGACGTTTTTTATGGCGCAAATAAGTTTGAAATAAACTTTGCCTTGTCACATTTTATAGTTTCTAAACTTTCCAGCACTTTTCACCACCCAGCTGTCTATTATTTATTATATTTCTTATTGAAATTAAATTGCTAATACTGAGATATCAAAAATAGTTAAAGGTGACGTAAGAACTTCTCACTCCTTTTAGTATCAAAACTTCCATTCAGTGGCTTTCCATATCGAGCTAGTGATTTTATTTTTACTTTGATCCGCTCCGACCTACCACTGCAAATAATAATTACCGAACACTACAACTTGGAGGGGCGGAAACGTAATTTTGATATTATCAACCTTTTTTTTGATGTCCAGATATTTATCTTACGGTTGTCCTCAAACACATATTAGGCAACATTAGACTTATCTGTTCTTCCATATTTGAGATGAGCCACATACTCTTTAATAGGACTAGGCGATTATGGAATTTAATAATCGACAATCGATTAATAAAATAATCGATATCCGACTAAAATCTATCATCGGTTAATCGATGATCGATTATTCTATGATCCGATTATCCGATTTCGATCATTGAACATCGATTTCTCGTTTATCGATTACAATCGATTTATCGACTATTGTTAAAACAGTAATAAAATGATCACTTAATCGATAATCGCTTATTTTATCGACTAACCACAATTATTACTTATTATATTAACACAAAGAGTAACACTCAACTCAACGTCCAACGACCAAAGTGGCATGCACAAAACATAACACAATACATGATCGCGGACTACACTACAGAACTTACTGTACTGGCACTACGGCATTGGGGACTTGGAGAGCATTGTTGCCAACATTTTACGATTTGATAGTAAACAGATATAAAATAGAGCGATCTGATTTCTGATACCAAGTCCGGACGCGTCTATTATTGATCGATAATTGATTATTTTTCGTTTAATCAATTATTTTTCCTAACCTTACTCTTTAAACCTAGTCTAAATATAATTTCGATTAAAGTCCTTACGATTAGTTTCATAAATCCACGAGCCATTTATTTCAGTTTCGTCTTTTGATCGTCTAAATGTTGTAGTTTATTTCCCGATATATGAACCTGTGTCATGCCAATTCCACTCAGACCATGGGTTAATCATGGTTCGTATAGAGCCGACACAAATTTTAAATTAGCTCTATCATTTTGAAATATTAAAGAATTTCTAAGTGTTTCCTTAAATTTGCGTTTCCTATTTTATTAACTAAGCCTACCGAATAACCATTAAATGTTTAAATGCTTTCTTAAGCGTCTTTCAAGTCACATTACTTTAGCTATATCCTTAATCAATGCTTTTTCTTTTTCAAACCTATCTTTACCCAACACGAAGGTTAACAAGCGATGAACTAGTATAGTTAAAATATGTATTACTGCGTTCACATTATGGTTTGTGTAAAAAAAGTTCTCTAGTAATTCAACAATTTTTTTTTTTTTTAAAAAGAAATTAATTAAAAGTCAATAATTTTCTTCCTTGCATACATGTTTCATATTGCAATTATTACTCTTTGAGTTTAATATTTAAATTCTAAGGGATAATCCATTATATTTTCTTTACTAAATTAAAATTTGATTGACTCCCAACTAACTATAAGCAATTCGTTATAAAATAATAATGATCTAGAATATAATTTCAAACATTTTTAAATGTAAACAATTAATAACGGTTTACTAACCCACAAAAAATGCTTATTATAACAAAAACAATATAATAATTGTAGTTCCTATCTACTAAATCAGAAGTTGAGCGTCTCACTGATTCATGAACACAGAGCCCAAACCGTAATAGTTAGAACCTTGAAAATTTAAACGGATGTATCTCAGGTCGTGCCAAACCGCTCACTAAGAAGGGATTTATTCTAGAGCTCTCTCTAAGGGAGTGAATTGGGGAGTTAATTGTTTCTCCCAAACCTTTCCAGTTGAAATTTCTTTTCTTTTCACAAGCAACAATCCGATACCTTTGATTCTTATATGAGAGCGCCGTTAACTGAACTGAAGAATAGAATAAAGTTTCAAATGAGATAAATGCCAAAATTTTCTCTTTTTAATGTATTGATAAAAGTATACTTAATCTTTAATGAAAACTACAGCGAATCCCACTTTTAAGCACCCACCAAGACTTCGGCAATCGAGACAGGACCCCATATTTTAAGTAAAAATTCCCTAGCTGCGTTGTGCTGACTAGGAGTAATGACTCCCATAGTTGTTTTTTGGGGAATATGGCACTAATTCTAGCTTCATTTTATTTTTGAGGTATACAGTATTGAAAAAAGTTAATTAGAATGCCTGCCTTGTGTGCGTGCATAAAGGATAAAAATAGCAAAATCATGCATGGGACAGAACGAGACTAATGCATCAATGTTGCCTCATTGTACGTTGTGTTTATGAAATAACGAGGGCACGCCTCATCATATCCTTTCTTTCCACGCTCAGTTTATTGTAAGGTGTTTACGAAAATTCTAGCGATTTGCAAATATTATTTTTATTTAATACTTTAAGAAAAACAAAGACAAAGATAGTGAATTGGTCACTCGGGGTAAATTCTCCTAAACCCCCCTAAAACCACGAAGTTGTGAACACGATCATTGGTATGCGTAATTAATAGCGGAGCCAATAGTAGCCAATAAATTATTCATCTTTAGGTCATATGCTGCGATCACCCGCCCTTCATCAGATCACAGCAGGTAGCTGATGACACTGGTGGTGGTGTTTTGGTCAGTACATTTCAAAAAGTTGCGGGGTATAGTTATTTCTGTAAATAACTACGCATCCCTGTTTATTTCGAGAATCTCTAATTATTCGATGCACATTGTTTTTAAAATGCATCAAAAACCTCAGTGGCATTTCTTTGAGTAGTTTTTGGTTATTTGGCGTTAAAGTAAACTGGCATTCTGCTATTAAATATAAATAAATTAACAAATATTCCAACGAAAATAAAATAAAAAATTCCAAATGAAATAAATTTAAAAAAACTTATTAAAAATGAAACAAAAACAATTATTTTTCTAAATGTTACTTTATAAGGCCCTAATCGGTAATAAAATTCATTCCTGACATTTAAAAGCATGTCAGGAGCCACACTCTGTAGGGTAGCAACAATTTTAGCACGTAACTCTTCCAAGTCAAGCGCTCGCTTGTGTTCATGTCTATACATTTGCGAGATTGCATATCCCTACAAAAAAAAAATCGTTAAGCGCTAAGTTGGGGGATCTTGGTGGCCATTTTATACCGGTGTGAAGACAGCAGCCAGAGTTGGCAGCCAGTTTTTCCGAATATCTCCGAGCGCAATATAAAATCATAGAAGTAAGAACGTGTGAAATAAAGTTACAAAGAGCTATAAATTCATTTAAAGCTGCCAAAGAACTTACCTAATTTATATATTTTTTATATGCTAAATCCTCATCTACTTACAATTTTTTTTAAGGGTGGAACTCAGAATGATAAAAAAATATATCAGAACCTAGACATACAAAATCGTTGAAATTTTGTGTGAGGATTAGATTTACTTATAGATTAATGATACTAAATCCCCATCCACTTACAATTTTTTTTAAGGGTGGAAAGTGCCCTCAGAATGATAAAAAAAATCATATATCAGAACCTAGACATACAAAATCGTTGAAATTTTGTGTGAGGATTAGATTTACTTATAGATTAATGATACTAAATCCCCATCCACTTACAATTTTTTTAAGGGTGGAAAGTGCCCTCAGAATGAAAAAAAATCATATCTCAGAACCTAGACATACAAAATCGTTGAAATTTTGTGTGAGGATTAGATTTATTTATAGATTAATGATACTAAATCCCCATCCACTTACAATTTTTTTAAGGGTGGAAAGTGCCCTCAGAATGAAAAAAAATCATATCTCAGAACGTAGACATACAAAATCGTTGGAATTTTGTGTGAGGATTAGATTTACTTATAGATTAATGATACTAAATCCTCATCCACTTACAATTTTTTTTAAGGGTGGAAAGTGCCCTCAGAAAGATAAAAAAATGATATCTCAGAACCTAGACATACAAAATCGTTGAAATTTTGTGTGAGGATTATATTTACTTATAGATTAATGATACTAAATCCCCATCCACTTACAATTTTTTTTAAGGGTGGAAAGTGCCCTCAAAATGATAAAAAAATCATATCTCAGAACTTAGACATACAAAATCGTTGAAATTTTGTGTGAGGATTATATTTACTTATAGATTAATGATACTAAATCCCCATCCACTTACAATTTTTTTTAAGGGTGGAAAGTGCCCTCAGACTGATAAAAAAATCATATCTCAGAACCTAGACATACAAAATCGTTAACATTTTGTGTGAGGATTACATTTACTGCATGAACAAAATCTCGTATTGCCGCCCTACTACTAACTAGATGTCGCTAAATGTTCATCACAGTTAGTAAAATGGAACAGTCTTCATTGCATATTATGCACTTTACATGAAACGATTTTAGTTATTTCTCAAGGTGTCTAAATAATTTTATAAAAAAAAGTGACGTTCCCAAAAAATTATCGTAGATTATGCTATTATTAGAGACTCCATTAACAACTACCAGTTAAAATTCCAAATTGTAGATTTTGGTAATTATCAAGTATCTGGCAACACTGTTGTTTGTTGTATCTACAATAAACTGAATGTAGAAAGGCATGTGATGACTGATGACTGGAGGCGTATCGTGATCCGGTGGAAGGGATACGATGAGGCGTGCCCTCGTTATTTCATAAACGCAATAACGCAGAAAAAGGCAACAGTGACATACAGTTTTTTTCTGTTGCATACATGATTTTGCTATTTTTATCCTTTATGCACACACACACACGCAGGCATTCTAATTAAACTTTTTCTAACACTGTATAACTATAAATTGCATATTTTTCTTTATATATGTACCGAATTTCACATGCCTATGTCGACAAATAAAAAAAAAGTTATAGATTTTTGAGACGCGAAAGTCCTGTTTTCCCCATTGTGCGTCGCCCAGGCGCTTTTAAGATAATAAATGAGCACCCCTACTACTACTACTACTACAGGATACTATAAACGAATAATTACAAAAAACACATTATTAAGCATATTTTAATCATATTACAGTTACAACTCTTCTAACAATAGGACACTACTGTAAAGTGTAAACGATCTATTTTTTGCGCGTAGATAGTTACCAATTTTGTCTCTAATACTGCCGTTAGTCTATTAAGGTAGAATAAGTTATCATTATAATATATGAAACTATTTATACTTACAGAAAGTTATCCTGAGGCCAACTCTGACTTTTTGTCCGTGTCCTGAAAAAAATCCGCTCTCTAATTATAAATATAATTTTTAAGAAACTAATAGATATGTTTAATTTATGTTTATTTGCAGATAATTGTTTCTAATGCGTACTTATTGAATATATTTACAAAAATTGTTAATTAATTAAACTAATCATGGGTACTAAATACTTAATTACGGTAACAAATTAAATTTGCACTTAATATATTAGTACGTAATTATATACAATTATAACTCAGTTACACATTTCTTATAAAATATTTTTAAATTCTTACAAAGCTAAAAGAAACATGTTATTGTTATTATTATTTAATTCAATTTTTGTTTTTGTTTTTTTTTCATTATGTTAAAAAAATCTTATATGTCCAAGTGTTATGTTATGATGACCCAAACGACTCTATTCACCTCTAAAATCGTACAACGCTGAAAGTAAACAAAAATATTTACTAACATTTTTTTCTTTTCGGTCAAGTTGAAAAAAATTCAGTAGTGTTACCTATTTAAATGTTTCAAGCCTATAAATGATGCTGAGGACCCACATTCTTATTATTGGAAAATCCTTCAATTAATAACAATGTCACAATGTGACTGCGTGGAATGGGGATGTCCCACTACACTGAGAGTTGTTGCCATAAAAAATTATATAACATTGTCGATATGTTGTTTTTCACTACGTAGGTAGTGAAAAAGTTTCAGTGTCTTGAATTAATACGGGATATTATCTAATAAACTTTGGTACTGGGTATAAATAAGCTATGTTGTTGTGAAGGTCTTCACATTTAATGCAATTGTGGATAATTACCAACTATGTATTTTAATTTATAACTTTTTTAAAAAGCGAAGTTAAATATTTTCTAATGATGTTATATGACAATTATATATTGGATTCCATATAATTGAGGTGTATTCTATTTCGGATCTTTACTAAATGTTAAACAATAATTTGCATGAATCAATATTTTGGAAATCTTTGAACAAAAACTGATATGGAAGTTGTGTTATGATCACTGAACATCAAATGTTAATTTGGCATCAAAAATAACACCAAGATCTTTAACATTATCAGGTCCATTTAGAGGAGTATCGGCAATAACAATTATTTTTCCTTCTCGAGTAAGAACATTGCATTTTGCGGTCTATATATATGGAATAAATTAATTTTAAGCATAATTACGAACTTTTAGGAAAAATCCTGAAACAGGTCGATTTTGAATTCGAAATAGCCATTTTTTAGCATGAAAATAATACCCACCACGTTCACCTCCTCTGAATTATGACTACCCCCCGAAAATATTGAATTAGAAAGGGGGTCGTGCGGCGCCTCATTCGAAAGGGATTTTGATTCTCTATTCAACAGTGTAAAGTTTTAGAAAAAACTTTACACTGCTTTGTGGCATTAATTACTGAGAAAATTAATTTTGAAAATGTAAAATTTTGTGAATGTCTCGTAAACTCAGTTGAGGTATTTTTTGCTAAATTATTGGTTTTGAAGGATAATTGAAACTGATCTGTTGCTGTTTTTAAAGTTTTTAATACAAAATTGTACCCACCAGAAAGTGTTTTAATGTAGACACTAAAAAAATTAGTCAAAAAACACCATTAACTGTGCTTCAAAAAGCTATCAAGTAGGCCATAGAATATTTTTGTTTCCAATTACTGTCACTTTATTCTAAGTTACTCACATATAAAAATAGAAATTTCTACTTTTGAATTTTTGATCTTAAGAGGTGCGGCGCCGAAAAGGTTTTTTTTGCCAATACCGCCTTACCAGTGGCTTCTAGGGAAAAAAATGGCCTGTAAAAACTTTTTAAGAACATAGCAGTTTTATCTGAAACATTTTTTTTGCAAGTCGAGTAGACATCGAGCTATGGAGCTTCAAAGTGGGACGGATCATTGAAAATTCCAAGAACGCTCATTTTTAAACTAAATTTGGATTTTTAGAAAATTATGTCTTTAAAAAGTTTTATACCAGCGGCCATGTTTTAAATATCTGTAAAAAAATTTTAAAATGGAGAGGTGAATTACCCCCGGTCACACCACTAGTGGATGAAATGAGACACACACACACTTAATTTTTATTATAATTTATACCATTATAATTCATAACAAATTATCTATTGTCGCTTCTACGATATTAAGAAAAGACCGTTTTAAAAAATAAATGTCAGCACCCTGTATCTCAAAAACAAAGCCTTAGCGGACCTATGTTTATAAGAAATTTCACTGTATACATATACAACGTGTGCGATTTAAGACCTCAACACCTTAGGTTTGTTTCAACAGCAGTCTCGGACTAGTTTGAAACCGTCAGAAATATTCGCCCAATTAAGTATTAATGTAAATACAGTGAGCCTGGCGTATAAGAGGTAACTGGGCGAATATTTCTGATGGTTTCAAACTGGTCCGAGACTGCTGTTGAAACAAACCTCTTATTTTTGAACGAATTGACCGATTTATTATTTTTCTAATTTGGGGCATGTTATAACAAAGATATTAGCTTAAACTTTGTATACAGGCATTTGAGACATGGCCGTTGTTATAAAACTTTTTAAGGACATGATTTCCTAAAAATACAAATTTACCTTAAGAGGGCTAATAGAACCAGTGTTTGTAAGGTAATTTTTCAAAATTTATTTCTTCCATACGGTTTGGTCAAATTACACCAAATTTGGAGGATCAGTAGTTGAAAGTGTACTAGAGGGTACATGTATATCTATTTTAATTAATTTTCACTTTATGTAGGTAAAAATTATACTGTAAATATAAGTGAAATTTGGACGTGATTAGCTCCTGAATTATGATATCAATCGGTAAAATTCGAGGTAAAATTCATACATGTCGTCTAGAATGAATCTTCATAATTATGCTCAGCAAGTTTCAAACTTTTATTCCGTACTATTTGGTTAAAATGAATTTTCTAAATAAGTATCTTTGTCACTACAAATGGAGCAAAGAAGTATTACCTCTATCGGGAATCGCACCTCAATGAAGTCGGTGATTAAAACGTCCAGTGAAGGTATAGTCAAGAGCAAAATTATTCAGCGGCGCATGTATAAAAACTTTCTAGAGAGTGACACAGCTATCCGAAGCTTTTTCCCGTCTAGGCCCCTTAAAACTGAGCGTTCTTGGAACTTGCATTGATCAGTCCCACTTTGAAACTCCATAGGTGTCTATTCGACTTGCAAAAAAATGTTTCAGACACAACTTCCGTGTTCTTAAAAAGTTTATACAGTACATTTTTTACCTAGAAGCCTCAGATTAAGGTAAGGCGGTATTGGCAATAAACCCGTTTTGGGCGCCGTGCCTCTTAAGTTCAAAAATTTAAAACTAGAAATTTCTACTTTAAAACTAGAAATTTCTAGTTTCAAAAGTAGAAATTTCTAGTTTTAAAGTAGATATTTCTAGTTTTTTTTTATTTGTTTTGGCCCTTCAGAGCCATCGTAGATGTAATTAATAATCGAATTAGTGGCCCTTATTTTTTTGAAATCACAGTTAACGGTTATGTTTATCCAAATTTTTTGACGAACTTTTTAATGCCTAAACACTTTTTCTGATGTTAATTATCAAATAATATAGACAGATCTATTTGGTCCAACAAGATAGAGCTCAACCGTTTTATTTACGTAGTGAGAAATAATTTAAACGAAGTTTTCCCTAACAGGTGGATTGGAAGATGTGGAACTATTGAACAGCCACCTCGGTCTCCCGATTGACACTCGTGATTACTTTTTATGGGGCTATTTAAAATAAAACGTGTATGTTAATCGACCAGATAATATTGCAGATTTAAAAAATAGGATAACCGAACAAATTCGTCAAATTCACATAATAAGCTCTGAGGTCATACAAAATATTTTCCGAGAATTCAAAGATCGCTTTGCTTATTGTCAAGAGGCGACTGGCATTTTGAACATTTAATTTAACTATAAAATAATTTGGAAATACATTCAAATAAATTGGAAATACATTCTTAATATTATGTAAGATTCTGCGTTTCATTTTATGTAAAGGGTTGAGGTGGGTATAATTTTGTATTAAAAACTCTAAAAACAACAACAAATCAAGTTTTAATTTTTCTTCAAAACCAATAATTTAGCAAAAAATACCTCAACTAATTTACATTTTCGAAATTATTTTTTTCTGTAATCAATGCCCCAAATTTAAATAATTCATAATTACTCTTAAAATGATTTATTCCATAAACATGGACCGCACTGTATAAAGACTTACTGTAAACAGAATGGAGTTTTCTAAATAATATACAGGATGTAAACCTAACAATCGAAAGATTTTACATTACATTATAGGACCTCATTGATAAACATGTTAAGAAATCATGGATGTATCTCGCTTCCGAGAACATGATCTCTTGGTACATGCACAATAGTAAACGTGGCAAAGATTCGCGGTGGTGCCAACTACATTTGTTACACTACGCTACGCTGATTAGGGGGTAATAACTCCGAAACACGTGTCCGTAGCTGCATAATTGTTTCTTGTGGATATGGCACTATAATTTGTATTTAATTTTAGTGCAAGATGGTGCGTTGTAGACGATAGAAAATGGAAAAGTCAACGCGCAAGACAAAAAAAAAATAGTTTCCGCTATCCTAGTGCATTTTATAAATTGTGAGTGCTCCAAATGACGGTGAACGTGTTCAGTGGGCTGCTACTAGAAGAGATGAAGTTTTCAGAAAACTACAAAGTTTACCAGTCGATTGCTGTTTTAAGTATCACATGATAAACAAATCTGTTAATTCAGTACATTATGTATTTCCAATTTCTCATACAGGATGATTCAGAAATAAACCGAAGAAAAAATCCTAATAGAGTTCAATATACTAATGACTACCGAAATATAAAAAAAAATCGGAACGCTTGATTTCGAGAATAAAAATCTTAAAGTTAGAATGGTATAAACCATACCGGTCTATGGTTTATTAAAATTAATTTATATGTTATAAATGTTACAATTTAATTAACTGATATTAATGACAATACCTTTTTATGTAGCAAAATGTCTTATCTGTGTAATTAATTATGCAATTGCATAATTAGGTATATTTATTCTCAATAATCGATATTACCGGTTTGTTGATCTTGTATTGATAATAATTCGAAGTTAAACATGAATGAAAAGTCATAAAATGGCTATTACTTCAAGTGAAAAAACGGACAATGTGCTGGTGTACGGTGTAGTGTTAGGTAATAGTGTCTCGGCTCAAATAGTAGAAGTTCACCAGTCATCAACTTGTGATTTCTGTTTGCTCTTTAAGGTTAAAAGCTAAAACCCATTTTTAAAGTATTTTTACACTTTAGGACTTCAAAATTCATTAGTCGTCAAAATGTCGTCCTGCATGGGGTGGCTGTAGGGGTGAAACGTAAAAATTACCCTTAAAATAATTTTTCGTTATTTTAATCTACAGAATATCATCTACATTTTTATTAAATAATAATACAATTTTTGTCAACGTAAACATTAAAAAAATAATTAATTGAACAATTCTCAAATTACGCAGTTAAATGCAGGTCAACGTTTAAAACGTGCTCCTGAAATTTGCCGTTTTGATCAAGCAAACTTTTTGTTTAACAGGCCTCTAACTACTTAACTGTTAATATTATCAAAAAATACTTGTTAATAACCGTGTAAAATGGAATTTCAGGGATCTGAAAATTATTTTATTTTTTAATACGATAACTCCGTAATTAGTTATCGATTTTTTTTATGAACGCTTGCACGATATCTTTATAAGTTCAAGTTTCGTCTCTCGGCGTTTTATTTATTATTAATTACAATTATAAATCCTACACCGTTTTATTCAGAGAATAAAAGTAAACTTTTCTTAAGAGTACAACATTTTCATTTGGGCTTTCGTTTCAGAGATAATACGAGGGAAACACAAAAAATATCTAAATTAAATGAAGCATTTTTAAATCGAGATATTGTCGTCTTAAGTTTCGTTCTCTCGTAAGCCCCAATGCATAACACAATATTTGAAAATTATAAAAAAATATTTGCTCTACAAAACCTTTTCTGAAAAATATATAAAAAAAATCTCAATTTGTCTCTTCTTTGCCACTGTATGCTTAACTCGTTTTTTTGGCCTTTTGCACAAGACCATTTTTAACGGCCTAGAGATTTTGAAACATCAGTACATAAGCATTCATTTTATATAATATTTAGTTTGTAACAACGAAATTTCCACAGAACATACTTTTATGCGTATAATCTTTGTTACAAAAAAACATTTTTAGCAAGCTTTTTTACCAAGTCTAACAAACTGATTTGTAGTATCACATCCAGGTAGAGCTTGAAATGCGGGTATATTTTTTAACAAGTTTGCGCCTGTTTGTGTTTTTCATGCAAGGTCTAGTATATCGTCTTTTGCTCAAGTTTTTACTCAACTTTCTTTAGTCAATTCCCCTTTCAAGTGCACAAGCAATACTAGTACATCCGTATATTTTTAATCAAGTACATCTTGAATATTATTCAAGTTTTGCTTCCAAAATTTGTAGTAAAAGTCTAGTATCTGCTTCTTCGTGAATGGAATTTAATAAATCAGTTTCCTATACACAGGTTGCTTTATATTCAATAGTTTCGTAAAATTTTTAAAAAAGTATTATTTGAAAATATGTATCTGATAAGAGGCACATTATTTTCCTACACATATTGATATTTAAATGGTTGGTGTTGATATTAAGGCGACGTTAGTACGCCCTCGTCGTCAGGCTTGCCAACATAAAATTTAAAAAACTGTTAAAATTTTTCTGTTGATTGGAATGAAAAATTAAAACAAATGAATTATTTGTTTTAATTTTTCGTTCCAATCGACAGAAAAATTTTAACACTTTTTTAAAATATATGAATATATAAAGTTACAGGCAATACTGATACGAATATTTTATTTGGTGTTATTTTATGACTAAATGATAGTATTTCCTATTAATAAAATAAAATACGTATCAGTATTGCTTGTAATTAAATCTATATGGTATTTAGGATGATTCATTTGTTTTCATTTTTTGATATTATTAACAGAAAAAACTTTATAGCGATTTATACATTTAAACTGGCTACTTGGTGAAACCCAGCCTTAAGATAGTTTCAGATACTGGGCTTACGTCATAAATCTTGACCTACTAAGATTTCGTTTTTATCATAAAATAGATAGCGACCCACATAGCGTCGACATTATTTTAGATTTTGATTGAGATATTACCCTAATCGATCTAATCAAAATCTCTATGACGATCTTAAATTGTAGTATAAGATCTAATACCCGAAATGGTCCCAAATATCTTACATATCCTTCTTGAAAAACAAAGAAATGTCCATGAAAATGTAATATAACTAAAATTTATTAATAAAATATTAGTTAGACATAAAAGTAGAAAAAAAATCTTAGAATATAACACATAAACTGGTGTCCAGGGTTCAAAAGTACTAACATTATCTAAGTATTAACAAATTTACATATGTAATAGAAATTAACGAAAGAAATTAACTAATAGCAAACAGTTGTACAAAATTAAGAATGAGAACTAAGCAAAATAATGCATACATATATATAGAAAATTACTAGGGTAGCTGTAAAGTCAAATATCTTTAAATATAAACTATAAAATACACAATATAAAAATTGCAAATGATCTTTCAAATAAACAATCTATAGCACATCTTAAAATATAGCAGCGCAGGCAGCTCCAGGACCCAAGTATTTTGCTCGAGCTGGCTTGACAAATACCAACCACGGGGGAGTATGCAAAACTTCACTAGGATTTTCTCGTGAATATTCAAATAAGTGAATACCATATAAAAGTTTTCAAGACAATAGTTTTATTAGTTCAATGCTAGGGACAAGCAGTATAATACAATCTCCAAAAATCAGTTACCATTAACTCGCCAAATTTCCAAAATCCAATATCCAAATATACAAATTTCAATCCAAAAAAAAAAAAAAATAAGGTATAAGCTTTTATACTGTACAAAAAACTGTAGGTATCAAAACGTTAAATACCAAAACGTACGATGCCAAAAACGCACGGTGTCAAAAATGTCTAAAATAAATTAAGAATAAAAATTATTTAAAGTTAGCCCTCAAATATGTGGTCGCTAAAAAAAGAAATTGTAAATTACAACATACCTAGCAAATCTGGACGTTTATTTTGCCGGTAAATCCGATTTACAAATCGGAAGTAATTAATATTTCTATATTAATTAACAAAGGAAGTAATAGAAAATTTTATTCGAAACTATTTTCGAAGCAACCAAAAAATCAAATGTGCTTTAACAAAAAGTCTATACTTCGGCAATACCAAGTGTTCTTTATTAATTTATTGACAAAAAAGGAGTCAGCCTTTTTCGAGACTCACTGGCTATTTAAGGCCAACGAAGTTAACAAAAATACCATAGATGTAACCACCAATTCAACAACGTTAAAATTACTAGATATTTGGAATTTGGATATTTCAAGCGTGTGGTAATACGTTCACCAATTCAAGTTGGGAGACTAACATTCTTATATTAATTTTTAGGATGTAATATCTTCATAAACGATTTTTTTGAAAACATATGTTAGACAATCTGACATATTATTGCTTCGTAAAAAAAAGAATGAAATAATTATTGAGTATTACAAAAGTAATTTTTAAAACCTAACATAATAATAATAAATACCTATAGTTTTTTATATTTTATACTGTCATTCTTATCTGAATTTGATAGTATAAAAGATTAAGGCATGTAATAAATCAGAAAACAACACTTCCAATACATTTTATCATAGAAACTATTAAAACAACTACTCAGTCTAGGAGCAAGAACTGTATTGAATTAAATACAATGTTGTTAGTATTAGAATAAATATAGTTTAAAAAAACTAAAAAAACACGCTTTTAAAGCACATCAAACTAAAAAAGTGAAAAATAATTATTAATCTAAACTGAAAACAATAATGAACGAAAAATACTAGTATTATTGTGAAAAAAGCGTGGGTTGCTCGATATACGAAAAAATATGGCACAAAGCGCCCCACGCTTTTTTCACAAATAATACTAGTATTTTTCGTTCATTATTGTTTTCAGTTTATATTAATAATTATTTTTCACTTTTTTAGTTTGATGTGCTTTAAAAGCGTGTTTTTTAGTTTTTTTAAACTACATTATATTTATTTTTCACTTTTTAGTTTGATGTGCTATGAAAGCGTGTTTTGTAGTTTTTTTTAAACTATATTTATATTGTTATTGATGCTGATATTATAACATATTACGATCCAACAGATATTTCTGAAAAAAAATTTTTTTTTATTTCAGCCGTGGGATTTGAACTCACGCCCGAGGAGTCTGTCGTTTCGCGTCGACTGCCTTAGCCCGCTCGACCACCGAGCTAACTGACAATCATGGAATGTACTTACATATTAAGCCTTTGCTTTCACGCAGAGGATACGTGAGGAAAGGACTGGCGATCCTGATCAGGATAATGATATAAACTTATCAAATTATTGTATTGTTACCGGTTCTTCGTAAGTGTACAAAGTTTCAATTAAAACTGTCCGTTTAAAGTGGGTCAAAATCGAGTCCAAAGAGTTGGTTACAAACAAACAAACAAACAAGCAACCAAGCAAACATACAGGTGAAGCTAATAAAAGCGTGTTAAAAAAGCGAAAAAATATTGAGATTAAAAAATATTTATTCACCAAAAATGAACATTTTCACACTCGAAAAATGATTTTATCCAGTTTCAATACAAAAACGAAACCCCTAGTCCGATATATGAGTCGTATATATGTAAGATAACACAGAAACAGGGATAACGAAAAATATAAGGACCTACACGGAAGAGTTATAAGAGCAATCAAAGAGGCTAAAGAACAGTGGCCACAGGAAAAATGTGTTGAAATCGAGATCTTACAAGCAAAACATGACAGCTTTAACCTCCATAAGAAAATAAAAGAAGCAACAGGAAGTTTCAAAGACGGGGTGCAGGAATAATCTTGGACTCGGACAACATCATTACCGAACCTGACAAAAAACTTACAAGATGGAAGCAGTACATGGAGGAACTCTTCGGAGACGAAAACATCAATACATGACTACAGCGGTCGGCGAGGAAGGGCCTATCATCACACAGGAGGAAGTCGAATCAGCTATCAAACGACTGAAAAACAACAAAACTACCAGGCCAGATCAGGTACACAGAGAAGTTCTCAAACTGCTGGAATCAAAACAAGTAAAACTGTTAACCACCCTCTTCAATAAAATTTACACAAGCGGTCAAATGCCAAATGATTGGTTGTTGTCGACATTCATTCCGCTTCCCAAAAAGGTGAACGCAACTAAATGCTCTGACCATAGAATAATCAGCTTGAAGAGCCACGCTTTAAAAGCTTTCCTTAATATCGTCCAAGCACGCGTATATAGAAGATTCGACGAGAGCATAAGTGGCACTCAGTTCGGTTTCAGGAAGGGACTTGGCACCAGAGAGGCGTTAATTTCCATACAAGTCCTGATTCAACGAGCACGTGACGTCAACGCAGATGTCTTCGCATGTTTCATAGACTTCGAAAAGGTCTTTTATAAAGTCCAGCATAGTAAACTCATCTCTATTTTACGTGATTCAGGAATTGACGATAGAGACACAGAGATAATATCTAAGCTATACCTTCAACAAAAACCCATAGTCCGGGTCGAAAATGAGACATCGGAAGAGTTTAACATAAGGAGAGGAGTGCGTCAGGGTTGCATACTGTCGCCTCTCTTATTCAACGTGCACTCAGAACATCTATTTAAAGAGGCACTAGACAACATAGAAGATGGATTTGTAATAAATAGCCGATACTGCTGAGGGACTTCAGAGACCCATAGACCGGGTAGTGACTGCATGCAACAGATGTGGTATGAAGATAAACTGTAAGAAAACACAAACATTAATTATCAGTAAAAACGACATTGGCAATCTACAGTTTACTGCTAACAATGTAACTCTCACAATGGCCGAGACAGTTCCATACCTAGGCTGCACTATGAATAAGGACTAGGACCACTCTCGAGAAATAAGGTGTCGAATCGAGAAAGCAAGAGGTGCATTTAATAAGATGCGTAACATACTATGCAACCTATCCCTCAGCATCCGTACTAGAATCAGGGTTTTTAAAATGGTGTGTACTCTCAATCTTACTGTATGGAGCAGAAGCGTGGACCCTTACCGACGCCTCATGCAATCGCATAGATGCATTTGAGATGTGGTGGTATGGCCGAATGCTCAGAGTATCATGGATACACCATGTGTCAAACAAGACGATTTTGCAACGCATCGATGAAGAACTAGAATACCTAGCAAATGTCAAATGCAGAAAATTGGAGTCTTTCAGACACATCATGCGAAACGAAAAGTAGGTACCACCTGCTCCAACTCATCTTAGAGGGGAAAATAGAGAAAATTTAAGAACATGTACTGGAATGACATCAACAGCTTTGTTCAGAGCGGCAGTAAATAAAGTAAAATGGACTAATGTGATAGCCAACATCCACAGAGGATAAGCACTTCAAGAAGAAGAAGAAGATATACGTAAATCTTGCCAAGTCACTTTTAACTGCTCACTTTTCAAGTTACTTTTAAATTAAAAAACGAAAACAAATAGTTCATCTTAAATACTAAATAGATCTGTTATATAAAATTACAGGCAATAGTGATGGGTATTTTTTTTATTAATCGGATTATGTAGTTTCATAAAATGACACCAAATAAAATACAGTATTTCTTATTAATAAAAAAAATACGCATCAGTATTGCCTGTAATTTTATATATTAAATCCATGTGGTATTTAAGATGAACTATTTGTTTCAATTTTTTTCTCATCAATAGAAAAATTTTAACAGCGATTTAAAATTTTATGTTGGTAATCCTGGCGACAAGGGCGTGCTAACGCAGTCATAACATGTTTTGATATGACAGTGACTGCATTTAATTTTTTTAAAATTCAGTACCTATGGATATATTTCCCACGAATTACTTATTACTGATTCCATGAAACAAAAAATTTTTATATAGAGCGAGAACAGCATATTTTTATTACTTTTGCAAGTAAATAATTTAACTTTCTGGAACATAAATATTCATGACCATTCAGCCACCAAGGACTAAGTTTAAACTTAATGTTTATGAGAAATCCAGTTTGACCTTTCCGATAACTTTTATATTGTAATATTAAAAAATATACGGAAATCTTTTATTTATAAGCCCGCGTTGGTTACATACAAATTAAACAAAGTTTGCTGAATTTTTAGTGTAATTCAATCCGGAAATAGACTCCTCTATACTTTTTATGAAATATTAATGAACGATAGTATAGCAGAGTGCATTAACCGTGGCAATTATACGGAAATAGCTATAACAATACGTCCAAGGCAAGGTAATAAAATTAACCCAATTTATTAAAATATGGAATGTGCGCGTGCTCGAGAAATAGGTATGATATGAACGTTACATCTTTTAAAAATACACAAGAATTTACTAATAAAAATGAGTTATTTCACATACAAACAAACATAAATTTTCATTTTTAGTCGTCTTTTTATCCAGACAAGATTTGTCCATAAGTACAATAAAGAACTATTGTAATAATCCTTAGATCACTAAATCAAATGATTTATTTCGTAAATAAAATCTGTGACTATCTTTCGTATAATAAATCACATATTTTGTCTTATTCGGTAGATAACTTCGTCCAACAAAGCATTTAGTTCAAAGTCAAGAAAATGACGATAACTATCACCTGTCAGGCGTTCAGGGAGAAAATACGACCCTATTAAGAAATCTCCAACAATCCCAGCAGAAATATTGAAAGAAAATTGTTGCTGAAGTCGATTCGCCATAATAGCATGCCGATTCTCTTCATCCCACAAATGGTTATTATGAAAATTTATAATAGCATTTCTTGAAAATGTAGCTTCATCTTTAAAAAAAAGTATATTAGCCAAAAATTCTTCATTTCACGTTACTTTTTGTAATAACCACTAGAAAACTCTAAACGGCGAGGAAAGTTGTCTGGCAATAAAGCTTGTACCCGCTGAATATTATACGGATAGAGCTGGTAATATTTCAAGATTTTCCACACATTATTATGATGACTTAATTTAGATGTGCTGCAATCTGCCTTGCACTTGTGTACAGATTGTCTTCAAATTAAGCGAGTATTTCCTCTTCTAGTTCTGGTGTTCTTACTCTGAGAGGCCTACCGGTCCCTTCTTAAGTGAATTAATCCATTGCAATGATCACAATAATATTTCATGAAGTTTATTCTAGTTTTGTAAAATTAATACTGAAGTTTTTGGTCGGAAGCAATAAATTTTTTATTGCAATTCTAGAATTAATCCATTGCAATGATCACAATAATATTTCATGAACTTTATTCTAGTTTTGTAAAATTAATACTGAAGTTTTTGGTCGGAAGCGATAAATTTTTTATTGCAATTCTATCATTTGTCACAACAACAAGTTTATCTGTAAGGTACGCATTTGATTGCGAATAACATTCAACATTAAATTCAACACAGTTTTATTTATTGTAAAGGGTGCGTCTTACTTTAGTTTTTACCGTTTTTTTTTTTTGTGAAAATCGTTACTCCTACGAAAACAATGCAAAAGATCAAAAAACTTTCCTTTTAAGTTTCCTGTCATATTCAATTTTCAAATAGCTACATCTAAAGAAAAACCTTCCAAGGTTCCTTGTAAACACTTTTAAAATAAAGCTATTGTATCCAAATTAAATAGAGTTGTAATCTCCATCGGCTACTGTTCACATACGAAATAATGTAAGTCAAACCATTTTAAGAATATGCTAAAAAAGCTTTTATTTTTATTTAACTTTGAAGGGCCATGACTCTGCAGGGAAGCATTTTCTGACCCATTTTTTTTCTTTAAAACCGTCCAAAGAATCATCTCCTTCTTCGACATCACTTAGTATTTTTATAAAGTACTAAAAAGTAAAATTCCAAGAAATGATGAAATCACCAACGAATGTTTTTACAACAGATTGTGAATAATGAACCCAGGAGTGAGACGTATTTTTCAAATCAATAAACAACGTTCTATGTGTAGATAATAAAAATGTTCATACATTGTTTTTTATGTCGGTTTTATATAGCATTGGTGGACGGTACTTCAAAAACAGCTAATCGAAATCTATTGAATGTTTGCACCTAATATTTGCACAAGATACTTTTTTTAAATTTCATGTTTTGTTTTGATTCACATTCCCATTCACAGTTTATGGCTGATTTCTAGTCTCCGTTCTTGTTAGTGCTGGTACACCACTGTGGTTGCATATGAAAAAGTTATTTACAATCGTGTAGTTCATGTAGTTCTCTCCCTTCTCACAATTATTATAAGTATAATTTTAGCCAACTTTGCGTTTATTTACGATTAATATTAATGATGAGTAATCATATTTCTTAAAATGACATGTACGTACAACAAAATATAATCTATAATACCTATTCCTAATCTCACACCACCTCACCTGATACATGTATGTATTACGTCACTAATATCGATTTCACAGCCGCATAAAAAAAATCAGATCTGGGGGTCTGACCATGTTTACTACATGTTTTTGGGGTCGCTGAATCCGAATCCGAAGTCTATTTAACCCCATCACATCAGGGTTTAAGAGCTTGGGTTTTCAGATTACAACTTCATTGTTAGGGTTATATGCATTTAATAGCTGAAATTATGGGGTTTTTGAGGTTATGGCAAAATCCTGTTGTGATGGGGTTAAATAGACCTCGGATTCGGATTTAGCGATCCCAAAAACATATAGTAAACATGGTCAGACCCCCAGATCAGAAAAAAATTTTTGTGTGAGGCTGTGTTTTTAATATCGTTCCTAATGAAGTTTATTTCGATAATTCCAAAATAGACAGATATAAATAAATTTTTTACTTTGAAACCTACACGTTATTTTTGAGTAACTGGGTAGAGCAGATGAAAATACACAATTCTGAATTAAAATTTTTCTGATTTGAGGCAACGTTCTTAAGGAATATGAAAAGATCTCGTAATATCTGATCGATAGCAGGAACCCCGATAAACATCATGGGCCGTTGTGAATTCATGTTTAGTGGGAAAATCTAGTTTACACTGGTAGAGTAATTCGGTCCAGTGAATTGAGCCCAGTAACTCGAGTCGGTACTCGACTTACCCACTTTTTCTTTGTTACTATTCACTCGACACTTTTTAATAAAACAGTAGGAGAATGAGTTGCTTATAAAATGGCGGATGTGAAGAAGAACCGTCAGAGTGCTGCTCTTAAAAGGTGTTTGAGAAGAGTTGGACGAAGCTCATGAATGACTGAGGAGGAACAAAACAAGTTGCTTTAACAAATGCTACTCGACTCACCTCTACATTGACCTGATAGTTTACGTTTACACTGGGCGAGTAGACAGTCTACTGCGTGGTAGAGCATAAAAAATTTGGTGGTGTGGGAAGCCGTCTTACCGTTATTTCATTTGTGTATCCAAGATATTAAATGCGCCTCCTTTTGATAGTTACCGGAGTTGGTGAGCGCATTTAATATAGCTTGCGTTAACAAATGAAATAGTGATGAGACCAACTAACTATACAATATACTTATGCAGAACAGACTGATATGTTACTAGTTTTAGGGTGCTTCCAAAGAAATTGATGCGCAAGTGCTAGGGAATATAGTGAGATTTCCAAATCACCGCTTACTAAACTATCAAACCTTTGCCAATATTGACAGACGTATTCGCGAACAGTAACGACTGATTGTGGACATCGGCGTATGATTAGCACAATGTAGTCCCTGTATACCCAAAATTGATTTGCTCCAATTCTTAGTTCTTTCAGAATATATCATGAACTTTTATTGACAACTTTGTATGTTATCTACACTACTAAAAAAATATTGTCTAAATTTTGTTGTGACATTATTTTAATTCATATTTTTCCTTGGGACTTTTTAACCATATAAATGACTGTTATATGAATGATTACTCCAAGGACTACTGAGTATATCAGTGAAAAAAAACTTCTGCGTTTGTGATTTTACATCAAAAGAATAGTCAGAGGGTGTTTTTTGATAAATAATATAAGGTAACAAAAATTAATGAAACGTTTCCTACAAAGTTATGTAATTTTAGAAGATACACCTTGGACCACACTATTGTAAAGCGAATCATTGTCACCAACATTAGCAAACATTAGCGTTCCTACAGCCACTAAAATAAATATATAGTAAAGGACAAATATAAACTAACTCTAGAACACATTTATATGAAATACCTCAATAACGACATAATCATATGTGTACGACCTTCGCAATCTGTGACAATGTCTGGGTTATTCTGGTGCACCTTGACAATAATAAAAAGAAATTTTTTAAAAGTTCTATGTATATTTGGTATTGTCACGGCTTCAATTATCTCATAAAACAGTTTTGATGCAATTAACAAAAACAAGTAATTGTCAACGCTGAAAATATCTAGTTTATGTGCTGAATAATGTTGACAATAATTAAGAGAGTAGATTTAAAGCACTTTTTATAGTATCAATTATATTGAAAACTTTAATTATATTGTGCCGTAAACAGAATATCAAATATGGACAATTGTGTTAAATGCCTTTTTTATCTATTCCAATTTTGCCAATATTGTTTTATATCGATCATATCAATAAACGGAATAAACCTCCAGAAAAATATAAAAGGAACAATTCTGTAATATTTTCCATTCGATATTGTAGTTTCCAAGTGTACCGGAATAACCCCGAGTAGCATAACTATCAATTTTCATATGACATAAACATCATGATAAATATACACTGGCATAAAAATGAAGTTTTCCAGCCTATAGAAGTTAATAATTTGTCATCTTATTTTTAAATTTAAAATTCATTATATTTATTTTTATCCCGCAATTTCTTTAATCATTAATAAATAACACTGATCGTGTCAATTTTTATAATGCATATGGTCAATTAAGGAGCAAAATAATAATAACTTATTTGCAGCAACAATGGTAACTGTATGAAAAAATGCAAATAACAAAATTGTTAAATATGAAACACGATATTTCTTTATTGCAACATAACATAAAAAGTTCTCTTCGTGTTGTTGTTCCAAAATGTTTAAAAGTCAAAAGGCAAAAAAATAAATTTTAGAAGCTACCTCACTTTTCACTCTGGTAAATAATCATCTCAACAAATATATTCTTGCCGTTAGTAAAATAAAATGTTATAAAAAAAAGTTACTGTCAAATAATTTACACAAAATTTACCCCTTGGAGATTGAGCATTAATTCCATAACACCGGTATTAATAGTGTAAGACTCAGTGTAAAATTTAGGACATATTGAAAAGAATACATTACAATTTTTAGAAAAAATAAAAAAATAATAATTGGGTATTACATAAGCATTCTTTCAAACCTAACATGATAATAATAATAAATATCTATTATTTTTATATTTTATACTGTTATTCTTATCTGAATGCGCTCGTATAAGTTTTAGGTTGGTAGATAATAAATCAAATACAAAAATTCCCATACGTTTTATTATAGTAACTATTAAAATAACTACTCAATCTAGAAGCAATAATTTTGAATTAAATAACAGTATTCTTAAAATTAGAAACAAAAAATTTTGATTTTAAAAGAATATTGACTCGTCAAAGAGAAAAATGTTTACATTCAAAAAATGATTTCCTCCAGTTACAATACTAGGGTTATAGGTTTTTGTATTGTATCTGAAGGAAATTCATTCTTTGAGTGTAAAAAGTGTTCTTTTTGGTGAGTCAATATTTTTTTAATCACAATATTTTTTCAAATAAGAATGACAGTATAAAATATAAAAAACTATTGTCATGTTAGGTTTGAAAGAATGCTTATGTAATATACCCAAACATTGTTTTTTTCTAGAAATGCATAAATACGAAGCAATATGTCAGATTTTTTAATATTACAATGTGTAATATTCCTCCGTGTTATTTTTTTTGTGTTAAAAAATTTATTATGTAACTAAACTTCATATAATATTTTATATTTATTTACAGGAATAAGATGTTAAAGCCGTTGCCTTGGCAGCTATGAAAAGCTTATGGCTTAACTATCGGATGACTATTATGCGATTCAAATGTATTGAGACGAATTACAAAAAAAAGTGAGTGACTAAAATTTTGGAAAATTTTATATCCTGTAAAAGTTTCAACATTTTATTTTTTAAAATTTTACGCGATCTCTGGACACATTTAATTACGTATAACTTCATGAATACTTAAAATATTCGTATGATATTTGGGGTGTAAATAGGAACATATATCTATTTTCACACTGCTTAAAAAATATATAAAAAAAAATTGTGGCATCACTGTATATCTTCAATGAAGTAATTTATAAACATAATTTTCTTACAACAAATAGGTTTCAATATTTGGGGAATCAGAGTATGAAAAATCTCAACAAAAATAAATAAATAAGCGGAAACGGTTGAGTTTGTACTACTCCGACTATATATTTCTTGTGGTATTTCGCTAATTTTTGACAAAACTACAATTTATTTATAGAATGGTTACTTTTTGTGTAAGTGTTATCTTACGTGAAAATATATTAATTCTATTATTTGTAATGAATCATACATATGTTCATTCATTCCTATAGTTTCGGAAATTCCCGTTTGTCCTGTGCTATCGCGCACCTGCTACCGCCATGTTATGAATCATGGATATGTTCATTTTTATAGTTTCTGCAATTGACGTTTGGCATGTGCTGGCCACGCACTTCCTGTCGCCATGAAATATGAGAAGCAA
Organism: Rhamnusium bicolor; assembly: GCA_029963845.1. NCBI lineage: Eukaryota > Metazoa > Arthropoda > Insecta > Coleoptera > Cerambycidae > Rhamnusium > Rhamnusium bicolor. The sequence continues at coordinate 1,586,555 of JANEYF010003153.1, forward strand.
TTCAGTTTTCTATTCACAACTACCTTCAACGTACTGTGCTGGGTAGTTGAGGAGTCTTAAGCCCGTTGAGCTTGACTCCATTTGGTTAAAATTCAGAATCCGAAGCATCTTAAGGTTTCTAGCGCGCTGAGCTAGACCTCCTGGTGTTGGTAGCCAATAGCTGGCCATACATTAGAAGTAAAATCGGTAGTATTTGGATGACAGGTTTGGACTGCTATTCTTTTTATTTTCATAGGCTAATACGTTGATAGACCACTAACACACATTCCAACTAAAAGAACTCATATATAAAATATTTGTTACTATACCACTTTAAAGATAAATGCAAAATTTAAGAAAATCGATTTGTAAAAGGGCGTGTTTAGCTGCACGATTGAAAAACCGGGTCTAACTAACATTATTATTGACGGGTAAACATTGTCAGTCCGCGGCAGTAAACTGTACCGGGAAGATAGGCATGTTGCCAATCTAGTCACTAACCATATTGCTAGCTGGAATATTCCGCATTATTCAAATCGTTCCAGGTTATACTGCTAATGTATGGCCAGCTATTTTACCGTCCTGTACCGCCGTCACCATTTTAGTGATTATTTATTGCAGTGTGCCTTCAGCGCGTTGAGCTGGATCCGCCCGTTAGTGAATAATTACTAAACCAACCGCCGTCATCAGTCCCGTGATTATTTATTGCCGTGGGCAAACTAAAAGTCGTTTCTTTTTGCAAAGAACCACAAGTATACAGAAAGATCCATTTCATAACCCATGAAAATTTCAAGTAGTTTTGTCAATTGTCTTTGAAAAATTAATTCGCAAACATCGTTATATCGAAAATGATGTCGAAATTCGGTACATCTTTTACATTATTATTCAATATTTCAAAAAGTTTTCATCAGATTTTGGCATACTATATATATTAAACTGTATATGTACTGATATGTGAAGATATTATCTAATTCGGTCGTTTGGTTTCTTTTTCGTAGCCGTTCAAAGTTAGGGCTCAATACCTTTGAATTGCATGAGGACGTGTGCAACGACGAGAAAGGCAGCGAGTACGACTTGGAACGTTATCCTGAAGTTGCAGTGATTGATGTGTCGTAGTTAGTGGTGAATAACAATATATTATTGGAAATGATATATGATTTAACAAGTATGCGAATATTTATTAGCAGTTTTTTTACACAGGGCAAGGACATACAGTCGTCTATTAAGTGCATTATTGGCAATTACTTGAGTTTATTAATGAGTACAAATTATATTATTTGAGGTATGAAATTATTTTGTATACTAATTATTTAAATTGGTGTTTGATGAAGTGAAAGTGCTGCGATTCAAGTTATACTTCATACATTCTGTACATACACTGATTGTCAGTATTTAATATTTATTATATTATGTACAAGGAGTTTAGTGCTTTATTTTTGTTATGTTAATATTTCGTGTTCTTATTATTTACAAGAGGTCGCCCTTGATTTTGCTATTTACTGTGTCAGTATATTTTATGTATTGTCTTTTATTACATTTCAAAGTCAATTCGTTGACATGTGAGATGAGTCGATTTCTTTATTTTAAGCTGTTTTCAGTATTTTAGGTTCCATCTACAGTGATTGTCATACAGTTTTACAGTTTATATACATACGTGTATGTGTATTTATGTACATAAGTACATATCTGTGTAATTATGTACATATGTCTGGGTATGCCATTCGTCAGCATCCTTGATTTAGCTTATAATGAGTCAAATATTTATATAGGTATTATTGTATTATTATTAAAGCTTATCATTCGTCGATACTCGAATAGTACTGTTATTTTTTTTCCGGTTTCCCGATGCCGGTCAGTCCTCCCGTGGCCTCCGACGCCTCACGGGAGTCGCGCCGGCGCATCAACTACAGCCACTCCCCACATCCCGCAGGGTTAGTGACTGTAGATACCAGAATCGTGTGCCCTAAGCAGACGGAGAGAACCCAGAATGACCGCCTTCTGCATTTGACCTGCAAGCCACTCGGCTGGTTTTTGGCAGGCCGGTATGATCTTCAGTTCCGAGAGCAGCGTAGGCTTTATCCCTCCGAGTACACCGATAATAAGGACGACCATTTTGACCGAGTAGCCTGGGTACAGCACTTGGAGCTCGTACCGGAGATCGCGATATTTGGTCCGTTTCTCCTCCTCCTTCAAGGTAATGTTTTTCTCCGCAGGTGCCGAGAACTCGATGACATACATCACCTTGAGTTGGTGGTCGAGGAGGACTATGTCAGGCTTGTTGGCTTGGATTAGCCTGACAGTCGGGAACGAGTAGTTCCAGTAAATCCGGCATTTCTCGTTCTCGACAACGGACTCAATATCTCCGGGGACGTAAGGCAGCACTGGTGTCTGGTCTACCCCGTACGAGTGCCTTAGATGGTAGTATAGCACTCGTAAGGCCGCGTTATGTCGGTGGATGTAGGCCGAAATCGCATATATGGGGCATGCAGAAAGTAAATGCATGAGCGATTCCGGCGCCTGATGGCAGGTCCTGCAGTTGATATCAGGAATCTCTACACGCCACACGCGGCTACGGTAGACCAAGGTGTTGATAACACCATCTTGGCAGGCCACAATGAATCCCTCGGTCTCCGACTTAAGCCCTGCTGACCTTAGAAAGGCGAAGGTCAGCCTGGTCGATAAACCCAGTGTTTCGATGTTCTTATAGAAGACACCATGCTGGGGTTTATCGACGTGCTGCCGAAACAGATTTTCCTGTTCGGCAGATCTAATTCGGGCTTTCAGACGATTTGGCTGAAGTTCGGTGACTGACTCAACATCAGCACCTCGCCGGCCTCCTCGCCTGATGTCATCTTGCGGGTATCTCTGTCTAATTGACGCAGCTCATCCACCCTCCACTTTACTACTGCGAAGGAGTAGAGCAGAATCGGAACGGCAAGCATATTAGTTGCAGACACCTTGTTCTTCCCCGAAAGTTCGGAAGACCAAATCTTTCGGAGGCGGTGTCTGTACTTGCCGCGGAGAGAATCTTTTATTTGTGATACATCCTGGATGTGCCTTTGTTGCACACCCAGGTATGTATAGGTCTCTCCGGCATCCAAATGTCTTAGGATGCTTCCGTCTGCGAGATGCGCATCTTCAGGAAATTCCCCGATCGTCCTCTCTTGAGGTGGACGACTGCACATTTGTCGAACCCGAACTCCATACCAATTGCCCGCGTATATTCTTCGACCACCCTAAGAGCGTTTTGTAGTTCGCGCTCTCCGGATGCATAAAGTTTAAGGTCATCATGTTATTATTATTATTATTATTATTATTATGGCTCTCGGGTGGCCACTAGACCGTCCTCCGGGGTGGGAATATATCTGGAAGGCAAAGAAGTACAGGAGAGCTTTGCCCTAGGCTCGTACACCACGGTCTTCCAGGCAAAGGTTTACGCCATCCTAGCGGTGGCGGGTCAGGCTGAGGTTAGGAATGGGGCGAAACAGATAATATACATCTGCTCCGATAGCAAGGCTGCCCTAAAAGCGGTGTGCTCCCCCAGGACAAGATCAGCTCTCGTCAAGGAGTGTGGAGATGCCCTAGAAGAGCTGGCTAGGCATAAACAAGTGAGACTGGTATGGGTCCCGGGATATATGGGAGTTCCAGGCAACGAGAAGGCCGATGAATTGGCTAGACTCGGAGCCGAGGAACCCTGTCACGGGCCTGAGCCTATGTTAGGTATTTCAAGAAGGCAGGTCACAACGGCCCTCAATGAGTGGGCCCACGAAACACTGAGGATGCACTGGAGGTCAAACAGGGCCTGCAGGCAAACCCGAGATTTTGTGACGGGGCCGAAAAAATCGAGATCGGCTTGGTTGCTGGGACGGAGTCCGAAAACTCTGAACCTATTAATCGGTGTTCTGACAGGCCACTGCAGACTTAGGAGGCATCTATCATGGATAGGAATTGAGGAAGACCCTAGATGTCCAAGGTGCAGGAGAGATGAAGAAACATCTTACCACTTCCTGGGACAATGTGAAGCGTTTGGGCGCCTGAGACACAGTATCTTCGGTTCTAAGGCGCTTCTAAGAGAGATGAGCTCCCTCGCAATGAGTGACATCCTGACCTTCATCAGAAGGTCGGAAAGATTCGATGAGGGAGCAAGAGAAGCACATGGCTGAGGGGACAGCTGGGGGTTGGTAAAAAGGGCCCGTCTGTGGCCTACTTGCCAGGCGTCAGCCTCCCCCACTATTACCATTACCATTACCATTATGGCTCTCATCCGTCGACGCTCAAATAGTATTATTATTATGACCGTCATTCGTCGACACTCGAGAAGTATTATTATTATTATTAATTATTTGCCTCGTCATTTGCATTTGTTATTGAATCAATAAGCTTGCAATTCATGTATCACATGTTAATCAAATAATACATTATTCATAGTCCATAATGGTTTATTAACTAATGGTGCAGCAAAATCGCCCCTCTATCTCGCTTATTTTTGGTAATTTTTTTATTTGGATATATAACTAAATGGGACCTCCACCACTGTAAGCATCATTTTGGCCATCCGAAGTGGAACGAGCTTTTTTAATAGGGCCAAATTTTGCAAAATCTAATTTTTCATGAATGAGAAGTAATTCGAAAAATATGCTTTTCAAAACATACATCACGTTCTTAAATCAAGGGTTTGAGCTACAATTATAAATGTTTGGAACTTATTCAAAAACATTGCGCGCTTCTAATAGTACTCACAAAATTTTCAATATGTGAAATATTTTGGAGAAAATAAGCACCAAAGTCGACACTAGCACATCTGTGCATTGAAAATTTCACCATGCGAGGAACTATGTTAATTGTTAAGAATGTATGTATATTATTTATGTCTGGTCAAATATAGACAAAACTATAAAAAAAGTTTTTAAATAAAGAATCAGCTCATTGGGTCTCATAGTTTTCGAGAATTCAAATTTTTAATGCGCCTCATTTTTATAATTACGCGATCGGACTCTCGAGTCGCATTTGTATTTGGGATAACGTACAATGATGGTGCTGCTCACTGGCGGTTCTTCTATAGGGTCATTTGGTCAATGACCTCCCACATACAAATAAAAAAATAGAGCTATTCATTTTCTGAAGTTTAAAAATATATAATAATTTTTTTTTTTTATATTCTTAATATTAATATATTAAAGTTTCTAGTTCATTCTGTGCACAATACTATTCAAATATCTAGATCGCAGGATTTCGTATCCCCTCCGAGCACCGAGCTCTACATTCATATTCATTACATTATTCATTTATAGAATTTAAAAATCTGGGGTCAACAATCCACAACGTGACCTCAAAGCTAGCTACGGACCGAATTCACAACGAATTAAAGTGAAATAGACTTATGCGCGAATCGTCAGAAAGCAAAAGAGACAGAAAAACACTGACAGGGACAATGTCCCTTACACACGGAAACGGTAACGCACGAAGTTCACTAGAGCAGTCTTCGTGGCAGTCTTAATGTTGACTAGGTACGCGTCGGTCGATAAATTCTGTCGCGTTGTTTCTAATGTTTTTATTTGTGAACATTTTATTAGTAAATCTCTACTTGTGAAATTAAGTAAAACAGTGTTTTTGGTGTTTACAATTAAATATGAATGTTGTACAAAATATATTAAAACTGAAAGATGGACATAAGTTGGTTTATGAAGACCGAGTGATATGCAAAGGTGGTGGCCGTCCAAAACCTAATATGACAATAAAGCAAACATATATTGATAAGAAAAAATAAGTTAATAGGTATTTTTAATTAAAAAAAGTTATCCTTCAGCACATTTTATTCATTGTTACGCTCATCAACTAAATTTAATTTTACAAAAAGCTTCAAGTCAGGATCAAAACATAAAATTTTTTTTGCTAATTTACATAGCTTTTCTTCATTCTTTGGAAAATCGCCAAAAAGAACAGCCGTGTTAGATAATGTTGTTAAGGTGAGATTACCTAAAGCGGCTCCAACACGATTGAATTTTAATACAAAGTTCATATAGACTGTTTATACCTATCGAACAGAATTATTAGATTGTTTAGAAAGAATCATTGATAATGAATCAGAAAACAACACTCTAAATCAAGCTATTGGTTTAAAAAACTACTTACAAAATGAACATTTTATTTACTGGTTAAATTTTTTTTCATTTAGTTATGCCTCATTGTAATATATTGTTCAATCAATTACAAAAATATAATATCGATGTCAAAACAGTAAATAAGTGTATTGGCGTTTTTAATAGCAAATTGAAGACATCAGAAATAAAATTTTGAATAACTATTTGGAGGAGACATCCATGCAGTCTGCCTAGAGATGTAAAACGGAAGAATCAAAAAGGAGAATTTCATTAGAAGTTTGTGATATAATTACATCTGAAATCAAAAACAGGTTTGGCTTCAGTAATCATTTAACAGTGTCTCAGTTATTTCACGCAGATCGATTTAAAGATTATAAAAAAAGCTTTCCTCAAGATATGTTTAAATTAGTTAAAACGGAGTATCCAGTCATAAATCATTTGAAACTTAAAACTGAATTATAAGTATTATATAGCCGAAAAGATTTTTCCAATAGTGAAGGTGCAGTTGCTTTGTTACAGCTTTTTATTAACAATAATTTGTGCAATACTTTTTCTGAAAGTGTCAAACTGTTAAAAATCTTGTGTACTCTCCCTATGACTACCGTCGAAAGTGAACGTTGTTTTTCCACCTTAAAAAGAATAAAGACATTTTTAAGAAATACCATGCTTACCATAGAAAGGGCATTAATAAAGAAGGTAAAAGACTTTAATGAAAAAGGTAATTGACCACTTTGCATCTCAAAAAGACTGGAGGATCGACTTGGAATTTAAATCACTTTAAAAGGTAGATAATACTGTAAACTTTTCTAATTGACCTCCCTATCTCTTGACCCACGAACCGCCACTGGTGCTGCTGGCATGTACTGAGCAAGTAGGAGCAATTATTGTAGTCTCATTCGTGTATTATTTATTAATCTTGGAATCTGGACATACAGTTTGGTAAGTAGGTTCTTATTTATATGAAAACTAGACCAGGACGAATAAGTAGTTTCACTTTTAAAATTAATTATTCTCGTAAATTCATTGAAAATAGAGGAGAATTTGTTATGTGATTTGTGAAAATCTTTGAGACTTCTAAAGACATGATTGTCAACAACCCAAGTAAAAAAGGCTTATTAAACATAATAAAAGCAGCCGATTTCAGACAAGATGAATTTGCCAAAAATATTCTTGTTCAGAAAAATGCAATATTATCTGGTATGAAAAGTTTTAAATTTCAAACATTTTGCCGAAGTTCGTATATTTGTCAAAAAAAAAAAAAATAATAAATGTCTCTATTTCTGATTAATATAAAAAAGTCATAATAATACAATATTAGTGTACTAACACTGAAGTAATCAGAAATCTCACGGGAGAGTTCACAAAATTGTGCTCCTCCATTCAACCCTTGTATTTGTGAAAAATTATAAGAAAATATACAGATATTCTTAACCTAACTTAAAGCTAAGGTTAGAAAATTAAAAAAAAAAATGAAAAAAAAATAGAATTTGAAAGCAATGGTAGCGGCGCTTGCATATTTACATTAATTAAAATGGATTTATGATACAATTAATTAATGAAATGAAAAAAGAATATATAAATTTAAAGTAAAATAGATTGATACACATTTAAATAATCTAATTATTTATTCAGTAGACTTTGTGACACTTTTTTTTAACTGGAACAAGTTTAAGTTTTCGAACTGCTCAGGCACAGCATTGTAAGATTTATAGATGTTAAATTTAAAACATCTTTCAAATAAAGCCGTAGTATTGTGGGGGATGTAACAAAATGTTTAGATCTACTATTAATATCATAGTTATCATTGCGAAAGGAAATTTGTTCATACAAATATAATGGTTGTTTGGTTTTAATTATTTTATAATATAAGCAGAGAGAATACAGTTCCCGACGATTTTGCATATTCAGCCAGCGTAGCTCACTTAATTTATGAGACACCCGGTCATATGTCCTTATGTCGAATACAAATCTAATACAGGCATTTTGCAAATGTTGCATTATAGTTACAGTCTTCATCGAGTCAAGAGCTGTAAACAGGTGCAAAGAATGTAAATTGCGCTAATACTAATGTGTCACAAAGCATTTTCCTAGTATCCTGATCAAGACTTGCTCTATGAGGGTAGAGTAATTTTAGCGCCGTATATATGACTTTTGAATAATTTTAGATACATGATCGTGAAACATCAGTGAATGATCTATTAAAACCTACATTTTTAGCAGATTTAGACAGTTGTATTCTAGTACCATTAGGATTTATGTTAATGTGGAGGTATCCGATTTTTTCCAACTAGAATAGCCGCTGATTTTTTTTGGGTTAATAATGAGACAACATAAGACAACTTTTCTAGGTCAAAATTTATATTAAATTCTGCTGTTATGTAATCTTTAATATAAACGGAATTGTATAACTGAGTGTCATCAGCATACATACGAACATTACCATACTGAAGATATTTTGCAAACTGACTGGTATAAATTGTAAACAGAATAGGTCCTAAGATAAGTAAGTGTATTGAATTTGATATATTATCTTTTAGCGTAACACATTGAGTGCCCTCAATTAAATATGATTTCAATAACTGTAAGCCCTCAAAACCTATCCCACAAGATCTAAGAATTGCAAGTAAAATATTATTACGAAATTAATGTATTCTGACCCTTCTGCTTTGCCAGCACTGATTTAAATAAACGGCTTCGGACTCGAAATATTGATTCTGTTGATATACGATTCTGTGGTAAAATGTGTTTATTTTGTAAGAGAAAAGAAAGGAAGAAATTTTCATACAAGCAGGTACTTCTTATACAGGATGTTTCAGAGACTGGCAAAACAAATAGTAGATCTCGATGAAACAAATACAAATTCTAATAATTTTTTTCTATATTCGGATATAAAAAGGGTTGAAAAGTAAAAGGTTGAAGAGTAAAAGCTCATGATGACATTTTAAAGAGTTAGATAATTCGTTTTAAACAGAATTCTCATCAGGTGTTTTTAAAAGTCATTTTGTAAACTTAATTTTCAAATTCTTCTTAATTATTTCATTAAGAGAGGGGCAATATTTTTCTTGTTGTTTTATGGTCAGATATACAAAATTTCCATGGCTTTATGAAGGATTTGATACGAGAAGTTTGAAGAAAAAGTATCCTGTGAAAATTTCATAACCGTGTCTTTTAATCAATAAAATGTGTTTTCTCTAGTGTCACCATGGCAACCAAGGTTTTGGATTTTTTTTTGTATTGGGGTCTCTGGAAAAAATTATAGTGGGACATTTTTAACACAATAATGTTTGTCATAAGTATATTGAATAAAGATTTAAAAATAAAAGCATATTATGTTCTTTTTATTAGATTTTTTAAATGTTATGTTATGTTTTTGTAGTAATGACCAATTGAGCTGAAAACTCTGTATTTTACCAACTGTAAATTTACACAAATATATCATTTTAAGATTAAGCATAGTTAATTCTTTCATATTATGCAGAGTTTAAATTATTACAATTGGTAGAAAATTATATTCCTAATTTGACATTTATGGTCATTCAAAGCCTATTATATTATACTGTCAAAGTAAAAATAAATTCTGGCATTATTTAATTAAATGCAACTTGGTGTGAAATTGTCTCACCGAATACCACTCGAGGTTAAATTAAAAACCGAAATTTTTTCCTCGGTCATAAATATTTGAAGAAAATTATTTTTATTTTCAAAATATACATGACCTCAAAAATATTTTCGGAAATAATTTAACCTCTAGTGGTATTACATATGAAAATTCCTCATCTGAACTACTGGGCATAACATTATCAGCAAATTTATCTGAGTCTCAAATTATATCGGATTCTTTTCTGACTTTTGCTGCTACTTTTTTATATGAAATAAATTTGTTGTAACATGTTCTATGATATTTCGCGTCATAAGCAAAAAAGATCACTATAATTTGCAAACCATGAAATCATTTCTGTCGAAGCGGGTGGCTGGTCGAGTAGCGTCGCTCCAGTGAAAACCCCGTAAATTATCGGTAACACTTTAGTAAACGTGATATAATTTAACTGGAGCGTACCTAAAAGCATTCTTAAAACGCTTGAAAAACAAAAGGAACAAAATTGTATATATAAGTGTATAAATAATTAAAAATACAAATCAGTGGAAGATATATCTGTGCATCTTAAAAATACTGTGTTAGTTTCCTAAAACAAGTGACAAAGAGGCCAGTGTAAAACCCGGGCTAGGGCCGCAATAAAGTAACAGGTACCCACATTTAGAGACAATCCAGTTGAAAGACGAAAAGAAAACACATAAGTAAAGGCTAGAGTATATTCATTAGGCAATCATTACATTCACGAATATAAGTAACTGTAAATTAAACAAATCGTGTAATCGCAAGAAATTATGATTGAAGATATTCCAGACAATTTAAGTGTTGCAGATTGCTACAAATTATTAAAGAAAACACTAACAGAGGTGTCCAAAAATATCACAGAAAAATTAGAAAAATATCAACAAGACATAACCACAAAATTAACCGAAGCTAACAAAAAAATTAAAGAATTGGAAATAACCAACAAACACTTAAGCATAGAACTGGAGGTAACAAAAAGAGAAGTTAGGAAAAATAACCTGATCATTTTCGGAGTAGAGGAGAATGAAGAAGAAAATCTTTACAACAAAGTAACCAATTTATTTAAATCTAAGCTATCCACCAACGTTACAAAATCTGAAATAAGTGAATGCTACAGATTTGGGAAAAATGCGGAAGGCAAACATAGGCCAATAGCTGTAAAATTTGTGGCATTACACAAGAAACAGGAAATATTTGGCAATTGTGGCCAGTTAAAAGGTGGCAGCATCTCTATAGCAAACGACTTAACCAAAGAAGAGCGAGAAATACAAAATGTTCTCAGAAAACATTTAAAGGAAGCTAGAGACCAAGGCCTAGAGGCCAAAATAAAAAGAAATCTACTCCACATAGATGGAACTAGTTATACTGCAGATCAATTAAAATCGTTAGAAAAGGACAAGAATATTGAAGAGGATATAGAACACCAATCAGTAAAAGAAGTAAGACCAGAAAATCCATCGGCGCGTGGAGCGGATATCCCACCATCAACATCGATAACGCCAGCAGTAATACAGAAACAGTTGAGAACAAGGCATGGTACAAAAAAGTAAAATTTTATCATTGCCATCTATTTGATTAAATCATAAAAAAAAACAATAACATTCTAAATTTAATATATATTAATAATTGTTAACAAAAAAACTTTTCCAAGTAAGTAAAATACATCTAAATATAAAAGAGTGCCTAGTAATAAAAAAAAAAAACAATGGATTCCTTTATAAGAGACTTTACATATTCACAGGTTGATACCTATTGTACAGAAGACATAGATACATGCAAAAAATTTAATTAAACCTGAAAAGCAATTTTCAATTTTTCACACGAATATACGTAGTATACATAAAAATTTCGACAATCTCCAGATATACCTTTCCCACTTTAACAACTCATTTGATTGCATTTGCCTATCTGAAACATATAAAATAGAACACCTCAGTAATTTTAATATACCAGGGTACTATTGCTATTACAATAAAGGGAAAATAAATCGCAACGACGGGGTTGTAGTTTATATAAAAAATAATTTAGAACAAAATGTTGAAATCGTTACACTGGGCAATATAAATATTCTAAAAATTGCAGAGTAAGAATTTTGTAATATCTCTAATATACAGGCTGCCATCCACAAATGTTGATGAATTTATAATAAATCTAAAAAACTATATTGGAAATATGTGTAACACAGATTATAACATTGTAATTGGTGATCTTAATATAAACATTCTATCGCGTCAAAACTTTGCATATGAGTACTTAGATACATTATATGAAAATGGCTATAAATCGCTTATTAACAAACCTACATGGCGTCAAGGACATCTCTCAAGTTGCATAGATCATATATTTTTAAAAACAATGAAAAAATACTACAGTAGTACCTATTGTATTGCAGTCGAATATTACAGATCATTATAGCACGATCATTTCATTCCCAAATATACACAGGGGAAATATAACATGCAATAAAAGCAATAATATTTATACCGAAATAATAAATAAGAAACAATTATTAAATATATTACAGACAGAAAATTGGGACCCTTTTTATAAATGCGTCGACGTGGAAAATGCATGTAGTATATTAGAAGCTACAATAAAGAATGCTACAGCAAAATCAACTATAAAAATAAAACAAAAACAAATTAAACGTAAAGAATGGATTACGGCTGGTTTGATAAAATCAATAAAAGCAAGGGACAGTCTCTATCAACAAGTCATTAAGAATCCAGAAAATAATGTCCTAAAAGAAAGGTACCGTGTATACAAAAACAAACTTAACAATTTAATTAAAAAAGCTAAGCAAGATTTTTTCCAAAAACACATTACACTAAACAACAACTCAAAAACGATTTGGAAAACAGTTAAAAATATTACGAATAATGACACAAAAAAGAACAGAAATGAATAAGATTAAATTACATAACAATAAAATATCTACAAACAAAAAAGAAATAGCGAATCAGTTTAATGACCACTACTCTGAAATTGGATCGAATCTAGCAAGCAACATTAAAAAACCCTCTCGGATATTTCAGAATCAGATTTATGGAAATACCTTTCTTTTAGAGCCAGTATCAGAGTTAGAAATACGAAATTACGTACTAAATTTAAAAAATAAAAAATCTCCCGGATATGATGGTTTAAAAACGGAAACACTTAAAGATATTGTTGATATAATAACACCATTGTTAACTCATCTAATTAATAAAATCTTTGATACTGGTATATGTCCTTCACATTTTAAAACTGTAGTTATAAATCCAATCCATAAAAGCGGCGATAAACTGGAGGTAATTAACTACAGACCAATATCTCTCACCACACATATTTCCAAAATCTTTGAAAGGGCGATAAAAGTTCGAATGGAATCATTTTTAAATAAATTTCAGTTATTTTCTAAAAAACAATTTGGTTTTCGTGAGAAAACATCTACTCAAGACGCTATAGCAAAGTTAGTTGGGAAATTATATGACGCGGTTGATCGAGGTTTTCCTTCCATTTGTGTTTTCATTGACCTTGCTAAGGCATTTGATACAATAAGCCATGAAAAAATATTAAGAAAACTTTGGGATATGGGATTTAGGGGTAAAATTCACAACTTACTTACATGTTATTTACACAATCGTTCCCAAGTAGTCAAAATAGGAGATACACTAAGTGATCCCAGAATCGTTCTTTACGGTTTACCACAGGGAACGGTTCTGGGACCAATCATATTTAGTATATATCTAAATGGTCTGCTTACTCTACAATTAGATGGCTCAATTTATTCATTTGCAGATGACACCGTAGTATTTTTCACTGCCTCAACTTGGGAAATGGTAAGGAAACTTGCAAGTAAAAATTTAAAAACAGTAAAGGATTGGCTAGATACACATCTTCTTACTATTAATATAGACAAAACAAAATTCTTACCATTCTGCTCCTATAAAAGTAACCTGCCACAGTTTTCAGATATTATCATTGAAGAGACAGATCAGACAATTCAAAAAGCAACGTACATAAAATACCTTGGAGTGATTCTTGACAGCCATTTAAAACGGGATTTTCATATAGAAAGTGTATGCAAAAAATTGAGATGCTTTATCTATACATTTAAACAATTAAAAAACATATTAACCTCTAAACAGCTAAAAAACAGTATATTACGGACTTATTCAGTCGCAATTATGCTACGGTGTGCTAGCATGGGGTGGAATAAATAAAACAAACCTAAATCCCCTTGAGAAACTACAAAAACGATTTTTAAAAAATTATTTTAAAGAAAGATTATTATTACCCAACTTATTCATTATATAATGAAACAGATGTATTAACTATAAGGAAATTGTACTGCAAAGCTTTAATAATAAACCAATACAATTATTTACAAAAAACAACTACACACAGCAATTTATCCCCCCCGCATGACCACCATACTAGAAATAAAGAAAAAGGAACAATAACAGTACCGCGGGCCCATAAAACGATAGGACAAAAAAAGTTTTACCTACCTAGCCCCCCGATTGTATAATAATATACCACCACTCTATAAACAACTTAACTATAATAAATTTAAATACGAAATAAATAAATGGCTCCAAAAGTACCCATTTCAGATATTACACGATTTTGTTGATACCGGTGCTTTCTCGGTTAATTAATTTTGCATTATTTATCTAAAAATTATACCCAATGAAACATTTTCTCACTGATTGAATTATACTTACCTAAATAATAAATGTAAACATTATAAATATTGTAAATTGTATCATGTATTCTTATAACTTCCAGTTTGTCTTTTATAATAATTTTAAACACTAAAATGTCGCATAACCAATCATTGGTCCTGATATATATTAATGCTTATAATGAACATAATAACAATTATAATTATTGTATGTGTGTAACTGTGTACATATTAATTCATCTACTGATACCATATAGATAAATGTGTGTAGACAGTTACGTATTATGTTCGTCTTAGGTTTAGATTATGTTTGTGTATATAGCTGCAAGATGTAGCACTCACGCCCAGTTTTTATAACTATGTGAGGCTTACCTAAGGTTTATTACTTATTAGTATATGCTATAACAATTTATTCTGCATGCTAAAATTAAATTATAGTATCTTATAGTATGTAATTTTGAAAATAAACCATTATTATTATTATTATTATTATATTATTATTTCTGTATGTTAGCAGCATCTAAAATGTTTGCTCGTGTTGATTGCCCTGTACCTAATCGATCGAAAATATTAATTCAATTTGAAACTCATGATTACAGAAACCAAGTAACAGAGAATGTTCCAGGGACTCTGACGGACAAAATGGTGTAGACTTTCTTAAAGTTAATTCAGAAATGGAGTAATATATAGAAGAAAAAATTAGAACTTGTACTTGTCTCATCAAGATCTATTACAATTCTTTTTTTTTTCACCTTTCAATTTTTATTCCAGATCTATTCAATTCCTTAAGCTATGCAGCGCTGACGACAAGCAAGAATTCAGAAACACCGCTGCCATTTGTTTCATAATCTTTTCTTTTGTAATTATAATTGATAAAGATCGGCTTGATCAATTCTGCCCTTATACAACTACTCACCAATTAGTACTGGCCTATGAGTCGTAGAAAATGATCTATATAAGTGGGCGAACAGACATGTCAGCGTTGATATTGAATATTTCTGATTAGTAATACTACCGTTCAAAAATCATTGATAAAGTTATACCAAAGGTATACCAATTCTACATTATATTAAAAATGAATCATTTATCAACGCTACAAGGGATATAGACAATTAAAATATTGATTAAAAATCTAATCAATTATTAACTCACCGTATATCTTACACACGGTGACAAATTTATTTATATCCATTATCTCATAATCAAATGTCATTTTCCTGCATTTATAGGCAGGTTTTATAAAATTAATTTTAAATTATTAATATTCGAACTATTCGAATAATTCGAACTATTCGAATAATTCGAATTATTCGAATACCTATTCGAATATTCGAATACTCGAATAATCCGAATTATTCGAATAGGTATCCGAATAATCCGGATCCTCGAAAATTCATTATTAATAAGTATAGCACTGAATACTAGTGAATAGTGAATATTCTATTTGAGTATTTGGTTGGATAGACCACAATAATAGTCGTGACGTAATCCACTAAGCAGGCAATTTGATTTGCTTTCCATACCCACAATAGGGTATGTCTCCTGTACATGTGCTTTAAGGGTCAGAATTATTCAGTTAGTATTTTATTTTAAGATTGAGGCGCTATGGTTCACATTTAACTATTGAAGCTTAAATAAAATAAAAATAGAGCTAATTTATTATACTTCTGTGTCATAACTATTTTTCCTTTTCGAAGAAAATAAAAGTGCTCTAAAATTAGAATGTTTTTAAAAAAGACGCAGATTGTGAAGGTAAAACAAATACATGAAAAGTCAATAGTTAAATATTTACAGGTTTTCTAAAATTTAAAATTTAATTTTAACCCCTGCCTTAGTACAGTAAGAATAAGGTCGAGGCGAGAAAGAGATGGAATAGTTTGACTGGGAGTAAAATGTGCCACTAATGTGGTCTATTTATATATTTGGATTTTAGAATAGGTACCTACCTATACTTACTATCTACCTACTTTGCTTGGATGCAAACTGCATACCTATTCGTACATAATTTAATAATATATTTTAATATTCAAATTTACTCAGATATAATCGAATATTCGAATACTCGAATATATTCGAATATTCGAGTACCTATTCGAATATTCGAATAATTTCCCATTAGAATTATTCGTATTCGAATACTCGAATATTCGAATACGCGAATTATTCGTATTCGATTCCCAGCCTTAGTTAGTTGAAATAGGTAGTTAGTACTACCTATTTCACTTTCCATTTCCATACTGCCACAATACGAATAATGGCATATCATATTATTAATACACATATGCAATGTTATATTTTCATAAATGCGAGGCCGATTTACAGTGGTAATTTATTTACTATATACAGTTTTGTTTACGGTACTCAATGGGATATTAGAATTTTGATTAAAAAACAATCAACAATATTAGCGTGAACACAATAGCACAAATTATTTTTCAAACTCCCATACTTTAATTGATTTATAAGACACTACTAACTGTACTTCAATAATAGTATTTTATATAACAAGTGGCTAAAATGGTGTATTTTTTTACAAATGGGGGGTTTATAGTACGAGGGCGAGTGCTATAAACCACACGAGTAAAAAAACACATTTTAGTCTCGAGTTATATACAAAATTTTTTGTATCGCCATTCGAAATTAGAAAACGGTATAATTTTGTAAAAATACGGCAAATTGACAACGTTACCTTGTCGTAATGACTAAATTCTATTGCTGTTTCCATAAAAACCAATAATTGAAATAACTAAATATTGAACGATTTAAACATCGTATTTGACACATTCTACTTTACAATAATTATTATTTGGAACAAAATGAGTGATAGTGAGGAAGATTTTATTCCTGGTACTCCTCCGGAAATCAGAGAGCAAGCAATTGCTGTAACTTTAGATTTATTACCAGCGAAATCTAGAAAATTGTACGAAAAAAGAATATGATTTATTTATGCACTGGTGTAAGCAGAAAACTGTGAGTAACATATCTGAGTCTATTCTTTTGACTTATCTATCTGAAAAAGCAAAAACTTAAAATGTTCAAGCCTCTGGTCCAAGTTTTCGATGCTTAAAGCAGTTTTGAATATAAAGAATAATGTAGATGTATCCAATTATCAAAAAGTAAAAGCTTTTTTGAAAAGAAAATCCGTTGGGTATAGGGCTAAGAAATCTAAAGTTTTTAAATGTTAAATGTTGTATTAATAATGGGCTTGGCTGGCACTTGTCGTCGAGTGGAACTCTACAATATGACCATTGATGACATTGTGAGAAAAGACTGCATGCTGGTTATTAAAGTACATGATTCGAAGACCCACATTGAAAGGACTTTTACGATAATTGGTGAGACAATTAATGGAATAAATCCACTAAATATTTATGATAAATATGCAGCTATTCGTCCTATTCATGTGAATCACAAAGGGGTTTTTCTTCAATATCGAGGAGAAAAATGTACGGTCCAACGAGTTGGTATTAATACATTTTCAAAAATACCCAAGTAATATAGCTAAATGTCTTAACTTATCTAATCCTGAGCAATATGCGAGTCACAGCTTTAGGAGATCTTCGGCATCACTATTAGCTGGTTCTGGAGCTAATAATCTTACCTTAAAACGTCATGGGGATAGTAATCCTCGACAGTTGCTGAGGGATATATAAAAGACAGCATCCAGAACAAAAAGGAAATTTCAAAACAGATATTTTCAAACAATACTACAGAAATGCTATGTCTGCCGATGTAGTCGTTGGTGAAAATCAGACCAACCACCATATTAATATAAATGAATCAAATAGTTTTCGCACATCTGAACCTATAATTCCAGGAATAAATATAAATAATGTTAGTAATAGTACTATTCATATAAATTTTCGTTAAATTATGAATAAAACTGTTCATGAAATTTGTTAATAATTAATAAATGTTTGATGTAAGAACTTTAATTTGTTGTCTGTTGACTATTAAGTTTTATTTCACACTGTGAAATAAAATTTCTTTATTTAACACTTTTTTCTTTATTTTTCCCTTGTCAATAATGACATTGTTTTGATGCATTGAAATTGTCCAATAAATGTCATTTACAAAAAATTCATTATGATACAGATTTTCATTAAGAAACAAGTTTATAATCAATAGAAATGCAACATCCTGCAATATTCAGTGAATATCAAATATTGTCATGAGCATGACATCTAAAATTTATCAATTTTGACAGTTCATATTTACTATTTACCTTGTAAATTCCTAAAATGTGTTTTTTGCAAATAAAATTGGTAAAAATGTGCGATGGTGAGAGTGAAATTGAGAATTTAACTCTACCAGAAATTGTGGAACGGGCCACAAGAACCGCAAACAATTTATTACCCGTAAAATCAGCAAAAAAATACAAAAAAATTTTACTCTCAGTTTATGGGTTGGAGGAACAAAAATAAGGTTAGCAGCTTTTCAGAAAACGTCTTAATTGTTTATGTTGTTTAACAAAAAAAATTAAATATACATGTTTATGGACATATTCAATTTTGAAATCTACGTTATGTATTAAACATAAAGTGGACATATCGAAATATCCTAAATTATACGTCTTATTGAAAAGAAAATCTGAAGGTTATAACTACAAATCAAAAGGAATAATTCCAAAATTTCCTTTTTTTTATTAAACCTTGATTTTCTGATATTTCTATGTAATTTTTATGTAGTCGACGTTTCGATTTCAATTAAATCATCTTCAGGACTGTATACAAAAGATAACAAAAAAATAAGGTAAATTGACAATTTTTAACATATTCTAAAACAAACAAACACACTACTATAAAATAACTAATAATTCATATTTAAAAGAATTTGAAGGTTCATAAAATTAGATTTTTTTTTATAAAATTATTATAAAAAACAAAAGAAATGTATGTATAAAATACAAAAAAAAAACACACAAAAATGACAGACTCAGTACTAATGATTAAATTAAAACAATTACAAAAGGTACAGGGCACTCACATTAAACTAGGTTCTCCGTGTTTTTATATAACTAACAATTCGAACAATCAGTAGGTACAAAAAAAAAGAAAGGTTGGAAAAATCCACAGTCACAAAATTATAATGTTTAATTATTTGTCCAGAGATTAACATTTGACTTATTCGTTTCACCATTCAGACAACAATAAATTTGTTCTTATCATTATTGTAGCAAGAAACACCGAAACAATAAAAAACGAATATAGGTAAAAATGTATTATTTTCAGTTTTTTATTTTATCAATTAAATTAAAATACGTGTTGAGATTTTCAATGTCTGATCTTTTGTTTACACTATTATTGTCTTTTTTATGCATATCATCTCATTTAGTAACAGTTTTTTTTAAATCGTTTGTCTATAATCTTCGTATCTTCAAAATTGAATTTATGGAGATTGTTTAGGCTATGCTCCACCAAGGCACTTTTTTTCTTTAAGGGATTATGTATATTCTTTTGATCATTTTTATGTTCGACCACTCGTGTGTTTAGATACCTACCGGTTTGACCTATGTATACCTTAGTACAATTACCACAAGGAATTTTATAAATAACATCAGATTCTAGATCTTTTGGTGTTTTGGCCTTGATTTTAGTAAAATTCAATTTTTTGTTTGTGTTTTCACTTTTTAATGATTTATGTGTGGAGTCATTATTAAAAGTTTTACATAACTTCTCTGAAAGGTTCTTAATATATGGTATTTTGTAATATTCTTTTGTTTATACATCTTGTTTCTTAGAAAGTTGTGCAGTGTTTTTATTTAATATTTTTTTCACCAAGTTTAAAAGGTAATTATTTTTGGTTAGATATTGTTTAATTAAGTGTAAATTTTTTTCCCAGAAATCTTTATGTGATAGATGTAACATTCTGTATTTTAAATTATGAATAATATTGATTTTTTGTGACATTGAATGTTGAGAATGATAGTTCAAAAATATTTCAGAGAAAGTAGGCTTATGATACCAGTCCGTTGTTAAAATGTGATTATTTCTTACAATTGTATCTAAGAACAGTAGATTGTTGTTTTCTTCTATCTCTATTGTAAATTGTAATCTGCTATGGAAATTATTAAAAACTGTTAACATTTCTTCTATATTGTTATTAAGCACAGTAGTAATTATATCATCAACATACCTTTTGAAGAAAGGTATATTAAAATTTAATTTATTAATACAAGTTTCTTGTAATTCTGACATAACAATATCAGTACAAATGGGAGATAAACAATTTCCCATACCCAGCCCAAAGATTTGTTTATAAAATTCATGTTCATATTTAAAATAGTATTTTAATTTAACTGATAAAATAAAAAACTGAAAATAATACATTTTTGCATACATTACGTTTTTTATTGTTTCGGTGTTTCTTGCTACAATAATGATACGAGAACAAATTTATTGTTGTATGAATGGTGAAACGAATAAGTCAAAGGTTAATCTCTGTATACCTGTGTACATATTGGGCTCCAATTACTTTTTTGGTCAGCTCCGCAAAGCATTTATCTAACTATGTGGTCATGTGCAAATTATTGTCATAATCTGTTAATATTTTTCTATTGAATTTTTAGCTTCTGTAAGTACTCACTCTGGATTTTGGAAACATTCAATTTTAAACAGGCACGTGCAGTTTCGGTGCATGACTTTTAAAATTGCGTTATCTGTCACATTTGAGGGTTTTTAATAAATTATGGCAGAAAATAAATATTTTTTTGTCGGTTACAAAAATAATAGTATATTTTGTAAACATTGACTCAGCTTCGTTACATAGCCAGGGACGGAATCTAATGTTTTTAAACTGTGCTGTAACTGAGCTGACGGCCGGAGTTATGACTGCGCATATAACGGTCGAAACTCGCAAGGTTTCGAAACACCACTACTATTACTAGGTTTTATTGGTTTGTTAATTTGGTGTAAATATAATCAAACACCATATATTATTATTTTACGTAAGAACATTCCGTGTGTTTAATGTATAATAGAGACCAATAAGGCCTCGACGCACAGGGCGACCAAGTCGCGACGGCCATGTCGTCTCTACCACTAGTAATTCCCCCGTGCATAGGGATACTATTATCGAACGAAAGTATTGATACCGGTATCATATGATATAACCATTTAAGGATATCGATACCTTTCGATACTTGGGTGTAAAGTATCGATATTGCTAAGTAGCGATTCTTGATATTTTCGGTTTTATGTGGGTGCCAAACAAAGCAAGAAAATTTATAAAGTGGTGATTTAATTTTTAAATGCAATAAAATTTAGAAAAACTTAATACATTAAATTTTTGAGCCCTTTGGTACTAAATGGCTCTAAATTAAATTTTATTTTATCCTCAAAGTTGTTCAACCGCTGTTAGTACTAGAGGATCATTGACAGATGTAGTGTCGGATAATATGTCACGATTAATGAAATTTTACGAATCGGTTTAATAAGTATACTAATCACTTTATAAACATGGATCACAAATAGAACCGGAAACTATTTCTAATTTTGTTGCTTTAACGTTTGTTGTGTGTATCATTTGTTTTCAATATCGTGATTTATGGTGCGGACTATACCAACGATACTATCGAGGTTTGATATCTATGTCAAAATATCGATATTTTAAGCCGTAAATATCGATACTTTGAAAGTATCGAAGTATCGGTAGCATCCCTACCCGTGCAGTAGTGGTTCGGTCGCGACGGACAACAGAGTATATTCTTGTCGCTGCTAGTGCGCGACGTGACAAAACTCTGAACAGTAAATCGGATACATGAAGGTTTAACATTTAGTAAATTTCCCACACTTCAAAATAAAAGATTTCGAGATATAAATATTATAAATTGAAAATACATTTGTGCACACGAATTTTATTTTATACTTATGAAGTATATCCGCTACATTAAAAGGATGATTGATTTTACTCGTTACCTGCAATTGCAATTATTAACATGTATAAAAAAATATAAAAATATTAAAAAAATACATATTTTCCAATTTCTAGTACACCAGGAAATTAATAGTAAAAAGTGAAGTCATTCGGAATAAGTTAACGTGAAGCTGATTTTTGTAGTTTGTGTTTGTATAGCCGTTTCACAAACGACTGATAGTCAGCCCTGATGGTCGATCGTGAAAAAATGAAGTGATTATCAGTCGATTATATTGCCTTCACTTCACGTGGATATGTTTGATCAATGATCAGTTGTAAAGATGTATCTGCAAAGCGCGGAGCAACGCGTTGTTGCCGCTTTGTGCGTGAAATGGTTTTCAGAGCGAAGAAAAAAAGCATATAGATTATTTTCCGTTGTTCTATGGCACTAATTAAAATTTCGGTATCAAACCAATATTTCGCCTCGCCATTTGCCATTTCACCACTTAGAAATAACAGCGAAGAACAAATACAACACAGCACCAAAATACGCAACGGATGGAGTGGAGATCTGATTTTATGTGGCGTACCTCAAGGCTCTATACTGAGGCCATTGCTGTTTAGTATCTATACTTGTAACCTAGCTTCAAATTTGAAAAATTAAACATTCATTGCTATGCGGATGACACTCAGGTATACACACATTTTGATTTTACTAATTTGCAGAACACTAATTTAATTCTAAATATTGAACTAAAGAAATTTATTGATACATCACAGAAACATAATTTAAACATAAATCCTAACAAATCTTTAGTTCTTGTTTTTGGCAAGTCACGTGTATCTGTTGAACAAATTATTAATGTAACAATAAATGATACAAAATTACCTTGTTTTAATGTTTCCAAAAATTTAGGAGTAGAATTAAACACAGATCTACGTTTTAAAAAACATGTCTCAAGGCGTATGTAAATCTAAAACCTGTGTTTCTTGCATATTCAGAGGGTGCTAAATGATGGTATAAGTTTCGCAATGAGGGCTAACGCTCTTGAATTCACCACGAGAGGTGCTAGTGTAAGGAAAGGTCAATGTCACTGAACGTTAATGTTTACTATGGCTTTTTAACGCTAGTTTTTAGTAATTTTTACAGAAATTAGCTGAAAAACATTAAACAGATTGTAAAGTTATATCTATCAACCACTGTTTTAGGCGAGTTTTGTCTCTCGGAAGCATATTTCCGCCATTTGTTTCCAAACAAAAGGGAACTGCACAACACTGAGGCATAATTAACAAGGTTTTTGAATCGCTGGTGTACGAAATAATTATAATAAAACACTATAAACTTTTCCCGCGCATAACAATAACTTTTGACACGACCTTACTCGATCAGTGGCGCCAACTGGTGAGCCTGAAAACGTTAGCCCTCATTAGCACCGATAGTTGTGGTGCTGGTGTGAAGTTGGTACCAAAAATATAAAATTGTTAATAATTTTGTTAAAACAATGAACACCTCTGTCTTTTTTACATATTCACAGGGTGCTAAATGATGGTATAGGTTTCGCAATTAGAACCGATGGTTGTGGTGCCAAGTTCACAGACCTAACAGATGGTACGCATGCATGTGAAACGCTTGCTTTAATTAATGGCTCCAACCTTAAACTATCGATAAACAATAGTCCTATCTATTTACATATCGTACCGGAGACAACTAAGCACATTCTAAACGATGTGTGGAAAACAATAAACAAATCAAATTAACAAGAAACGCATGTTGAGTGGTAAGCTCACCCGATGAAAACAAAGAGCTGTGTGGATAATAAAATTATGTGGGTCAGTTAAGTAAATCTGTAGTTTCTGCTGGAACCATTTCTAGAACAATGGAAAATTACTTACACTATCATTGATAGTCTAAAGAAAATATAGATAGAAAACAAGTATTGAACTATGTACAATGTACATTAACTCATTATCAGACCTTTCTTAATGCAGTACCTTGAAGACATCAGCACAGATTGTTATGCTGTGACGTCAGTCCATCTGTGGCTGCGCAGCTGTCATTGCATCTGTGTGCTTTCTCTACTGTGCTTTTCGTGAATTATGTATTGAAAAGTGTGCCCAAATGCTGAGATGAAATGAACTGAAATAGTGAGAAATAGCAAGAAATCCAGTTACTGGGGAGCAAATTTATCTTTTCATCGGTGAAAATCATTGAATTTGAAATTTCAAAAATTGTGAAATTAATTCTGACCACCCTGTATATAAATGAAAAATATACAGATTATTTCAAACTCATTTGCAGCATAAAAAATATTGGCCTCTTTGATCCCTCTACCGCCGTCAAAGAAACTGACGTTTTTTATGTTGCAAACAAGTTTGTAATAAATTATACATACATACCAATAATAGGAATGGTTCTCATCAAAATACTACTAATGTTCATAGATATTTACATTATTTATTACAGGATTTATGGTGGATTTTACATAATCCTTCGTATCTCTAGACAGCAATATCTTGCTGTCAATTCAAATATGTGCTAAGTGCTACGCAGTATGAGTCATGTAGGCCTCTTAATGTAAAGTTAAATGAACACAAAAATTATATTAGAAACTGACAACAATAAAAAAATTTCGAACATTGCCGGGAAAATTAAATCTCTGGAGACGAATTTAATCTTATATGAGTAATATTTTTTATGAAATATACGGCAAGTGAATATTGAGATACAACCCAGATTCTTTAACTTAAAGAATCATTCAATGTCAAATATCTGTGAATGTTTTAATTTCAGGATTGTTGCATGATAATTTAGCGCTTGGAGTAGACTACAAAAATGATGCCTACATCCAGTGAAAAAATAAAAATTTACAAGAAAACAAAATTTTATAATGAAATATACACGTATAACAGAAAAAAACTATAAATTTAAATTTCATAACATCAAATATCTATTGTGTATTTACATAATTTAGATATGGTTTATTTCAAAGATACAAGGATATAAGATTCAAATCACCGATGAAGATTTAATGGCGATTTCTATATAACTTATACCTCTGAAATAAACTGTACAAAAAGTCAATATTTACTAGTTCCACTAATGACTGGATCGCTATAACTATGTTTGTTGATCGTTTGTAGCGACAAGAGATATGGACAAAAATACATCTCAAACTTTCTGTTTTAGTGGTAGTAAAAAGCACCGTAACGGCAATGAAACTGATTAATTAAAAAAATATATATATTTAAGTAATTCAACCATACTTAACTCAAATACGCCTTATAAATCTAGCGCCTGGATCGTCGCTATACCGTTTGCATGCCAGCTACACACGGAGACTTCGGAGCTCAGGACTGATGTGTGTCGTTTAAATGTCGCGCGCAAGTGTTGATTAGTGGATTGTTAAGACAAGGTTTGGAGCGGTTAGTAGTCAGGACGCAAATACACGTACTTTGCCAACAAACAGTCGCTACAGTGAGGGAAATCGACCAAATAAAATATTTTGCAAAGATGATCTGCATTATCATAAGCATTTTTTTAAAAACTACATTACCATCTAAGCATAAGAAAAACTGTTTTGCTAATGAACTTTTGCAACCTTCAATCTTTGACTAATTATCCCGACAACAGCACTTACTTCAACTAACTCAAATATTTTTTTTTGTTTTCTTTTTATTAAGGATAAATAAGTGTTTTCTTATGGTAAATAAGTTCCTTTAGTTGAGATTGACTTTTTAATGGTTTAAAAGCACATACCTACGGTTAGTAATCTATCTGTTAACCATAAATCTGCGCTTGCTAATTCGACATTTTGTTTGTAGGCGACGCACGCGTAGTCGGTTTGAAGCAATTAAGAATATTAGAGTTGATCTTTGTTGTTAAGAAGTAGGATTTGTTCTCTATAAAATGTTTACTGGAACCATAACTACTTCATGCATTTATAAAATAAAGTGTTATTCGGATACTCGCAATCCTATTATTTTTCCATAGTGAAAGGTTTTTGTGAAAATGTTTTACGAGTCAAGATTAGAAGATTGGGGCTTTCAAAACTACATATGTCCAAGTATTCGAAGGTATAATAATGACTATTTTAATTACATTTTAATATGATATTTGTTATTTTGTATACCTAACACTACTTCTATATACTTACGCATAATAAATCAATGACTTTAAAATATGTAGGTATATCTATTATTTATTAGTCCTTTGTTTCCTTAAATGAATCATTTGGTTGCGTTTTCACCAGATACCCAACTTAAATTTATAAATCGCTGTTCAAATTTTTCTGTTAGTAATATCGCAGAACGAAAACATTAGGTTTATTCTAAATACGATATATGTAGGTAAATTTAAGATATAAAATTGCAGGCAATACTGATGCCTATTTTTTTAACCTGGAAAATACGATTATTTGATATCATAAAATGATACCAAATAAAATATTTGTATTTTCTTGGTTAAAAAAAGCGCATCAGTATTGCCTGTAATTTTATATATTAAGGGGCCTAGTTAAGAAAAAGCCTCCGTTGACTGTGTCTCTCTCTAGGAAGTTCCGAAGTGACAGACGTATATAAAATAAATGAACGTCGTGCAGAAAAGAATTTTGGTTCCAGAGTACGTGAACTAGCAACACATTACGACGGGATAGAGTAAAGCAACAAAATCTATTGTTCTGGTCGATATGTACACTCTGGTTAATAAATATAGTAGGGAACCAAGCTCTCCGCGAAACTAATACAACTCGAAATATAAACTGAAATATAACAATAATTACTTTGTTTTTATTTATTATTAATTAATAAATAAAAACTGCTGTCTTTTTGGGTTTCGACCAATGTTACAGTGGAATTACTGACACGTAAATTATTAAAGAATAGAAATAACCGTCCTAATTATTTTATTATTATATAATATTATACTCCATAATACAGTTTAATATTTAGTGTATGCAGTTTCTACTGGAAAAATGATTTAGGTAGTCCATTATGGGTACTATTACGTAATTTATTGATGGGTAAAGTAATATTGTATAAGTAATTGTATGTTGTGTGTTAGTTGTACCTCACCATATTCCACTCTTCATTTTTATCAATTTACATTTTTCTCTTCTCATTCTTTAATTTTCATAAAACATTCTATAATCTATTCATTTTATATAAACACAAAAAATTGTTTACAAGGGTTAGCAGAGTAAGTTTCGTGCGCTAGCGAACTGTTTCAAACAGGTTCAAAAGCGCGGGAGTAGTCGTGACATCACACCATACAATTTACAAACGACGACGGAGATCCCAGCACTCGACCGCTTGATTTCAGATAAATTTTAAGTGTATACTTAAAATGGAAACAAAAACTCCTTATTTTAAATATTGCATTGTACCGTTGTGTAAGAATACTACAATGAAAGTGCCAGATAAAGTATTTATAATATTGCCAGAAGATAAGATTCGTCGATCAAAATGGCAAAAAGCGTGTAGAAGAAATGAAAAAGACATTTCACAGACATGTAGGTCTCTACATGTGTGTGATCAGTTGTAAAGAATTACCCTAAATTCTTTCAAACATAAGACTAAGTCTGCTAAAAAAGCTTAGTTGCGACTAAGCATTTTGTAGTTATTTCATTTTATTCCGTGATCAAGTCATAACTATTTTATGTTTATAAATTATTACTAAAAGCTAAAAAAAATACATACTTCTCTGCCTTGACCCCGCGGACCTCTCCAAGGGAAAAACTTTCACTATTTTGTATAAAAGATGCCACCATAAACATATCCACTTTAGGCAAATTATCAGATTGGCCCTTTGAAAAACCTTGTTCAGTCATTTTAAAATATCTGTACAACTACAATAAGCGGTACTATAAAACACAATTATATATTTATATCAGAACAGTCACTAACAAATCAACCGAAGTCTAATAACACCATATTGTACCTATGTTTATATAGAATGTCATACTTTGTTAATTTGTTTGTAGTATTATTTTTAAGTATTTTATGAATGAATTGATTTTTTAGTTTTCTTTTTTCTGTATATATGTATATATTAATATAAATTTTACTCTGTACCCCATACAAGTTGTAAATAATCTACTTAATTGTGAATAAAGATTTTAAATTGGAATTGGAAAACATCTGATTGTGTTGCTTCCCGGCGCGACGACTACCGAATATTGTATGGTGTGACGTCACAGTCAATAGTAGCTCGTTTCGGGCCACTTTAATTTTATCGCTGTTTAGATCCTTCATACTGATCGCGTGGAATTAGAAATCTTATTTTTTTATGAAGTACACGTTTTATTACAACGTTACGCTATGTTTTTTAGTATTATTTTTATTTTTAAAATTATAGGCAAGTTCCCTATTATTAATGTAAAATTGTATGATATAAAAGTACATAAATATTTATTTATTATTTTTTCTATTATTATAATTACAAAATATAAACAAAATAGTAAGTAAATACATACTTAAAATATATATATCAAATCAAAACACTATTACAAATTTCACGGAGGGTTTTTGCTGTTTTTATATATCCGCCGCTGAATAATTTTGCTCTTGACTATACCTTCACTCAAGCAGTTTATAGCCGGCTTAGTTACGGTGTGATTCCCAGTAGAGGCAGCACTTCCTTGCTCCATTTCTACTGGCAAAGGTACTTATTTAGAAAATTATTTTTAACGAAATGGTACGGAATAGAAATATGAAACTTGCTGAACATAATTATGAAGGTTCATTCTAGAAGCCTTGTATGAATTTTACCGATTTATGTCAATAATTATGGAGCTAGTCACATTCATTTTTACCTATATTTACAGTGTATATTTTTCCTACATGAAGTGAAAATTAATTAAAATAAGATACATGTATTCTCTAGTGCACCTTCATCTACCGCTCTTCCACATTTGGTGTAATTTGACCAAACCGTATGGACGAAATAAATTTTGAAAAATTACCTTACAAACACAAGTCGGATTAGC
Source organism: Rhamnusium bicolor (assembly GCA_029963845.1). NCBI lineage: Eukaryota > Metazoa > Arthropoda > Insecta > Coleoptera > Cerambycidae > Rhamnusium > Rhamnusium bicolor. The sequence goes on from JANEYF010003153.1 coordinate 1,615,757, forward strand.
CCTCTTAAATCTATGATATTTTTAGAATGAACCAAATGTTTTCATTTTTCAATATTACTAGCAGAAAAATTTTAACATCGATATAAACCTATCTTGGCGACGAAGTAAGTATTTTGTGGTATAATTTTTCCGTAGAGGCCATCGTTTTTTAAATAAAAGGTATCAAAAAAAGTAGGTTTTTTTTGGGGTTTTAGAACATATGATAATCCAAGATATTTTAGTTATCGTGTAGAAAAAACGAGATAGTCAAATATATGCAGCCTCCCATACTGGTATTTAATACCAAATATAAATAATAACTAAAAATTTTTAGTTTAAAAAAAGACAAATATTTTTCGACATCTTGTATCTCGAAAACAAAAACCTCAATGGAAAATGTATACTCAAAATAACTTTATTTTGTTGACATCTAACAGTTGTTAAAGTTAATAGTAATAAAACTGAATCACCCTGTATATACAGGGTGACTGGTAGATGGACGTATTCCTTTGAGGGTGTGTTAGTAGAGTTCATTTGCAATTGATTTAACCATTGTATCCATTATGCAAAATTTAATAGTTTTTGAGATGTTTTAATATAGTTTTTTACAGTATGTGTAGGTTTTAGTTCTTGTATTTTTATCTTATCAAAGGATTTAACATAATTTTTGCTACATAATTTGTACTGTGTAAACTAATAATTAAAATATCTCAAAAACTATCGAGTTTTGCATAATGGATATTATGGTTAAAGCAATTGCAAATAAGCTCGCTACTAACACGCCTTCAAAGAAATACGTCGACCTACTAATCACCCTCGTATGTGTGCTCGCAGAATACTCTACGACTTGCAAAACTTCTTTCTATGGTAGCAATTTTTTTTCTAATGGCAGGAATAAAGTTCTGCTAGATCCAATATATTTATACAATGTTTACAAAGTGATATTACCAGGACAAAAAGAAGTATTTGCTGTCAATACTAGGTATTTATTATTTATACCGTGTAAGCTGTAGTGGTTACAAAGTCATCTATTAGCGGTAAGAAAAGCTTCTTTCTCATTGCAGGGTATAAATGCTGTAAAAAATACGAGCTTATTTACTGTAACAAAAAACCTATTAAGGTTAAAATAGGGTAGCAATAAATAAATATTTAGAAAAACTTTTTAACGGTAAATAAGTGCGTCCTAGAAAAATCGTTTTTGTTGCGATTACAAAGCAGTCTATTTGGAGCCTATTTAATGCAGATATTTTTTTGGGGCTAGTCAATTTTTATTTATGATTAGTAGAAATTTCTATCAGTGTATAGTTTTTTCAACTTTTACTTTTAATAAATATAAATAATTTATATAAATGGCTACGCTTTATAAATGGTTTAAACTGCAAAACAACTACCTAACTCTATTTTTCGCATATCAACTTGAAATTTAAGGATTTCCTTAAATTGACTTAAAATATAGGTACGATCGTCATTGGCTTAAAGTCACCACCTTCTGATATGCTTCCTTTCTAGCACTATTTGCAGTGAGGCGTGCCAGAAAGAAAGCATCAAGGAAGGTGGTGACTTTAAGCTGATGACATTGATGATGATTGTACATTAAACAGCTATAGTACATAATAATATTTACGAAAAGTATGCTACTCCAGCAATTTTATGTGCGTTCCATAAGTCTATTTGAGATTTGCTCAATTGTATTTTTACTATTTCTGGAGTTTTCAAATTTCTAAAGTGCCACACGCCATTCCAAACCTGCCCGATATGAGACACTTCTAGCACACTAACAAACACTTTCCAACGTGAGACTACAAACGTTTGTGGAGAGAGACGCCTTATGACGCTTGTCGTTCCAGTTCAGAGCTTCGGAATGACCCGAGTTTTACGCGTGCTCCAAAGTACTCCGTGTGTGGCTATTTAATCATTCCGGTATCTGTTTCGGACCAGTCTATATATGATTGGTTATTTGAAAATTTTTAGCCAATGACGACAAAGTGCCAATTTCAGTTCCGAAATGTTGAAGGGTGCCGAAACGAAGAATAGAATGTTAGTTTTAAGTTTCACGTAATAGGTACTATATAGAAATTCTCTTCTTAAGTAGACGACCATTGTCAAATCTATTTTTGAAAATCTGACATTTTATTATTTGCTCTCAAGTATAGTTAAAGAAATATTACTTGGGTATTTAGCAATAGAAACGCCCATACTTTTCTTTTAATATTCAACATTACCTAGCTTATATGAATATTGATGTTCATTTCTGATCATGATCATCCTAATATACAAATGATACGTGAAATTAATTAATTAACACTTTAAAACGTAAATTACTGTAGATTGTACAAAAACAACTACCTTATCCCAACTGATAATACTTGAAAATATTGGATTAAATAGTAAAATCATAGTGTTTTAAAGCAAAAAAAGTAATATTAACGTAATTATTAAAAAATGGATTCACTTACCAACGAAACTTTATTTATAAATGAAGTTTTTTGGTAAGTGAATAAACTTTTAATTAATTTTTAAATTATTGAAACATTTATTCACTTGCCAAAAACACTTCATTTATAAATGAAGTTTTTTGGGAAGTGAATAAGCTTATTAATAATTTAATGTCAACTTTATTTTATTGTTTGTGTTAAAACGTTATGAATTCTACTATTTTTAAGAATGTTAAATGACCACCGTTTCATACCATGCGACGGCCCTGTTAATAGGGAAGTATGAAAACCTCGACTGAAATGTCATCCAGTCACATCTCACATTTATGAGTTGTTCAAATTAATTTCAGGTTTTAGCTTACGATTTAAGAGAAGAATGCACTCATAAATATGTAATCTGATAGGTTCTAAATTATTTTTCACGTAACTTTTACAAAAATCAGTTGACATCTAACATTTTAGACAACTCTAGCAACTTTTTGTTTTTTAATGTGTTAAATACCAATTCTGTTAGTGTTATTTTGTTGCCGGTTGGTAACAAAGTAGAAACATAAGCCGATATCTAAAGTGTACGGTTGTTATGTATAATAAGTCATTAATAAAAGCGGCTTAAACTGGTAGCCTGCGCTGTTTCCATATAAAAACATAAAAAGCAGGATGAAATTTTTAAATTAAAAAACATAGGTAGTCAGCAATAGGGAACTTGCCTATAATTTTAAAAATAAAAATAATACTCAAAAACATAGCGTAACGTTGTAATAAAACGTGTACTTCACAAAAAAATAGTTTTCTAAACAGCGATAAAATTGAAGTGGCCCGAAACGAGCTACTATTGACTGTGACGTCACACCATACCACATTCGGTAGTCGCCGCGCCGGGAAGCAATACAATCAGGTGTTTACCGGTGTTATAAGACTGTGATTGATTTGTTAGTGACTGTTCTGATATAAATATATAATTGTGTTTTATAGTACCGCTTATTGTAGTTGTACAGATATTTTAAAATGACTGATCAAGGTTTTTCAAAGGGCCAATCTGATAATTTGCCTAAAGTGGATATGTTTATGGTGGCATCTTTGATACAAAATAGTGAAAGTTTTTCCCTTGGAGAGGTCCGCGGGGTCAAGGCAGAGAAGTATGTATTTTTTTTAGCTTTTAGTAATAATTTATAAACATAAAATAGTTATGACTTGATCACGGAATAAAAAGAAATAACTACAAAATGCTTAGTCACAACTAAGCATTTTTAGCAGATTTAGTCTTATGTTTGAAAGAATTTAGGGTAATTCTTTACAACAGCCACTTCTATATTTTTCGTGTTTTTTTTTTGTACACACGCGTAAAGTGTCTCTATAGAAGACATTTGCTGCAAAGGAAATGTTGCGCAAATGTATAATTACCTATCGTAGGTATTTTCGTACCGTGTTTTGGGGCAAGGGAAATAAGTGATTGTGTCGTGTTATCATTCACATAATAGATAAATGTAAGATTTTAATAGAATAAATTAAAGGACAAGGGAAAGGTATTTGCAATATACTACATATATATACTAGAGGTAAACATTTTACTCTTCGTAGACAGTAGTGTTATTGAACTTTTATATAATTGTTGCACATTCTGTAGGATACTCTTCGCAGTTTTTTGAAAAGAATCTTGTGTTTGTCTTATAAACTTCATTCTTACAATACTTAATGTATTGACTACATATTTAATTTTCTCTCCCGATGGTGCCGACTGTATCGGCGAAATGCGTGGCAGTATATTTTATAGTATAAACTAAGATTCATTCTTACAATACCTAATATATTGATCACATATTTAATTTTCAATTTTTTTTTTCATCCCGATGATGCCGACTGCGTAGGCGAAATTTGTGGTAGTATATTTTACAGCATTTTGGTGTCTTTAGAAAATTACTTCAATTTTAGTAGCACATTGAAAATTGCAACCCTCTGTAGATTCATATTTTTAAATAAAATGTCCTACAACTTTTTTATTTACTATTTGATTTTTTTCAAAAACAATGGATTTCTTCCTCTAGCTAACACTAACTTATAGCCCAAATTTCAATTCGATCGAACTTTTCTTTCTTTAGTTATCGTGCTTACAAGAAACGTGACGGACGGACAGACGGACGGACAGATGAACAGACGGACATTTTGAAAGTTGTTCAGAATTCGATGACGAACGAAATGATTTTTTCTCTGCGAGCGATATTAACGATTTTAGAAATGTCCCGATCAAATGCAATATACTCTTCGTAATCGTATTTGCGAAGAGTATAATAATAAATAGCTGTTTACTTTCGCACCAGGAAATTACCTTTACTTAGTATTACTAAATTATATTCTCTACTAATCTTATTTTCTAACATTGTATACACATTCTTTCTTTAATCCTACCCTAATTAAAATTCAATAATTCGGAATTCGGAATATTTTATTGCCCGCCTGCGAAAAACTAGTAGATAGACATATAGTATTTAATAATGTAGTTACATTAAAATGATCTTCACACACACATGTAGAGACCTACTGCTCTGTGAAATGTCTTTTTCATTTCTTCTACACGCTTTTAGCCATTTTGATCGACGAATCTTATCTTCTGGCAACATTATAAATATTTTATCTGGCACTTTTACTGTAGTATTCTTACACAACGGTACAATGCAATATTTAAAATAAGGAGTTTTTGTTTCCATTTTAAGTACCTATACACTTAAAATTTATGGCGATGCTGGTATTTTTACGGCTGAAATCAAGCAGTCGAGTGCTGGGATCTCCGTCGTGGTAAGGTGTGATGTCACGACTACTCCCGCGCTTTTGAACCTGTTTGAAACGGTTCGCTCGCGCGCGAAACTTTAATAATTTATAACAAATTTATTATTGGGAATTAAGGCGTCATATTTTGCATATCTTATTTTTTAGTATTGTAGAACATTTTTATGAAATAAAAAAAATGTGCAAGTTCCCTATTAATTATTATTGTCTCAAAACTTATTCTCTTAAGCTTGGGCCACGCTGATCCGGACGGAATCGGCTCGGGCGGAAAAGAAAATTGCCTGTTTTTGCGCTATATCTTCGAAACTACTGAGAATTTGGCAAAATACGTAGAACACTTTTTTATTTTTTTTTTTTTCAACGAAAATAGAGCTGTCGGCGATAAATAGGGCCGGAGACATAACGGTTCAAAGTAAGACCAAAACAGTGCAAAACCGCGTAAAAATTACTGTTTTGTTTTTAATTGCTCGTTAATCTTCTCATGTCTTGGAGCGGGAAAATGAAACCACGTGGAGCTATCTGCGATCAATAGGACCGGAGAAATGAGGTCGTGAAGTAGGGTAAAAACTTGTTATTTTTGTAAATATCAATTTTTATACATTTGACCCCATAAAAAACGTTTCCTTCTTTAAATAACAGTTGAAATGTTTTTATAAAGCAAATATTTACGTTTTTTTTTTTAATGAAATAAAAATATTTAGTTCATCTTAAACAGCAATCTCATGATTGCTGAATATATTTTTTTATACAATAAAGTTACCTACCTATTTCTAATTTTTTTTCAATTTAAGTTGATTTTTACCCCTAACTAGCAATCCAATCATACTTTAATTTTATCAAACAAGTTTTTTTTATTTACGTTACTGAAAAATTACTCAAAATTATTTATCTTAAACTAATCCAGTATACATCGTCACTGAGATACAAAAATAGTACTACAATCGAAACTAAAATAATTTTATATTGAGTTTTATACTCGGTTTTATATTGAGTCTAATAAAACTGAGAACAAAATAGCCAAATTGAAGGTCAAATTTAATAACGGCATGATGGTAATGAAGTGATTCTATTTTTGTCTATCAAAAAAAGCAGACTATTTTTTTCAAATTGGTAACAATCTCGGTAATAAAATAACTCTAATTAATGCATCATACACAGGCCTACAAAAAAAAAGTTTTGTCCTAGAGATCAGACCCAACATTTCCCATATATTTTGACACACTGAAACCAAATTTGGCAAAAAGAAAATATTTTGAGCGTCATATTTTCTCTACGACCCTCAAGGGGGAAATTTTTTGTAAAAATTTCTATAAGCGTTTTTTCTGTCTCTGATCACGAATCAGAAGTCAAAAATTAATTTTAACATAATGACTGCTGTCAACAAGCTGTCAAATTTCATGAAAAATGTAAAGTCAATATTTGGAGCATATTATAAAGTTTGTTGGGCTGCTGATCACGAATCAGAAATCAAAAATTAATTTTGACATAATGACAGCTGTCAACAAAGCGTCAAGTTTCATGAAAAATGTAAAAATTCAATATGTCAAAGTTCATTTTTGACTTCTGATTCATGATCAGCAACTCAAAAAACTGCTCCAAATATTGACTTTTTACATTTTTCATGCAATTTGACAGCTTGTTGATAGCTGTCATTATGTCAAAATTTATTTTTGACTTTAGATCTGTGATCTGCAACCCAAAAAACCCTTACAGAATTTTTTCAAAAAAATTTCCCTCTTAAGGGATTATAGGGGGTTATAGCGGGTCGTAGAGAAAATTGACGCGTTAAAAAAAATTTCTTTGGCAAATTCGGTTTCAGCGCATTAAAATACATGGGAAAAGTTGGGTCTGATCTCTAGGACAAAACTTTTTTTTTGTAGGCCTGTGTGATAATTATATGCGAGTGTCAGTGCCAGGTTTCTTGTATAAATAAAAAAACTGCTAAGGGAAAAAATATTAATATTCGGTTTTCACCGAGTGTTTCACCTTTTTGAGATTTTTCTCTTCAGTGAGCACGATATGAAACAAAAATAAAAAGAAATATAAATTAAGATTGCTTTTTTGGAGCAATTTAATTTTTCTTGTTACTTCTTTTTAGTTTTTGTTTTTTTTTTCTTATACCTATCTTCTGTTGCACTAGATTATCACAAGACAATGCTCGATATTATGTGATTATATTTCGCTCTAGTCTTTTCCAAATAGAACACTTGAAGCAGCACTGCTTTCTGTATACGAGCACATTTTTTTAAAGAATTCATTGATTTCGCTTACCTAATCTCTAATCGGAGGATAACTATTACTTTGAGTCACGCGTGTCACACCAAATTAATCAAATGAAGTGAAAAAAGACATATTATAAATACTAAGGAAAGAAGAAAATCAGATAAGAATAAAGCTTCCATAAATGAATAGTTTACCAGTGTCGTAGTGTAAGGCAAAACAATTTGACACAGCAAATAATTTGGACTCTGACAGTTGCCAGGTGCTATAAGTCTCTAAAATTAAAATATTAAAAACATTTTCCATGCTTTTAATATTTTCCTCAGTACCTAAACATACAGGGTATCTCACCAGGAACTGCATCGATCGATATAGCGAAAAGTACGCACTACAAAATTTTGAAAATTTTGGGAATTATTACTAATGGTAGTGTGGTCAATCCAACTAAAATAATTAAAAGCATCTGGCACTTCCGGTTATACCGGAAGTCGATACCAACTTGCTTATTTTAAATGGAATACCCTATATATTTAAGGGTTTTCGAAAAGAGCATAACATTCTGAGTCAAAAATATGTAGATACCCTATGCCTAAACCCCAGCCGTTTCAGAGATATTTGACATTTTAAAAAAAATGTTGACAGGTGTAATGGTTTACAATAACCTTTATAACTTTCTTCGTATACAAGATACTCATTTGCTTTTTGGCATGCAGAAAGACCATAAGGTGAGCTACGCTCTACAGTTTAAAGAAATTCAATAATAGTAGCAGGTACCAAGAGCATCGACCTCTAATCCGTGTGGGCTAAACTATATACTGCTTTGTAGGTCGCTATCAGTCACTAAGACATCAGTGATGTCTGACTGGTAGTAGCACTGACCACCAGAGGGATCCACTTATCACTCACTATGTCCGTTTTGCTTATTCTGATTTAGGCTAGCCTGGTTTGCTATTATTATTTGCCTTTTCCATTACTTATGGCATACTGACGAGAACATAAATAGTTCGAAACCGGTCTATGTCTAGTGAGGAATTGACAAATGATCTTAGCTACTAAACAAGATTTGCATGTTTTATTCAATGCAGGTCGGGGCTTTTGTCCACTGAGTAGTTGTTTCATGTAAATCTTATTCAGTAAAGGGTATGTAACTAATTGAAAATGGAAACTACTTCCATATCTTTTCTGCTGATAGAAAACTGATGTTAGCACATTGACAAACAGTAGTTGTAAAACTTACATATTTTTTTTAAAACTTGCTTTTCTTAATCGTACTAAAAAAGTAAAAAATAATTTTTTTTGCCAAAAAAAAAACCAATAAAAACAATGCCGTGCGCACTTTGTATGATTGTACGCAGATTGTACAAAGTGCGCACGCCTTGCTTTCATTGATTTAAAAAAAATATATATATTTTCTACTTTTTAGTCATACTTTAATTAAATTATTATCATACATTAAATTATTATCATACTTTTGCAGATTTTTCAATTTTCACCCCCGCGCCCGTTACGTGGGGATATTTGCAAAAGTAACGGTGGAATATTGTATTGTCATCCGACCTTAATAACTGTATCAATTGGTTGTCAGGAAGTGTGAATGAAGGATGCAAGATTTGAAGACAAACATTCTGGAAAACTACATTATGAGTTAAAGAAAAGCAAGTAAAAATAAGAAGGGGACACTAGCGTTTCAGGTGAATAACAGAACTGGAAATTGGCATGTGACACTAAAACAGTTGGTGGAGGGTTGGAAATGAACATGAATGTGAATAATATCACACCATTTTAAGTTACAAATTGTTGGCAAGTTCCAACTCCTTAAAATATTTCACTAAAACCTGCCCCAATTAGCACGAAGAATAAATAACATCACTGTCTTATTCTATATCAACAGAAATTAGGCTATAAAATTTTGAAACCTAAACTTGACAAATTGTGGAAAGGGAAAAGTTTTTTCTCACAGTAACATACATAAACTCACTGAACAACTAGGAAGTGAACATTCCAGAAGTCTGGAAAAGGAAACAGAATATTTTGTCAATGTGATTATTTACCAAAATATAATAAAATTAGACTGTCAGACGGTAGACTTATTTGTAAGTCAATTAAACACCAATGCGGGCAGTATGTACTCTGGTTTCAGAACACGCAATCTTTTGAAACTGATACTTTCAAAATTTATTAGTGGTTTTTAAACAAAAAAGGTTCCGATTAAAATAGTAAAAGAAAAGTGGAACTAATTCTAATAGTCCCAAATTGACCCAGTCAAACTTTTATAGTATTCATACCACTTCCGGATTGTTCCGTAATAGTATACATTTTTAAAGTGGTATTACTGATATATTCAACATGGCCTTGCCTGGAAAATCTCCCAGCTATTTTTCCCATTTGGTATGTTTATCCTGAATATCACCTGGCTTACCATTTACTTTGAAATAATTGTATACCATGTTTGACTGGTATACAATTATTTCAAAGTAAATGGTAAGCCAGGTGATATTCAGGATAAACATACCAAATGGGAAAAATAGCTGGAAGATTTTCCAGGCAAGGCCATGTTGAATATATCAGTAATACCACTTTAAAAATGTATACTATTACGGAACAATCCGGAAGTGGTATGAATACTATAAAATAAGGAATTTATCCGGGAATTTACTAACTATAAACCTACCATAACAAATGTACTTGTATTTCTAAATGACATCAAAGGGAAGAACAAAACATAGATTATTAACGTCCTATTTATTATAAACAGGAATTATGACGCAGAATATTGGTAAAAAAACATAATCATTAGATAACCTGAACTTGAAAAAAACCGTTAGGGTAACAGCCATGTAGGAACTTAATTGTTTTCACAAGAACTTGTGTATGCATATACAATGACAAAATACATTCTAAAACTGAACGATTGAGAAATATCCAAGATGATTTCTTGTGTTTATACAATTAAATTAGTAGTGCAATACTAAGCTCCCAAATTGTTAGGAATTGACTAAAATTGGTGCTGAAAGAAAGTGGAGTGAACGTTAATATTTTCGACATTCACACACCTGCGACGAGCAAGGCACAACTAAAAATAGAAAAAATCAGGCAAGCTCTAAGATAAGACAGAAAACCCAACGTAATGTTTTATTGTAGAGCTACAGCTCGCTCTAACAACCCTAACAAAATGTTTTAAAAAACTATAAGTACAAGTATAAACTAATACTTAAGGTTGATCGCTTATGCATCGTTTCTTTAAACATCTATCAATGTTCTATTTGGATGAGTTAGAGCGAAATATAATAAATAGAAAAAACGAACTACCTGAAGGAAGTCTCGGTTCGTTCCATATTATATGAGCATCTTTTCCAAATACAAAAACACATCTTCCCAAAAAACAACCCCTTAAAAGCTATCTAGGATACACAAACCCTGCTGGATAGTTATTCTTCGATTAGAAAGGTAAGCGCAATTAGTAAATTCTTTAAAAATTGTGTGTGTATACACAAAAGCAGTGCACTACAAGAAGTGTTCATATAATATGGAACGAACTTCCTTCAGAGAAGTCGTTTGTTCCACCTATGAGTTACTACGATAACGGTCACTAGATTGTCATAGGACAATGCTCCATATTATGTAATTAATTATTACGATAACATAGATGATAAAGGCACATTCTTGGTTGACACTTGGAACTGTATATAAATCTTACAATTAGTTGTTTTGTTGAGTTGAATGGGTGTCCCACAATATTAAAAGTGGGATTTCTTTTCATTGTATATGATTCTACACTATTTATGTAATCAGTACCCATAAGTCGTTGGATTTAAAAAAAAAATTAACTACAAAAAAAATGTATAAAAGTTTGGATTCATTTAAAATTGCCGCCAGTTAATCAAGCAATGAAATAATGCGCCCTGTGATATGTCGAACCTGTGTTGCCATATTTTCTTTATTTAAATATTGTTTTGGTAGCAGAAAATTATTTGAGAATATTTATGATTTTGAACGATTTCGTGAATTTGTACATTAATTTTTGAGTTATATTAAACATTTTCAAGACTATTTTAATTTGGGTACAAAATAAAAGGTAAGTATTTACGTATTTTTGAACTTAATGTATATATTATAATACATGTGTAGGTTTAATAATTGTGTATTTTTTTGGTAGTTTTTATTAAGATTTATATTCCACTTAATGAATTGCGAAGAAAATGATTCTGTTATTGATTTACTATTGCTATTCATTAATTATAATGTAAATTCTTTTTAGAACGGTAAAACTTCTTACGATTTTTTAATAAAATGCACGCTCCAATACTATTAAAATAAAATCATCATAATCAGGTGAATGTTAAAAATAAATAAGAATGATCATAATAGTTAATTAATATTTGTCAATCGTCAATTCCGTACCAGCAACGGAGAATAAATCTATAACATAACCTAACTTATTCGATTTCTGCCAATTTTTTTTTAATATTTAAATGTCGAGGTTTTAAAACAGGTACAAATAAAATTTTCTCTTCGTACTAAGGTAAAAAAAAATCTATATAAATTTATAGTTGTATTTATAATAGAATAGGTAATCAGTAATCACCAATCACGCTTTCAAACAAAATACATAAAACTGGCAATACTGCGGTACCGTCTTCGCTTTCACTGGCTGCACGTGTTTGGCACCAAACCTAGTCGGATGACGTCATAAGACTAAAATTCAAAATTTTGTTATTTTTTTAAACCCCTTTCCGGGACTCAAAAATATCCGGAAAAAATTCTGTGAGCTCATATTTATAAATGCTATCGAATAAGCAAATAAAAAAAATATATGGGAAATGCCCATTGAATGAGTCAAAGTTAAATTTCTACTCAAATAAATTATATAGGAATTTAAAAAATAACATCATCTAGAGCATCAATTTCCTACAAAAACCTAATTCGAAAAACCAACCTATTTGAGGATACAGCACGTTGATATTTGATTTTTTTTTTCGATGTTTGTATAGGGTAGTAACTCGGTAACTGTAAGGGATACAAAAAATGGAAGACACATTCTCGATCTCCTTTTTTGAGACAAATTCACTGGCTAAAACAAAAATTTTCTGTCGTCTTTTGTTTTCGAGTTAGGTATAAACAAAAGTTCGATTTTTCGACTTTTAGACACGTGTCAATATCTTGGTTGTAAAGTTATGAAAAAGCAACTTTTACATTCTTGAGGCACTTTTTTCTGTATAATACAGTGGCGTCGAAAAAAAATTTAAACAATGTGGAATTTCGAGTTATGGCATAAAGTTGTATTTTTTTAAATGGGAATCATAGTTAAAAATGAAATTTTTTCTCTTTCAAACCATATATCAAATGTGGGGTGGCTTGTGATGTGTAAGTATTTAATAGCGAAAATAATCTTTTAGTAGATTACTTTTTGCATTTTTTTATATTTATTCCAAGTAGGCGTCGGTCATCTATGACAGTGTTTATCCGTTTTTCAGTAAATTGCATATTAACAATTTTGTTTCCGTCATAATTACATCCCATTTAACCGTAAAAGTGAAGATGTCTTACGAAAACTACAATAAATATGATATGCTAGAATGTTTTATTCAAAGTAATAACAATTGTGATATTGCATCCGAAATATATTTCAATCGCTATCCAGAAAGAAGACAACCTAATAAAGCTATTTTATGTGTTTAAAAGAAAATCTCATAAACTGTGGGTCCCTCAACAAGCCAAGACAAAAAAAATACAACACTAAAGATGATGAAGAAACTTCTATAATTGTAATTGGAATAGCGGTTGCAAATCCCTCAATTTCACGTCGTCAAATTGAAGCTGATTCTAGGATTTCAATACGTCGAGCTTTGGATATTTGAAGACACACAAATTCAGGCCTTATACGATAAGCAAACCACATCACCTGCAACCAACTGATCTTCAGCGACGTTTGGAGTTTTGCATATGGTATCGTCAAAAAAGTCAACAAGATCCATTCTTCTCTAGAAATGTAGTTTGGACAGTTGAAGCCTACATTAGCAGTGCAGGAATTTTCAACAGGCATAACGAGCACTATTATTGGTCTGATATAAACCCTCACCGTATCGTTGACGTGCGACCTCAGGGACGCTTTGGTTTTAGTGTTTGGTGTGCTCTACGTGGCAATCGTGTTTTAACATATCAAAAAAATGTTAATGGCCAACGGTACAACAAAATCTTAAACCAGAAAATTATTGAGGAATTTATGGACAATCTACCCGTAATTGAGGCAAAAAAATCAGTTCTTCCAACAAGACGGTGCACCATCTCATATCAAGACCGTTTCAGAATTATTAAATACCAATTTTGGAAATAACTGGATGGGAAGTAACAGACCAGTGAGGTGGCCACTACGATCACGTGAGTTACCGTCACTGGATTTTTTCTTTTGGCGCCATATTACGGACAAATTATACAAGAAATCCAGTACTGACATAAATGAATTCAGACAACATTTTATAGACTGTGAATTCCATTTCAAATACATAACGGACATCAGTTTGAACATTTTTACTTTAATTTGAATTTTTATTTTGTAATTGTAATGTATTATAAAATTAGATATAAATATCTGATTTTTTGGTCTTGGCTTGTTGAAGTACACACAATTAATGAGATTTTCTTTTAACCTCTTAAAAATGGCTTTATTAGGTTGATTCTTTCTGGATAGCAATTGAAATATATTTCGGATGCAATATCACAATTGTTATTACTTTGAATAAAGCATTCTAGCATATCATATTCTCGTAATTTTCGTAAGACATCTTCACTTTTACGATTAAATGGGGTGAAATTCTGACGTAAACAAAATTATTAATATGCAATTTACTGACAAATGAATAAACACTGTCATAGATGACACACGCCTACTTGGAATAAATATAAAAAAACGCAAAAAGTAATCTACTAAAAGATTATTTTCGCTACTAAATACTTACACATCAAAAGCGACCCCACATATGATATATAGTTTGAAAGAGAAAAAAATTTCCATTTTAACTAAACCATAGCCAACTATGATACCCATTTAAAAAAAAATAAAACTTTATGCCATCACTGAAAACTGCACCTTTTTTTAAATTTTCTTGACTTCACTGTATTATACAGAAAAAAAGTGCCTGAAGAATGTAAAAGTTGTTTTTTCATAACTTTACAAACAACCAAGATATTGACATGTCTAAAAGTCGAAAAATCAAACTTTTGTTTATAACTCGAAATCAAAAGACGATAGCAAATTTTTGTTTTCGCCAGTGACTTTGTCTCAAGAAAAGAGATCGAGAATGTGTCTTCCATTTTTTGTATCTCTTACAGTTACCGAGTTACCCTATACAAACATCGAAATTTGCCCACTCTGGACATGGATCAAGTTGACCATTTTTTGAAAATGGTGTATAACTTGTTGGTAAACAGTTTAACTCTTGGCTCAAAATAAAAACTCTGGTTTCAATAAAACAAAACTGTTTTTATCTATCTCGAATTAGTAACTATTAATTAATTACAGACAACATAATAATTTTATTAGATGCAATTTTTCCAGTATAAACAATTACACCGCTTTAATGGAACACTACCACAGCCAACTTTTTGTGTAGACCTCAGCGCTTTTTTGTCTACAAATCAGCTGTTTATGTGACAGAAAAGATCTGGTCTATTAAGTATGTGACCCAAAATTGACATGTTTTTGACAACGTCAAAAAAAAATGCTTGTGCAAACTACAGAATTCAAGACAGTTACTTATAATAATATGCCCATAAAGAAAAATTCAATAAAAGGCAATCTACAAAATAACAAGCCAGATGCAACCTATGTGCTTCAATATTTGGAACTGAAACTTTACAATTTTTAAAAGTGCACTAAAATTAAATGATATTAAAACAGATTATGGCTAATGTACCTAAATATGATTTTCGATAACTAGTAACTTGGTACAAAGGAATTTTTTTTATAAAAATATGTGATCTCAATTTTTAAAAAAAGTCTGCTTATTAGGTTAAGTAGGGTATATCTATAAAAAGGATCAGATTTATACATCTAGGTACCTCACAGATATATATTTTTGAATAAGTTGATATAACAAAAAAAAAATTATCTAAAATGTTACATAGATGGTCTGTGGTGGTTAGTATACACCAGGTGTGATTAAATGATAAAACAGTCGGTTTTATACCAAATTATATCAACATAGTAATAATAATACTTGAACTACATAAAATCGATTTTGTTAAAATAAGGTTATGTTTTTAACAGGATGGTATTATTTCAAAACAAAATGTAAAAAAATTATCAATAACTGCATATTTACTGATATGTCATGTTTTCTCCTACTTCATTTTATTGTTTTTTTACAGTCCTTGGATACTCTATTAAATAAAAACAGCTGGCACGTACTTTTGTATAGATATTTTTCCAAGAACTCAAACGGATGAGCTATAATAATTAATTATATATTATGTCACGAGACACAAGGGACTATGATAAAAATCATGCTTAATAAATACCAGGGTGTGTCAAACACAGTTAAATTTATATATTAAAAATTAATCAACTTACCCTAATTAACAACACTAATCAATAAAATTTTAGTTAATATACACAAGAAACCGCCTCCAAATCACAGTCTATCGCACACAAAATTAGCACGTTATTTGTAACAAAATTCAACCGGTATTTTATTAATATATGATTTAAAAGTAAAACAATATAAACACTCAGCCTCTAAATCCAAATATTAGTGTTTTATCGAATATGAATCGTATTATTTTTTATTATCACTAACTTGAACACATTGTTTTAATTTAGATAGGCGTGCCTTTTAAGTTACGTATAGTTCTACTCTCGCTCAAGACGCCTATTAGTTGTCTGCTCACTCTATTATCTAGGGTTTCATTCGGGTGGTTCCATCAGAAGCAGTTATAGTTATATATAGCTATCGGTTCCAGACGGACTTTACCGATGCGCGTCCCTCGATGGTAGTGAGAGAGCTAGGTAGATCCACAACGGGAAGTATACTTGTTACGTCAGTCAGGTGGTAGACTTTGATTTGTTTATTTTTTTACTGGAGTTTAGAATTTCGTTTAAAAACAAATATTACAAATTTGATCATTAAAATGTTTTAAGAAAACAAATTTGTACATTAAAAATGTAATATTATGTTACCGCTGAAATATTCCAAATCAATTATACAGAGTGGACTACTTAGGTAAAGTTTAATTCAAACTTATTTGCAATTGCAACATAAAAAAGGTCAGCATCTTTGACGGCGGTAAAGGAGGAAAGGAAATCAATGTCGCCGACGTTTTTTATGCTACAAATAAGTTTGAACTTAGCTTTACACTTAATTTTTGACACTGCACTGGGAGAGTGTCAAATTTGATACACGTAAGTAGGTTCAAATCCTTTCAAGAAATGTTTCATAGAAACTGAAACTACACAGTGTGTCTCAAAAAGTATCAACACAGAAATGATATGCAGTTAAAAACAAGAATGTGCGGGAATATACATGGGTATTAAGCCGGCTCTAGACAATACGCTCACTCGCCAAATATAAACAAATGCTGGATCGTGCGGATCATACAACGGTTGTTAATGCGGTCATATGTGTAGATTTGTCCCAATAACAGATGTTTGACAAACGTAAGCAAATGCCGCATCATGTGGATGTTGCATATCGATGTATTTGAAAGGATACGGTCCCTTGTCACTTGTCAAATACTCGCCAAAGCAATATATATGGCACATAATTTGGACCAGTGGCGTCATTTTACTCCCGCCAGCCCCCGCGGTGCGGGGGGGCGAGCACATTAGGGGCCCGGCCGAGTCGAGTGCAACGTAAAAACCTAAATAAAAAAAAGTCAAACGCCGGTCGCAGATTTCTCGATTTTTTTATGTTTATTGTTTATCTCTATGGAATGGTCTAATGAGGGCCGATGGCCGATGCGTTACTAACCATTATTATTAAAAAATTATCCTCGTCGCTATTGTAGTAGGATGAAAGAAACGTCGGGGTTGGCATCTTTGATGTCTTTATCGCTATCAAACAAGCCGACGTTTTTTTTATGCCCACTATATCCACGAGGAGAAGTGCATTTCGTTGCGATTTGCGCAGTTTAAGAAATATAAATAAAAACAACACAGCCGTAGAGCGTGTTTGTGTTTTGTCCTACTCTCACACCACACCTGCGCTGGGTGGCATCATTCAGTAGTGACGGTGATTTTTGGTTTTATGTTTTTTATATTTCTTAGATCTCTGTACCGACATCAACAAATTTATCCCACAATTACCCGCACGTGTTCTCTGCATATAACATTTTAATTTAATTAAATGAAGGAATTTAATAATATGTAGCTTAACTAGTTTAAGTTCAAAACAAAATACAGAAAAGAAAAGCCGCTCTATATAAGTATTTCATTGTAAAATATAATAAATCCTTCCCGATATCCGACTTTAATTCCATGGCAGATATGCCGAGGTATTTTACTTAGTTTTGAGACGCCGACGGCCGAAGCAACACCTGTATTTTTTTTAAAGTAGTTAGCCGCGTCGCGTATATTAAATTATTTATTGCCGTCGAACTTGAATGCAATTTTTTTTCAGTTCTAACAAGGTAAGGCAGGCTTTGTTTATTTAATAATTTTACGAAAAGGGAGGGGGGAAACATATGAAAAGAATTAACTTGCATGAGACACGTTATTTTAAATTAAAATAGAAAACAAAAGTGCAAAAGTAAAAGTGCCTTGGACACCTTAAAATAAAATCAAAATATTATTTGTGTTGTGTAGGAGTTAAACTTTAAAAAAGGTAAGTTTTAATTATTATAAACAAATCACAAAATAATTATACAATTATGAAGAATGAAAGAAAAAAATATACCCATTTTCTAAAATAAAATACGGTATGATTAATGAAAAACGAAAATTTTATTTAAATTGTGCATAATTTTTTTGGTGTTAATGATTTTCAACAGTTGCCATAAAACAAATTAAGCTTAGAATTAATTAAATTCGATTAATTCGAATTCAAATATTAAAAAAATTATGTTAATTTTTCAGCAAGAAAATGAGTTTGACTCCTAATCCAAGCTCCTTAAGTATGATCAGCGGAGCGACAAAGAAGCGCAAAAGAAAGCAACAAGAAGAATACGTTAAAAATATAACAAAATAACATCATTTATGTGTCCATCTACATCTACATCTACTTCAACCCAACAAGAAGAAATTGAAAAAAAATCAAAATGAAATGGGCGAACATGCAGCAGCACCATCATCAAGTAAATCAAATCATTCAAATGAAAACGACCATAAGGAAAACGAAAACTTTTTCAGCGCCTCGATTGAAAATGAGCAAATTGACGATTCCGATGATGACTCATTGTTGACTACTACAGTTAACGCTGCTGACAGTGCTGACAACGACGGCTACGATTTTTTTAACAAGGTAAATCCAACAGATTTTGCTAATTTCAATAACATCGATATTTTACATAACGAAATTTGATAATAAATAATGGTCTTTGCAGACCCAAAGGATCCATATCCCAAAGATAATAAAAATAGGAACTTTTCCGAACAACATTTTTATAAAAATAATAACATTTGGTTATGTTATTCAAACACTAAAAATTGTATATATTGTCAACCATGTTGGTTATTTTCATCCGTGAGAAATAATTGGTCGAAAAATGGCATTTCTGATTGGCAGGGATTATCAACAAAAATTAAAGACCACTTATTATCACATTCACATATTAATTGTTGTTTATTTATGAAATATGGAAAAGAAAAAAGACTAAATAATGATAACGAAAAATTAATTAAATATGAAACTGACAAGACGTCACTGACAATGATAATTATAATGGTAACTTTTTATCCACCGTTCATTTGTTGGCTAAATATGATGATATATTAAGGAATATAATTTTTTTACCCAAAAGTTCTCATAAATATCTTTCGGCTCAGATTCAAAATTGAAGCATCCCAGACCTGGGCTGCTTCATCGCGAATAAATTTCCTATAATTTGTACATAGAACTAAATTATTCCCAAGCATTTATCATTAAATTCCAAATTAACGATTACATAAAAAGGTTTAAATCATTTTCTTATAAATTTGGCAGAAAACGTATGCATTCAAACTATAGAGTCTAAATTATTCAGCTAAGTAAAAGAACACACAGTATTCATTTAATATTTTAAAACATTGACAAAACTGTACAAAATCTCAAAGCATTCTTTAGTCAAGAGGAAATAACATAAACAAACCAACGTAAACACGTAGGGTTGTAAGAGTTTTATTAAGAAATTCAAATGCTGTAAACATAGAGTCATTATATTATTTCTCACCAAAATGCATATCGTGGGTAAAGCCAAAAACGGAGCGTTTGCCTATCTCCGTCTAACTTGCAGGCTTATACCACGAATTCACTCACGGGAAATCATATAAATACGCGAGACGGCGTACGATCGTGGTCACATCTCTGACAGCCCCAAGCTATACGCTTTGGTTCTAACGAACCGGCTACAAAGAGATTGTCCAGCTCTACGTGGCAGACTCGTGCCCCACATCTGACTACCCCCAAGCTTTTAGCTTTGCTTCGAAAGAACCGGGTACGAAGAGTTTGTACGACTCTCTGTAATCTAGCTGTGCACCAGGTCGACTCTGACAGCCACAAGCCTATGCTTTTGTTCTGAGGAGTCGAGAAATAAGAGAGTGGCCCTGTCTTGCCGTTATAACTAGCATAGGGCGCCGCGCGGCATTTGCGTGTGCTAGCCGCCGACACCGCCGTCGACATGGAGTCGAGTAACTCAGGCGTTACTCAGGAATCCGGGGGAGTGGGCCCCGCGGAACTCTCCGTGTATACCAGAATTGGTAAGGATGTCACGTAAATAATTATTATACTGCGTTGCCATTTGCTACGTACTCGAGTCCAGTAAAAAAGATCATAAAATTAAGGCAATTTCTTTGTTTCGAGTAAAATGGCAACGCTAACCAAAGTACGACTCTATATGCTTGGGTTTTGCGGTTTTTAACAATATCTGACTGGTGGTACCACATGAGTCAATATTAATTCCGATAATCATTGGAACTTTTCCTTTATTTTTCAAGCCAGGTCTAAATAAGATAATATACCCAAAAATTTAATGTCAAGTTGAATCTGCAATATTTGTAATTTCATCAGAGTGCATTACCCATATGTGGATCAGGGTGCCGCTGTCGGGTGAGACGGTGAGGCGCCGGCAACAAAAACATGCGGTTGTCTGGGCACGTACCTTGTCTCTCAGCAGGGGTACGGGCCCAGCCAACCAGTATACACCGATAAATGATTTATGGCTACCGCTCCCATAAGCGTGCCACAACACAAGCGGCGACGGCCAAATTAACAAATCTACGGAGTAGTTCGTTTCAGGTTGGTTAAGCCTTGATTGGCGGCCTGTATTCGACAACTCAAAATAATACGGGCAGTGCTCGTCATATGTCGGGGTTCCGCATATGCATCGAAAACTTAAAATAATACGGGCAGTGCTCGTCATATGTTGGGGTTCCGCATATGCATCGAATCTTCGTTGGCCAAGCGTCAATTGTGTTTGTGATACTGTTTATGGTAGCACCAGCCCGCGAATTCAATAACAAGGCATGGTTGTCGGCCTCTGGCCGGTTCATGTGACAGGGGACACTCTGTTCCACATACAAGGGAAGTTTCTCTTGCACCCATATGTAGAGTTCTACATATGTCATTTAAACTACGAAGCGGAAGTTTCCGCGCATGTAACCAGGTTTGGTTACATTGCAGGTTCAACTAGCTAAATAGCTATGTATTTTTCGTGGACGGTTGTCCACCGTACATGTAACAAGGATTTGTTCATGTAAGTGTTGTAATCTATTTCTTGTAGACAGTTGTCTCAGTATAGAAATAAAAGGTGTACAAACGGTATTTGAGTTTTCTTGACTTATTTCTACTTTCAGGTACAAAGGTAAATTCTAAGCACATTAATAATAATAAACATAAAGTCAAATTTTATATTGAGTACTCTTTTAAAACAGATATCAGTGCAGTGCAGGTTAGGGGTCATAATAATTACTACAGGTATACCAATTAAAATTAAAGCAAATTAAATCTTATAAATGAAACAAAGTAATACCAAACTTTATAAATGTACCTGTGAGGTTACAATAACACAACAAATTTGGGGTCCTACCACTAAAACTAGACGATCACGAAAAAGGCCAATTAAATAATTAAGTATTACCTGTCGCTTCACGACAGGTGAGACTTAGAAATAAAATAGAAATTAAGTAATAAATATACGAGGGGGGGGTGGGGCCGTTACAAAATGAAATAATAAGTACATTGGACACAAGATTAAAGAAAACGATGAAATTAAAGTGGCGCCGTTTTTTACGATTATTATGGATACCACTCAAGACATTAGTAAAATTGACCAACTTAGTCAAGTAATAAAATATGTGTAACTGATAAAAGATGAAAAATCCGTAGTGCAAAAAATTTTTATTAAAAAAAGCTTCCTCGGTTTTACTAAAGTTGATTCTCAATCAGCTGAAGGTTTAACTGAAACTATTACACAGTCACTGGAAAATTTTGGACTAGATTTACATAAATGTCGAGGACAAGGCTATGATGGTGCGAATGTCATGAGTGGTGCATATTCAGGAGTACAAAAAAAGAGTTCAAGATATTGAAAAGACTGCCATATACAAACATTCACTATGCTACTCACAATTTAAATCTGGTGATAAATGACGCAGTAAATGGAATTAAAGAAATAGATTCATTTTTTTTCAAGAATTCAAAGCATACATAATTTTTTTGAAACAAGTATTGTGAAATGGAATTTATTGTCAACTTTTAATGAAAATTCAAATATTAAATTAAAAAGATTAAATCCAACTCGGTAGGCTGACCGAATTAAGTCGTTAACAGCTATCAAGCTACGTTATAAAGATATTGTGATGTGCATTAATAAGATAATATTAACTTCTACAAAAAAAAGATGAACGTGATGATGCAAAAAGCATTTTAAATAACATTGAAAATTTTAATTTTATTTTAATTTGTGTTTGTTTAGAAAAAATTTTTAATGAGTTAAATTTTGTGTCCAAAATGTCCCAAAACATAAATGTTGATTTAATTGACATTTGTAGTTTAATTGAAAAAAACATGCATTTTCTTAGTGAAACAAGAAATAATTTTGAAAAAAATAAAATTAAAAGCAATAAATATCGCAAACCAATGGGGGGTTAACCCAGAGTTAAAAAAATAAAAGGCAACCTAAAGTTAAACGACATTATGTTGAACTATGTATAGATCATCGGATTACAGATGAAGAAGATAATTTTAAAATAAGTGTATTTTATAGAGTAATAGATAATATACATACACAATTAAATAATATATTTCAATCTCATTTACGTATTGTAAACAAATTTAATTCTTTATTACCTAAAAATGTTTGCAATTTAACACAACAGGAAATCTGGAAAAGGTGACGAGTTACAAAAATTTTATAAAGACGACATATTTGAATCATTCGGCATTGACTTATCTATTTTAAGAAATAACCGTTTAATTTGTGACAAATTGGAAGATTTTAAAACAATTTTTGAATTTGCCGAATTTTTATTAATAGAAAATGCTACATTAGCCTCATCTTTTGATCACTGTCTTATTGTTATTTTTAACCCTTCGCGTCACTGTTGCTAGCACTGAAAGGAGTTTCTCCAAATTAAAGATAAAAAATTATTTAAGAAACAGCATGACTCAAAATAGATTAGATGATTTAGCAATACTTTCAATTGAGTCTGTAACGGCCGCGAATATGGATATGTCAGATTTAATATCACAATTCGCACAAATGAAAGAACAGAAAGAAATATTTACCTAATTTACAAAATCGATGATGGATTTATAGACAACTAATAAATATTATTAATTATTACTATATATTTTAATTGCATATGTAACATAAAATTCAAATAAATAATAATAATTATATAAACACATACATATACATAATCATTAATCGTATATAAATTTTGGTTTTTGTTGTTTTGTTATTTATGTATTGTATTAATGTAATATTTTATAAAATAAAAGTTTATACTTAAATATTTATTCTACACCTATTTATTTTGTTTTAAGTTCACTGAAATGTTGCTATTGTTGAATTATGAAGTCATCTAAAATATCCGAAAATCAAAAGGCTTACAAAATGTTGAGTGGTATAGTTCATTTCACGAATGTTGGCGTTCAGGTCATCAATTTTAAATTTCTCAATTTATTCGGAGTGCCTTTGGTATAGGACTGTTGGCACTGCTGTCGTAGCCCCATAACAACAGAAATTCATGTCTTCTGGGGCTACGAGAGCAGTGCCGATACTGCCGATAGCTCTATAGCAAAGGCACTGCGAATAAATTTAGAAATTTAAAATTGATGACGTGAAATGAACTATAGCTATAGACTACAGCTAAACTCCGTCAGGACGTTAATAGAAATAAGGCAATAAAAAAGTTTTAAAGTACTGACAAAAATTATGTTATTTATTCACGACATCATCAGGGGGCCCTTAAACATTTCTCGCGGGGGGGCCCAAAAAATCAAAGTTACGCCACTGCTATTGAAGGATAGTTTATTCCCAGTCTGTGTTTATTCCCATTAGACCATATGTTGATTTTCCGATCTACGCCTAGTGTCTTTTTGTGACGATAAGTTCACACTAGCTATTACATATGTTAAGTTGTGTTTTAGAACTATTTTAACTGTTTTTGTGTTTGAAATAGACTAAATGAAGTGAATGTTGTGATTGTGTTTTACGTTATTTTGTTTTTTGTTATATTACATTAACGCTTATATTATGTTCCAATAGAATTTACCCTATTTAAGTTTGGTTAAATAAATATTTTATATAGTGAAATGAAAAATAATAACGCTGAAAAATTTTTGCTAATTATTATTTTCTAACTTTTACAAAACTTATTACAGATAAGTATATAACATACATCTTTTTAAACAATTATTTTCCCGGCTATTTATCAAAACTTTGAAACTTGGATTACAAAAAAGATAATACCTATGCACATTATGTTCAGTGTGACTGACTTAATAATGTTATTTTTAATTCCAACTGTTCTGTTCAGTAAAACCAAAAATAATAACATTATTGAGTCAGTCACACTGAACATAATGTGCATATTATCTTTTGTAATCCAAGTTACAGCATTTTGGCAAATAGCCGGGAAAATAATTGTTTAAAAGATATATGTTATACTTATTTGTAATAAGTTTTGTAAAAGTTAGAAAATAATAATTAGCAAAAAATTTTCAGCGTTATTGTTTTTCATTTCACTCTATATTTTAAACTTTTACCAAGAGAAGAGGATACTTAATTTGTTTTTAAACATTTTGTTTTTTTGTTGTAAGCTTTTCTTTGCCATTTACTGATTTACGTAAGCACTTATTGTTCGGATAAATACCGCTATTACCGCTCCAAGTATGAGGAGAATTAAAACAACGTACCTACCCACTACCTACCTGATGATGATTAGTATTATTATCTAAGCAATAAAAATGTTGAGCGAGCACCCACGAGGATTTTCAAAAGTCGTTGCCGATCCAACAAATGCATTTTAACCGCTACTGTGTGACGTTCACTCAGAGGGTGGTAAATAAACACACATCAAAGCTGATGAATCTCTTTCCACATATTAATAACAGCCATTGTAGGTACAAGCGTAGATTCGCTTAACATACGAAAGTTAAACAACAGTCGTCGCAATCAGTGATTTGGATGGAAACCCAAATGAAACTCGGCGACCTCGTCTCATCTTCTAGCGGTTTATGTATCAGTGAATACGCAGAAGGTATGAAAGCTTAGGCGGGGGTTGTGTAGGTGGTATACCATCCTTCGGAGGGGATGTAAAGCAGTCGGTCTCTTGTCTATTAGATGTTAGGCAAATAAAAAATCTCTATTCGATAGGGTTCGGTAAAATTTCCAGGTTAGGAGTAGCTCATCTCCTGGCATCGGTGATTGGTCTGGTAGCGGAAATCAGACGACGTTAAATATAAATAAAAAAAAAATAGTGTTACCAATTTAATGCCTTTTACACTAGATCGGGTGTACGACTTGACGCTAATAAATTCTCGCCAAATAATCTACAAATATTTGACGCATTGGTATTGGACGAATGTTTGGCGCATTGTTAGGAGCCGGCTTTAGTAAGAACAAGTTAGTTTTATCCTCTGCACCAGCGTAGGGGATATGCTGGTAGCCGATGACTTGTGCTTTTCATTATTCTATGTCGCTTCGAACAACACTCGAGAGATAGAATCAGAGCTTTTCTGCAACTGAGATTTTTCTGAAGCAGAAAATAACCCAAGCATACTTGGATATTGGATGTGCGTCCGTTGTTTCCAAATGTGTAGCCCCTCCTCAGAAAGTTAGTATATAGGGGCTGTATTACCTGTTTTAATATAGGTAACTTTTTTATTACTGATTTCTTAAAAAAATTAATCTCGACGAAAATTAGTGTAGTTTTGTCTATAATTTCATCTACTAAATCTGCATATTATATGAAATAATAAAAAAAAACATAAATCACACCACATAAATTAGACAACCCCCAAATCTAAAGCCGAAACTGCACCAGTTAAAAAATTGCGGATACACAACCAAAGACAACCTTAAACAACCAATCCAGTTTGAACCCGGGAGTCGAAAACAGTAAACCAGATAGAAAAAGTGAAATTAGAGAAATTACTAAAGTTAAAGAAGTCAGTCAAATCAGTGGAGAAGTAGCCCGATTGAAACAACAATTGAGAGATACGGGTGGCCAGTTGGTACTGTCGTCTGGTACTACTTACTGGTACTGGTACTTACTTACAACCCACTTCTTTCGATGGCCAAGGTTCATAATCAACGTATAGTTCGAGGCAGTAGCATGTTCAAATAATTGGAACAATGAAGCCACAGCATTGGTATTAGCACTGAGAGTCCAAGCACTAGATCTGCTCCAAACAATCCCTGTAATATACCAGCAAAACTTTAGCATTCTGGAATCAGCTTTAGAACTGAGATATGGCGATCAACATCTTGCCCAAGTATATCAGGCTCAGCGCAAATCAAGCAGACAACGGAGTGGAGAAAACTCAAAGGAGTTTGAGACTGCTGTAGAGAGACAAGCCCATCTAGCCTATCCTGAAGCACCAGTGGAGATTCAACAACAATTAGCAATTGGGGCATTTATTGATGGAGCAAAGGACTAGGAGGTTAAGCGAATCTTAAGTTAGCCAGGCACATGCGATAATGAAGCTTTAACACATGCCCTTGAGGTTGAGGCTGCCTATAAGGATACCACAAATCAAACCAGAAAATGCGAGCTGCGACTGTGAAAGAGACTCCGACAGATAAAACCCTGGAAGCTTATTGTCCGTAATATAAAAAGGGATCACGCAAATAATGGGTCCGGCAGAATGATCTCCCTGCTTTGAAATTGGCGCCACTGAGGTGGCGACGAGCGGGGCTTAAGTATTGTATTGATTTCTGGAAGGTTTGTCATTTTAGTTGTCACCATGGTGTGAAATGGAAGAATTACCTGACAGAAAAACCATATCGTTATGGAGTGAAAATTTTAGGCAGACAGGTTCAGCTTTAAAGAACAAAGCATCCAGAAGACCTGGGAGTGTTCGAACACCAGAGAATATTGCAGCAGTGTGGCAGGCCGTTAACAGATCTCTTGAGAAGAATTTTGCATTCGAACATGAAGTTCCATCCATTAAAATTATGATAGTTCAGGAACTTAAAGAACATGATTAGGTCAGCCGCCAAGCAGCTTGCGAGGCCATGTTGGAAAATCTTCCCGTGTTACTGTTTGGTATGCGATTTCGGAATTCGGAATAATTGGCCGTACTTTTTTGAGGAAGAAGAACGCACAGTGACTGTTACATCCCAGCACTATGTAGAGATGTTACGAAACTTCTTGGGGCCGAGACTAAATAACCTTGGAAATGTATGGTTCCAAAAAGATGGAGCTACCACGCACACGGCAAGGGCACAATGGAAGTGCTAAGAGAATTTTTTCCAAAACAACTCATCTCACTACGTGGGGACATCTAGTGGCTGTCTCGATCAAATCTATCACCTTGTGATTTCTTCCTTTGAGGATACCTAAAGGCGGAAGTCTTTAAACATAGGCCTCAGACAATTGACCAACTGAAAGATGCTATTCGTCTTGCAATCGCAGCAATACCAGATGCGATAACTATGGGGCCTGCAGAATTTCAGGGTGAGACTTCAGGAGTATATAGCTCGAGAGGGCAGGTTTAACATTTAACTCCGGAAGAACATAGAGAGGCTTTAAAGTTCTTGAAGAAATAAATTACAGTGTTTGCAAAAGACACAGAAGCTGTGCAAATATCGACATAGTACAACATTGGATAAATACTGGTAAATCAGCTCCCATTCGTCAACCATCTAGGAAGCTCCCATTAGCAAAGCAAGAAAAGGCTTCTGTGATGAACAAAAGATGCTTAAAGACGGAGTTATTGAGCAATCAGCCAGTCCTTGGTCGTCGCACTCGTAGCCATTAGTTTTGGTTCCTAAGAAAGATGGAACTTTAATATTTTATCTCGACCACAGGAATAACGTAACAAGAAAAGACAGCTATCGATTACCCCGAATTGTTAACACACGAAGTATGCTGGCAAGTTTACAGTGGTTTTCCATTCTAGATATTCGAGGTGCATATTGGCAAGTGGGGCTTCATTCGAACGACAGTGACAAGACGGCATTTTCAACAATAAGTGGCCTTTATCAATTCACTGTGATGGCTTTCGGTCTGTGCAATGCGCCACCGACTTTTGAACCACTGATGGAATTAGTACTGCGAGGATTAACCTGTAAGACATGCTAAATTTACCTTGACGATGTGATGGTTATAGGAAGGGACTTTAAGGAACATTTGAGGAATCTTCAAGAAATGTTTGGAAGAAACAGGAATGCACACTTGAAGTTAAACCCCAAAAAAACAGACTCGGACAAGATTTCCGCAGTGTGATATCGGCTACGATCATTAAATGTTCACAAAGTACGAGCTTCCTTATACTATGCACTTACTACTGACGTTTTGTGGGACGATTTGATGATATTGCGAAGCTATTAAACGTGCTAACAGAAGAGAAAGTTTAGTACCAATGGAACAAGAATGTGAGATATTATTCAGAACACTAAAATGAGCACTATGTTCGAGTCCAGTCCTTTCATACCCTCAACGGAAAGGTTTATACGTTTTGGATACGGATGCCAGTAATTTTGGACTTGTACGTGTTCTTTTCCAAATTCAAAATGGACAGAAAAATGTAATTGAGTACTTTAGCAAGGTGCTGTCCAAGCTGGAACGTAACTATTGTGTGACAAAGAAGAAACTATTGGCCATTGTCAAATCTATCGATTATTTTCGCAAGTACTTATATAGACAACATTTTAAAGTTCGGACCGACCATGCTACATTAAATGGATATTGCAGTTAAAGACTGCAGAAGGCCAATTAGTTCGCTGGAAAGAAAAACTACAGCAGCAGTACGATTTTAAAATCGAACATCATGCTGAGAAGTCCCATAGAAATGCGGAAACCATTTTCAGATGACCATACTAGAAATACTGCAAGCACTGCCACAGGGTGAAAAAACAGCAAGGGATGCTTATCGTGAACACCGTTAAAATTGATGTTCCGGATGATTGGACAAAATAGATATAAAGAGAAGAGCAGCTAAATAATAAAGAAATTTGTCCTATTCTGGAATGGAAGGAAATGGAAACCCGGACCAATAGGAAGGATATTTCAGACAAAGCAGTGCGGTTGAAGGCGTTATGGGTACAATGGGGTTCCTTCAGTGTAGAGGACGAACTGTTGATGAAAGCCTGGTAAATCCCAGATGGGAATGAAATTACTTTGAGATTGGTAATCCCCTGGTGTCGCATACCAAAAGTATTTCATAATGGAACATCTGACAGACGTTTTGGCATCAACAAAACTCTGGCGAAGGTACGGGAACGATTCTACTAGGTGGTAAGTAAGGGGTCGCGGTCAAGAAGTAAAAGCCTAATGAAGCTCCTTTTGAGCGAATTGATATCTACTTAGCTGGTCCATTCCCCGTGACAGATGATGGGAATAAACATATCTTGGTTGCCATGGACTATTTTAGTAAGTGTCCTAAAACTTATGCCATACCAAACCGAGAAGCAGCCACTATCGCTCAAGTTCTAATTTGGTATGTCGATTTGGCGTGTCCCTTGAGTTGCATTCGGACTAAGGAAAAACTTTGAATCAGGGGTGTTTCAGAAGATATGTCGCTTCCTGGGAATCCATAAGGCAAGGACAACAGCCCTACATCCATAATCAGATGGAATGATGGAGAGATGGTACGAGACCGAATTACCATAGCAAGTGATCGCATGAAGGCTCGTTATGATCTTAAGGCAAATTCAGGAAGATTCCAGGGGGGAGATCTGGTTTGGATATATACCCCACAACGAAAGAAAGGCAAGTCGCCGAGGCTTCACCCCCCTTGGGAAGGACCATACACTTTCGTCGCCAGAATAAACAAAGATGAGAGTGGTGCATATAGAGAGACTAGTTAAGTATACAGGGAACAACGAATCGCCTGACTGGGACGTTCTAGCTTAAGGATGGGTCAGTATTACGTCACTGGACTGTGTAGACTGGATAGATGGAACTAGAATTGTACGAAAATGGCTGAAAATATTCAGAAAAGTTCTGGACCGTGTACAGATGCGTATATAAGACGTACAGTCTGAATTTGAAATCGAACGTCTGAATTTGAAATAGAACGAGTGAAGAAGAAATAATTTGTAGACTAAAGTAGTGATTTATAAATATCTAATTGTCATTATAGATAAAGTCTTCATTAAGTTATTATTGATAATTATTAATTAGTTAATAAAGTAGTAAGTACGTGTTACCTGGACTCTCAATCAACAAATCTACGGTGAGGGGTGTTTGTGTGGATAGCAATCACATAACAATACCATACGTCACGGCTTCGCGCATCGCATATAATTTTTGACACAATACCAGTGTCGTACAAATTTATCCTTATTTAAATAAAAATTTTTATTTATTGATATTAAACATATGCAATTACTAAAATAATAATCGCAATATTCGTAATATTCATCTATGCTTATTCATGACGTATGGTATCACCTCTAAATAGTTCTACTTTAAGAACTTAACGCCAGAGCCGTACTGGCTTAGTAGGTGGGCGGGCGGAAACCGTCGCATCCCAGTGTTAGACACCTACCAGTGCCCCTAAGCCATCACAATATATGCGTATTATTATAAGAAAAGTAGGGTAAGAATATATCTAGGAAACTTCGGTACTTCTAGGCTTCCAAATTCACGTTTGACATTTGAGCACTATTTTGATGACTTTAAATACACGCTATTGCCACCAATATGCTCGCCGTGCCTGCAGTTATTAGTGATAAGCAACGCTTCATTGTTGTTCCAATTCAGCCTCTCAGTGCCTCAATGTTAGTTTAAGCAGCACACTTATACAGACTTATACTAAGGGTACGGACATACTGAAGATGCCTCGCAGCTCGCGTGGTCGCGATCGCGGTCACCTCATCGATGTCACCACTATCCAAAACAATCCTACTTCTTTAAATCTCATCGCACATACCGAGGATGCTAGCAACATTTCACCCTCGCTGTTTACATTGAGTCTAACGTAATGTCGAGGTTGATATAACAAAATTAGTTTTCCTATCACTATAGAAAAGAGGGAAGTATGGTAACTTGCACTTGATTGGTTCACTCAGGTCATTTGATACCATTCCTTCCAGTTGCACGTCCTGTGCTACACAACCACCAACTGGTTTGCGTGTTTCTGTATTGTAGGCTTTTGTTTTACTTGTATGATTTATGTTTCAGTTTTTATTTTGTTTCTAAAAACTCAACATGAAGGACGAACTAATAAATTTAGTGTTCTCCACTGTTTGGGATAAACGTAAATAGTTCACTATTTTTTAATAATAAAACGGGTAGACTGAATTTAAAATAATATAGAAGTAGAACTGCCTTTATAAAAACACAACAGAAACCTTCAGTCCACTGAGACTACACACGACACTGAAAGGATAAACTCTCTGGTATGTCCACTCATCATCGACAATGACCTCGACTGCGATCGTGACCTCCACAGCCAGCAGCGAGGTATCTTCAGTATGTCTATCCCAACACTCTAGCCCACTGCGTTACCTAGCTCGGTTAAATGAAATAGTAGCTTTTATGTTTGGTTTTCATCAATAGAAATAATTTAATTGTGATTTATGTTGACCATCTGATGAAAATATCGTCATCAGCTATGGTTCCAATGAAATATCCTATGGCATAGCCGGCGATTTTATATTTTTTGTATTTATGAAGAAATATTGTTATTCGCCAATTTTTTGCGTTATGTCAACTTTCTTTCAAGACTGTGTTAATTTGCATACAATATAAATCGTAAGTATGTAAATACTTTGCAAGTTAAACTATTGGGAACTCAATTTAACTCTCGCGGTGACAGTATTAACAACTTTTTCTAACATGTGTTATTTATTATTAAGATTACAAAGTGGTGAAACGTAGATATTAATTTTTGGTTTATTATAAATATTTAAAAAATCAAATAAGTTATAACATTTAAAATGGTTTTGGGACTGCTATTATTCAATAACGACTATGTTAGTATAATACTAAATAGTATAATAATAAATAGTATAATAATAAATAAATTTTACCTATTAATCAATTTAATTGAGGTAAGTGAAGAATTAAATAGAATGATTTTTTTAGATCAGGATGATATACGGGTATAAGAAAGTTGACTGGCCACATCCGATATTTAAATATTGATACAAAATCAAAAGTAAATGTCTACTTCCTCTCACTCTGATAAATTTCAACCTCAATATGGTTTCGAGAAAGATGTAATTCAAAAATGCTTCATGATTTTAAAATTTATTAACGAATGAAATAAATACACTGTAACTAGGAACGCGCTAATAACTATGAGTAAAACCAACAACACGACAGTAACGACTTCGGTAGGTATTACTGTAAAATTCAAAACTTTTTTTTTATTCCTTTATGAAGCTCAAAACATTTTAGTGAACTTACATTTTCAACCACTACGGATAAGCAAATAAAATGTGTTAAATTTGTTAATATTAAGTATACATATCGAGCCAACCCACTAAATACACGACTAGGGGTATGCGCAGTTTACAGTATCCCGTCTGTTGCAGAGCGAATGTCAGAAGGGATTTTTACGGTAGATTAGGATACTGTCTTGCTCAAGAAGGAAGTATTTTTGGGCATCTAATTTGAATTACTTATTTATTTATTTACATATTATTTTATTTTTTTAAAGTTGATATTATTTTTCTTTATTATTTATGAGAATATTAATTTATGTTTTTAGACTTTTTGTTTCGAAAAAGAAATCAATATTTCATTGTGTGCCGTTTTCATATTTTTCATAATTTTAGTGTTTTACTATCTGTGGCGTCTCGGAAGAAACACTGAAATTGTAAAACATCCAGATAATTTTAATAAATAGGTTAATACGGAAAGATTTCTTTAGATGAACGAGCAACACCCTCCACCGCAACGATGGCAATACTGAAATTTACATGCTCCTCCTAGTAAGCGCCCTAACGGAATCGCTAACTTTCGGTTGGACTTCGTATTCAGAAAGACAACTGTAAACTGCACATACCGCTAGTCGTGGGTTGGCTCTATCTGTATGTAGTTTTGTTCATTGTGACTGATGTATCGCACTTTTTATAGAGCACGGCAATATAAAGTACATATGTAGACTTTTTAAACGTTGAGTAAAACATGCTTATAATCAATGAAACTTTGAAATTTTACCAAATTTTCGGGTGGATCACATCAAATCTAATATCATATGAACCAATAATTTATATATATATATATATATATATATATATATATATATATATATATATATATATATATATATATATATATATATATATATATATATATATATATATATATATATATATATATATATATATATATATATATATATATATATATATATATATATATATATATATATATATATATATATATATATATATATATATATATATATATATATATATATATATATATATATATATATATATATATATATATATATATATATATATATATATATATATATATATATATATATATATATATATATATATATATATATATATATATATATATATATATATATATATATATATATATATATATATATATATATATATATAGTACCATTTTTGTTAATTTTAAATTCACCTAACGGAATACTGTTGAATTTTCATCTGGGATTATCTGCAAAAATGTAAAATAAATTTACATAAACAAAGAAAAATATTCTCTCAAATTGTTAGTTTATGGTAGTATTTTTATTTTGCCACAAAGACATTATTTATTCAAATACTATATCCTTGCACATGTAATGTTTTGGTGTTTATACATGTTCAAGTGTATTAAAAGTGCCGGGGACACCCACTCTTAATGTGTTGGTTTCATTTGTTATTTATCGTAACAAATTATAATTATTTATGTAACAATAAAAAAATATTGCCATAATATTTGTTTGGTAATTAACCTTGCATGGTGTAGGCTAGACAAGACTTTAATCTTTCCATAAAAAAGGCAGTAGGTATTTTAGGAAAATCACAATACACATTACTTAATATACTAGTTTTAATTTTGTTATTTATTTACTGTCCAGCTGACAAAAAGATAGCCCGCGCGGCACGGGAGAGTATTGCCGATAAGTCTCCAGCTTTCTACGAAACCATATACTAGGAGTATAATAATCTCTCCCAATGAATAGGTGCGGATGCAAATGATCACAAAAATTTGCCATGCACTTATTCATTTATTTCATTTACGCTTAATTGTGAATGGAATGCGGAAATCACATTCTTTCCACGGGTTTTCCTTCCCCGACAGTCAGTAAGTGGCTGTTCAAAAGGTAGGTAAAGATTTTAGACTATAGATTTTTTTTAGATTCATAATTTTTTTCAATTTGTTGTTTTTATTTCATGATTGAAAACATGTTATTATTCTTACTAATAGAGTTATAATAAAAATAGAAATACAAAAATATTCCGTTAGTGAGGTGAGTTAATTTACAAATAGTAATAAATACCTAAAGTACTACCTAAATGCAAGTCGTAATCATCTCACTTTATTTAACTGAGAATTAAATAAAGTTGCCACACACACTTTTTGATCATTTGTAAACATTGTATCATACAAAGAGACGTGATTAAGCCTTAATTTCAGTTGCCCACTAAGAAAAGCCTTTTACCAAATAAATGGAAATCCTTCTTTGTTGAAATTTGATGCACCTAGTAACTTTTGTACCAAATATTTTAAGGTTGGCACCATCGTTGCCATCTAGTGTTAACATGTAGTTAATAAAGCAAGTCCGTTAGCAACCTTCGAAGTGAAAACAGCGTTTTATTATAACAGGTTATGGGCCCAGACGTGGACACGTGGGTACCGAAGTTAAAATAGTGATACACTGTTCGTGATCGTTAGTGAGTTGTTGAAAAAGTAAATATGGCATCGAATTATGCAGTTAATGTGCCGAGACTAAAGGGCCGCGAAAATTTCGCTGAATGGTCTTTTGCTGTAGAGAATTTTCTCGTACTTGAAGGCTTATCCAAGTGCATCAGAGAAGTGGTCACCGATCAAGATGCAAAAGCCAAGGCAAGAATTATTTTAACGATAGACTCATCTTTGTACATACATATTAAAGGCAAGTACGACCGTGGATTTGTGGCAGAAGTTAAAAAGTCTTTTTGACGATTCCGGGCAAACGCGTAAAATTAGTTGGCTACGTAAACTAATGTCTACTCGGCTAGAGGAGTGTGATTCTATGACGAATTATGTAAATCAGATTGTGGAAATTGGACAAAAGCTTAGTGGCACGGGCTTGGACATAGGTGATGAACTTTTGGCGTCTATTATGCTAGCCGGTTTAACGGACAAATACCAACCGATGGTTATGGCGATTGAAAATAGTGGGCAGAAGATAACTGCAGATTCCATCAAGATGAAATTGCTTGACATGGATAGTGAAGCTAGTGGCAAAGGGATGGCGCTTGCAGTCAATCGAAATAGTTCAAGGGAGTGGAACCAGAGAACAGCACACAAGATGTTTTTGACAGAACCAAAATAAACAATCAAAAGTCTCCAGACCCAGATAAAAGTTTAACATGTTGATATTGCAAAGAAAAAGGACATTTTCGAAACCAGTGTCCAAAATTGAGACAATCGAGTGATAGAAGAAACATAAGTGAGCAACAGCAAAACAAACATTTATTTAATGTTGTATTTTCGAGTGGTAATTTTAGCAGTAAAGATTGGTATGTTGACTCGGGGGCTAGTTGTCATTTTACTGCGAACGAGGAATGGGTAAAAAACAAAAATATACCTGATTTACCAGAAATAAACGTAGCCAACAATGAAAAACTTGCTGTTAAATGTGTAGGAGATGTAGAGCTTAAAACACTTGTAGATAGTCAGTGTGTGAACATCACTGTAAAGAACGTTATGTGTATTCCAGGATTAACCACGAACTTGTTATCCGTAAGCCAAATAATCAAAAGTGGTAACGTATGAAATTTGAGGACAACAGATGTGAAATCTACAGCGGCAAGAATGAGTTGATTGCGACAGCTGATCTACAAGATGGTATTTACAAGTTAAACATACCAGAGGAAGTTTCTGTACTAGCAGCACCTGTAGTGGCTTTAGCGACAGGACATACATGGCATAGGAGGTTGGGGCACATTAACACAGTATACTTAAATAAAATGGTGAATGGGGCAGTTGAAGGAATGCACTGCCAAGGACAGACACAGTTCGACTTAAAAAATTGTATCACATGTTGTGAAGGCAAACAATTTAGACTACCGTTCAAGAATGTTGGCAAGAGGGCCTCATCTTTATTAGAAGTTATACATACTGATTTATGTGGGCCCATGCAGCAGAAATCACTTGGTGGATCCAAGTATTTTTTGACCTTTGTGGATGACTACAGTCGAATGGGTTTCGTTTATTTCCTAAAAAGTAAAGACGAGATATTCGAACATTTTAAACATTTTAAAACGATGGTAGAAAATCACAAAAATGCTTCGATCAAGTATTTACGTTCAGACAATGGAGGTGAGTTCTGTTCAAAACAATTCGAAAGTTATTTAAAGTCAGTTGGCATTATACATCAGACTACTAACAGCTACACACCAGAACAGAATGGAATGTCCGAGAGACTCAACAGAACTTTGGTTGAAAAAGGCAGATGTATGTTGTACGATGCAAATCTAGGAACCGAATTTTGGGCAGAAGCTGTAAATTGTGCTATGTATTTGAGAAATAGATCTATAGCTTCAGGAATTGGAAAAACCCCATTTGAAATGTGGTACGAAAGGAAACCTAACCTAGAACATCTAAGAATATTTGGCAGCCGTGCTATGGTGCACATAGAACAAATTTCAAGGCAGAAATGGGATAAAAAGTCCAAAGAAATGATATTCATTGGATATGATGAGCAAACAAAAGGCTATAGATTATATGATTCTGAAAAAAAGTGAGGTTAAGGTCAGTAGAGATGTGATAATTATGGAAGAAACTAGAAAGAACGGTGAAATTGATGAAAAGTCAGAAATATTTGTAGAAAACAATTTGCTGGGATCAGAAAAGCAAGATTCAGTGGGGGGTGAACTTGCATCTATTGTTGAATCTGATTCCGAACCTGAAACATCAGACAGTGACCTGGGAGAAGACTCTGATTACATACCTGAAGTAAATGTTCTAGACGATGTTCCAGTTCAAGAAAATGTAAGGAAATCCTATAGAGAAAGAAAAAAAACGTGTTATGACGATTTTGTGACGTACATGGTTTCTCACAAAATTCCTGAGGGACCTGAAGACGATCCGATTACCATTGAAGAAGCTTTGTCAAAATCAGATGCTAAAATGTGGAAGCAGGCTATTGACGAGGAGTTGGCCAGTTTTAACGAAAACGATGCATGGGATCTAGTGGATCTACCCGATGATTCATCGACAATAATTCCGTGTAAGTGGGTATTTAAAAAGAAAGTCAATTGTGATGGTGAAGTTCGGTATCGTGCTCGATTAGTGGCAATAGGTTTTGTTCAGCAACCTGGTGTAGACTATGATGAAACGTTTGCACCTGTCATTAGATTTTCTAGTTTAAAGTTATTGTTCGCATTAGCTGTTAAATTAAATCGAGACATAAATCATCTAGACGTAAAGACCGCTTTCTTAAATGGAGATTTAAAAGAATGTTTGTACATGCAAGCACCTCAGGGCTTAAATGTAGCTGAAAATAAAGTCTTGAAATTAAAAAAGGCCATCTATGGATTAAAGCAGTCTTCACGGGCTTGGAATGAGAAAGTACATACTGTATTATGTGATTTGGGATATGTACAGTCGCCAAATGAACCATGTATTTATACAAAAAGGTTAAAAGATTTATATACTATAGTAGCATTATTTGTAGATGATTTCTTTGTGTTTTCAAATAATACAAATGAAACTGTTTTTCTAAAGAACGAATTAGAATCTAAGTTCAAAATAAAGGATATGGGCAGGAGTAAAGAATGTTTAGGTATGAGTGTCAGCTTTGATGAAAACAAAAATATTATGTTAAATCAGAAAAATTATATATTTAAATTATTAGATAAATTTAACATGAGAGATGCTAAACCTGCTCGTACTCCTCTGGAAACTAAAGCAAATTTAAAAAAGGTAGTTTTAGCAGACAGTAATAAAAGAAAATATCCCTATCAGAACCTAATAGGTAGCCTGATGTATCTGTCCGTGTTAACAAGACCTGACATCAGTTATAGCTTAAGTTACATGAGTCAATTTAATAACAATTATGATAAAAGTCACTGGAAGTGTGCAAAACACATTCTTAGATATTTAAAAAATACTGTAGATTATTCTATTAAATATTCAAAAGATGAACTTGAATTACAAGGATTTGTTGATTCCGACTGGGGTAGCGACAGTGTAGATCGTAAATCTTACACAGGTTTTTTCTTCCGATTATCTAGTGGCCCTATTTCTTGGGAAAGTCGAAAACAAAGAACTGTAGCTCTTTCTAGCACAGAGGCAGAGTACATGGGAATATGTGAATCTGCAAAAGAGGCTATACATTTAAAAAACTTACTGTATGATTTGACTGGAAGCGACAATCATGTAACAATATATAATGATAATATGGGAGCACAGAAATTGTCAACAAACCATATGCCCCATAAGCGTAGTAAGCATATAGATATAAAATATCACTATATTCGAGAAGTTGTCGCAACCAATCAAATAGTATTGAAATACTTACCTACAGCAGAAATGTTAGCTGATGTGTTAACAAAAAGTTTAGGTAATGTTAAACATAATAAGTGTGTTAAAGATTTAGGTATAGTAGAATATAGTGTATCTTAAATATTTGTTAAGTGGGGGTGTTGAAATTTGATGCACCTAGTAACTTTTGTACCAAATATTTTAAGGTTGGCACCATCGTTGCCATCTAGTGTTAACATGTAGTTAATAAAGCAAGTCCGTTAGTAACCTTCGAAGTGAAAACAGCGTTTTATTATAACATTCTTGAGGCCGTCACGTACATCATTCACAGACCGATTTCTGCGGGTATCCTGGACTCTGCGGGTATCCGGGACTCTCCCATGTAATATTATTGGAGCTAGACCGCTTGTCCGGTGGTATCCTCAGCTACTCAGCTCACTTATCTTAGTAACATGAAAGCGCGCATTTATGTTAGTGCTTGGTTTGGTTCTCACATAAAATGCTCCTAGAGAGCATCTCGGAAGGTGGTGACTTTAAGGTGATGATGATTGTACACGGTACACTAGAATCTTGCCTGTACTTTGAGGCATGGTATGAAATTTTACTATGTTTTAATTACTGTAGAAAATATATCGTCTTATTTAAGAAATTGTTATTTCTGTGAAAATTCCAACGTGTAAATTTCTGCGAAATGAAAAGTTACTATGAGATGAAGCAGCAATAAAGCCTATTTACGAAATAGCTCAATATATTGAACATAAGAATGAAAACTATTATGGATTGTTAAGAGAAGATTTCTTATATAATCATCTCAAGCGTTGGAGATCCTGTAAATTCAATGAAACTGTATTTAATATAATATAGGTATTCTAACTGGTTAAATGAAGAATCCAGATATAGAAAGAATAAATATAGTTTAAAAAAACTAAAAAACACGCTTTTAAAGCACATCAAACTAAAAAGTGAAAAATAATTATTAATATAAACTGAAAACAATAATGAACGAAAAATACTAGTATTATTGTGAAAAAAGCGTGGGTTGCTCGATATACGAAAAATATGGCACAAAGCGCCCCACGCTTTTTTCACAATAATACTAGTATTTTTCGTTCATTATTGTTTTCAGTTTATATTAATAATTATTTTTCACTTTTTAGTTTGATGTGCTTTAAAAGCGTGCTTTTTAGTTTTTTTAAACTATATTTATTTTTCACTTTTTAGTTTGATGTGCTATGAAAACGTGTTTTGTAGTTTTTTTAAACTATATTTATATTGATGCTGATATTATAACATATTACGATCCAACAGATATTTCTGAAAAAAAAAATATTTTTTTATTTCAGCCATGGGATTTGAACTCACGCCCGAGGAGTCCGTTGTTTCGCGTCGACTAAGACTTGCCCGCTCGGCCAACGACCGAACTGAGAATCACGGAATATACTTACAATATTAAGCCTCTTGCTCTCACGCAGAGGATACGTGAGGAAAGGACTGGCGATCCTGATCAGGATAATGATATAAACTTATCAAATTATTGTATTGTTACCGGTTCTTCGTAAGTGTACAAAGTTTCAATTAAATCTGTCCGTTTAAAGTGGGTCAAAATCGAGTCCAAACAGTCGGTTACAAACAAACAAACATACAAGTGAAGCTAATAAAAGCGTGTTAAAAAAAGAAGAAAATCAATTGGAACAATCTACGTCAAAAGCAGGTCGACTGACTACATGTTTTACTGATGGCGGTCAAAAGTCAAAACGAACAAAATACAACCACTACTCGAAAAATCATCAAAACTGATATTTTAATTCAAGTAACGAGAAGCCGCAGTAAGCAGTTATTAATGCGAACCTGAAGATGGCAAATGTGACTTTGCTGAAACGTCGTTTAAGTAATTATGGTCCCTCTAGGGACCTATCAATTACGCAGCGGTACACCCGAAATTCCAACACATCATACATATGTAAACGTATTTTTATGTAATTTCGCAAAATTAAATAATAGTATTTTATACAGTGTGGAAATTAAGTAACGCATAAATTAAGTAATTCCGTTGATATTAATTTTTTTGGAAAAAATCTCGAAGGGGATAGCGATTTTAACTTCAGCAAATATTTTCAATCTATTTTCAGTTTCTTATGTCATTTATTTTTTAAGTTATGACGTCATCGACTTTTTTTAAATGACAACCTATATTTTTTTATTATTGATTTTGGTAGTCGTTTTTATTCCGGTTCTGACCGTATAAAATTTTCAATATGTTATATTTGAAAAAAAATCGAGAAAAACAGTCTTAAAGTTCAAATAACAAAAATTCATTAAATTCGGAAAATTTATCTAGTTGCCTAAGTTTGACGGAAAGTTATCGATGGCACATTCGTTTTTATTTTGAAATTATACAAATAGTTGAAAAATCGAACTAATGTGATACACCGGCAACTAGATAAATTTTCCCAATTTAATGAATTTTTGTTATTTGAACTAAAACTGTTTTTCTCGATTTTTTTCAAATAATAACATATTGAAAATTTTATACGGTCGGAACCGGAATAAAAACTACTACTAAAATCAATAATAAAAAATATAGGTTATCATTTAAAAAAAGTCGATGACGTCATAATTTAAAAAATAAATGATATAAGAAACTGAAAATAGACTGAAAATATTTGCTGAAGTTAAAATCGCTATACCCCTTCGAAATTTTTTCCAAAAAGTTAATATCAACGGAATTACTGAATTTATGCGTTACTTAATTTCCACACTGTATAAAATACTATTAGTACACTACTAGCTGGTTCTGGAGCTGATATTCTCACCTTAAAACATCATGGGGGATGGAAATCCTCAACAGTTGCTGAGGGACATATAGAAGATAGCACCCAGAACAAAAAGGAAATTTCAAAACAAATATTTTCAAAATTCCAGGAATAAATATAAATAATGTTAGTAACAATACTATCCACATAAATTTTCGTTAAATTATGAATAAAATTGTTCGTGAAATTTGTTAATAATTAATAAATGTTTGATGTAAGAACTTTAATTTTTTGTCTGGACTATTAAGTTTTATGTCACACTATGAAACAATAATTATTTACGTAACCAGTTATGAAAAGATTAATTTTATTTGACGAATGTAATATTTGCCAAAACGAGCGAGCGAAGCGAGCTCGTTTTGCAAATTACATGAGTCAAGTAAAATTACTTTTCATAACGTGTTAAGTACAAAATTTTATCTAATCCAAATAGGAAAATGATAATAATCAGTTACGTAAAAATTCATTACATAACTCAGTTATGTAATGGGATTGAGTTATGAAAAATGTGACGTTTCGTAACGTCAAAAATGCATTTAAAACTTGACATTTCATAACGGGGTTAGATAAAGTTTCTTTATTTCACACTTTTTTCTTTATTTTTCACTTGTCAATAATGACATTGTTTTGATTCATTGAAACTGTCCAATAAATGCATAGACTTATGAGGTCTGTGAATAAATGTCATTTTAGGATTTGGCGTTACAAAAACTTGTTTGAAACTTGCTTAGTTGTATTATTAAGAAACGTAGGGTTTTTTTAGAAAAACTTGATTTAGAAAATGTAGATCTGTTAATCAAAATATTATTGACATTAGAAAGGATGCCGTTACATTATCGTTATAATTCTTACGAACCAAATCAGCATTGCATTAGTCAAATTCATGCTTGTCGAAATGGCGTTTAGATATAAACAAACTTTACTCATTGACAGGTGAAAAAGTAAAATTATAACCTACAATTATTCCGCCAAAAGTCAGAATAATTTAACGATTTCGTCAGTCTTTAAATTTGGACTAATTTTATGTTTTTATATAATTTGACAAATTGTAGATTGCATGTAGGTATTAATAATTATATTTAAATTAATTAACATCATTCAAAACAAAAAACTGTCTGATGGCGTTCTAGAAAAAGGATTTTGTATGTATATTAATGAATCATTATTATTACACATTGAAACATACCTTTTGTTGTGAAGATTAACTATCGTCAGTTCTGAAAAAATTTCTTTTTCATATATGTACAAAAATCAATAAAATAAAGAAAACGGTCATAATCAAATTCAAAAATAAACAAATCCAAATTTGACAGCTAACATACAGAAATAGGATATCATGAAACCAGTGACATCGACGCTGGTCAAAAACGTTCGATCAGACTGATTATTATAGCTTGTTACTGACACGTGCGAAATCAGACCCTCTCTTTCTTTTTCACAAGGAAGTTAGATTTTCGTATAACGCATCAACAACGTTAATCTGAGATATTAATAGTCACATATAATGGACTTCCTTGCTCTGTCTCCCTCGTTTTGTTATTTTGTAAACAAAGAACGCTTGAATATCGTACGTTGTAGATTAGAAATAAATTTGTGATGTAACGGCATTCTTTCATGATTTCGAGTAAATATTAATATCTAACCTTTTTATAAAATACAGAACAATATTAACACATTTGAAGTATAAATATGGAATATCACTGAAAATATTGTGTTGAATAATACTTATACTGTATTATGAATTGAAAAAAATACGCATAATGAAAATGCTTCGATCTAGTTTCAGGAGATGTGATATGGATACAGTTAAAAGTGATTAAATAAAGAAATCGCCTATTATACTGTTTTTTTTTTTGTATTCTTCATCTGGAGAATCTCGGGTCACATTTCTACTTTCCTTGGTAATGTCTTTCCATTGCAAAATATGTCTTAATGAAATTTGTCCCCATGTTCATGAGTCACAATTTTCTGGAGATGAGAGTGAAAGAAATTTAACTGCAATATTGCATCTTAGGTCTTGGTCATGAGAAAATTTTCAACAACTTCTTCGTAATCTTCAGCTCTTCTGTTGCCAAGGAACTACCACCAGCTCGATGGAGTACTTGGCTAGAGCACGCGATGACAAATGTGACTAGATAATATCTTCATCGT
Organism: Rhamnusium bicolor; assembly: GCA_029963845.1. Taxonomy (NCBI): domain Eukaryota; kingdom Metazoa; phylum Arthropoda; class Insecta; order Coleoptera; family Cerambycidae; genus Rhamnusium; species Rhamnusium bicolor. The sequence goes on from JANEYF010003153.1 coordinate 1,659,613, forward strand.
ACTGCGGGTTCGAATCCCGCCACCGGCACTAGCAATGTCGGTGGGAATGGTTACGTGTCCGCGTTTTTTTCATAAGTGTAACCCTCGCCGTGCAGCTTTGGCTTTGGATCGGGGGTTGTCTAATTTCTGTAGTGGTGTTTAATTTAAATTCATTCCATGCGACTTTCTTATTTTTACCATGAGTATTTAATCAAATTGATGATGACGATAATCTTCGTATTTGAGGAATATAAAAAATACCTTATTTTATTTTTTCTTCACTGAGTGTGGAAAATTTTATATAGATATTGAAAACCTGGCCCATTTTTGTCCATTGCTTTGCAAAGGGTTTGATTAACCTCAATTTGATATGAAATTGAAGCAGAATAATCTCAATAATGGCTCGTTTTGGATGATTTTAGCTCGGGAGTTTCGTGATTGCCGTGCATGTATGATAATACTAACAATTTATCAGTTTTAACCAGTTAAATGTAATGTTTTCTTAACCGTCTCTCACGTCATCGAAGTAACTCCTTGAAAATCCTAGGATTTTGTGTTAGGTAAAGAGAGACGAAGCTTAATTTTAATAAACGATTTATTAAAACTTTTTTAAAAAATAACCAATGTCGCGAGAGTTTTGTTGATAGGGAATTTTCAAATATTGAAATATTCTATTTACAAGTTTCGTTTCACAGCAGTAATTCTGTATGTACGTATTTTATCTGACAAATTACGTAAAATTGGAAGTAAACTTTCTATGCTGACGGTGTTTAAAACCCAAAACACGTTGAGATCTATATTATCGAAGACTAAACCGATAAATAATGTACAAGAATAAAAAAATTGTGTTTGCAGTGGGAGTGCGGTAAATTTTATGTCGGTGAATCATCTTGACCTTTCGATGTATGGCTCGCTGAACACAAGAATTATGTTAGGAAGGGACAATTTGAAAAACCAAAAATATGTGAACATCGCTCTCCTGGACAAGTAACACAGCCGAGTAAGCGGCCTGGGAAATACTTCTGGCAAGATAATAGAAATCGGCTCTGATGAAAGACCCAGAGCATGTATCTTGATCAGAAATAACATTAACCATTTTGTACTTACAGGTTACTGTACCCAGGACGTTGTAGCCGTCTAGGTATCGATCTCGGAGGGAGGAACCCAGACGGAAATAATCGTCTGCTCAGCCTACTTCCCGGGTGATAGAGATGCAGACCAATCTCCTCCAGCTGCAGTACGGGATTTAATCGCCTACAGCAAAAGGAACAATATCCACCTGGTTATTGGATGTGACGCGAATTCCCACCATATAGCGTGGAGAAGCATGAACATTAACCAAAGAGGTGAGTCACTTTTTGAATATTTATTAGGTGAAGGACTAACTGTGAATAACATTGGTTCCGAACCAACCTTTGTCACCAGAAATAGGAAGGAGGTATTAGATATCACAATCAGCTCAAACTACTTGAGCAACAAGATATCCGATTGGAAAGTGTCTTCTGAACCCTCGTGTTCAAATCATAAACATATTCTATTCAATATAGAAGTTGGTCCAAGACCTATGGTGACATATCGGGATCCGAAGTGCACGGACTGGGAAGGGACAAACATTTCCTCCAGTTTCACCTTCAATCCGCTATCACCATAATCAGAAATCGTGATGAGACTGAAATTGCGACGGAACAGATCCGCAACGCAATTGTCTCAGCATATAACGAAAACTGTCCACTAAAGACAAAAAAGGACAATAGAGGCACGTCTTGGTGGAACAAAAATTTGGATAAAATGAGAAAAGAAGTTCGACGCCTCCTTAATCGAGCTAAAGCTTCGGGCGACTGGGACCAATATAGATCCGCTCTAACGGACTATAACAAAGAAATAAGGAAAACAAAAAGGGTATCTTGGAGGAAATTCTGTGAGAGTATAACTGACCTACCTCACAGTACTAGAATCCACAAGATTCTTTCCAGAAAGCCGACGAGGGAATTCGGTTCGTTAAGGCGACCGGATGGCTGATATACGGACTCTGGAAAGGAAACCTTACAGCTCCTAGCACAAAACCACTTCCCAGGGTGCTTGAATGCGGATGACCAACAGCCGTCACAATCAGAAGGCCGATTAAAACGACCTGGAAAAAATGATTGGCTGACGGCGGAGGTGATCACAATACCGGCAATTGAGTGGGCCATCAGATCATTCCAACCATTCAAATCGCCAAGAGAGGACGGAGTTTTTCCAGCTCTACTACAAAATGGACTGGAGATATTGCTCCCATTCCCCAATAAACTATTTAGAGCTAGTCTGGTATGGAACTATATCCCATCCAGTTGGTCGGCGGTTAAGGTAGTATGTATACCAAAAATTGGTAGGAAAGAACCAAGCCCTAAATAGCTTAGACCAATTAGCCTGACATCTTTTCTGTTGAAAGGCCTGGAGAAGGTGCTGGACGGATATATCAGGGGGAACATTCTGAATCATCACCCCCTCAATATCCATCAGTACGCCTATCAGACAGGAAAATCAACAGAACTAGCGCTCAATAACCTAGTCGAGAAGATCACTCAATCCCTTCAAATGAAGGAAATTGCTGTGGGAGTCTTTCTCGACATTGAGGGAGCATTTAATAATGCACTGCCCGACTCCTTATATGCAGCAGTGGCTGCCAGAGAAATTGCCCCTACCATAGGCGACTGGATACGTGCTATGCTATCAAACAGAACCATAACAACGTCTCTACAGGAAGAAACAGTTAGGTTTAGAGCCACGAGAGGATGCCCGCAAGGTGGAGTTCTCTCCCCCCTTTTGTGGTCACTTCTTGTGGACGACCTACTGGCTATTCTCACACTGTGGGAGGTTGAGGTTCTAGCATATGCAGATGATCTAGTCATACTAGTCAGAGGAAACTCTGAAGGAGTAATATCAAGTACCCTTCAAGAGACACTGGATGCAGTGAGTAACTGGTGCGACAGGGAACAGATGTCTGTAAACCCTCAAAAAAACAGTAATAGTACCATTCACCCGGAAAAGGAAGCTGGAGGACTTAAGACCTTCCACCTTAATGGGTGAAACTATTCCATTTGCGGAGGAGGTGAAATATCTAGGAATCACTCTGGATAGATCACTTAATTGAAACTCCCATCTGGAAAAGGTAATCCACAAAACAAAGCTGTCCTTATGGACATGCCGTCGTATTTCTGGCAAATCCTGGGGCATGGGTCCCATGGGTCAAATTTACTGGATCTATATCACGGTCATCAGAACAATGATAACATACGGATCCATTGTTTGGTGGCCGAAATGATCACAACGGACGGCCAAATCCAAACTCTCTGGACTGCAGAGATTAGCATGCATGACAGTAACGGGAGTAATTAACACCACACCGTCAGCTGCAATGGAAATCCTCCTGGTTTACCCATTTTTCATATATATCTGGAGAGAGAGGCCAGGTGGGCAACCTACAGACTGCAACAAGCGGCCATTAATATGCCGCAGACTAGTACCATGGAGAGGAACAGGTTGCTGGATGACATAGAGAATCACAGCATCCTGGGAATGCCCTCGGATACTATGCCTACCATGACCAACTACGAGCTGACCTTCAACATTCTTTCTCCAGAAAGAGATGAGTGGGATCGGAATAAAGCCGACCTACTGAAGGCAGATAATTGCTGGTTTACAGACGGCTCCAAAACTCCCGAGGGAACAGGAGCTGGAGTACATAGCTACAGACCAAGGGTGAGGATATTATCAAGCCTAGGTACTCATGCAACTGTTTTTCAGGCTGAGATTCATTCCATTGAACTGTGTGTACGAAGGCTGGAATATATGCATCTTACACGCAGATCAATAAAAACTTTCTCAGATAGCCAAGCAGCTATAAAAGCTCTTGGCTCCTACCGGTGTAACTCCAAAACGGTATGGAATTGTCAGAAAGCTCTAAATCATTTGAGCAAAAACAACAAAGTGACTCTGGTCTGGATACCCGGCCACTCTGGTATGGAAGGTAACGAAATAGCGTACTCCTTAGCCAGAGAAGGAGCGGGATCACGATTCATCGGACCAGAACCAATACTTGGCATATCCTCAAGAACTACCAAGATGGCTATCTCAACCTGGGCTGAAAGGAAAACTCTCCAGTATTGGTAAGAGTTACCAGGATTAGTTCATTCGAAGGCGTTTATAAAATACCCTTTGAAATCAAGAGCTAAGGAACTTTTAGAGTTAAACAGTGTAAACCTGGGCCTATATATCGGGCACTGCCGACTAAACTATCATCTGCATGAACTCGGCCTAGCGGAAAACTGGAGGATGATGAGAAGGCAGACCACATCTTATGCACCTGTCCCGCTGTGGAGAGGATCCGATTCTCAATATTTGGCAAAGGGCAACTGCTGCCAGAGGATCTGGACACTTTCTCACCCAATAAAGTTATCAGTTTCATTAAGAGACTGAACTTATTGGGTGAAATATAATTAGGCGTGAACCACAATAGGCCTGCTAATGGCTGCAGTGGAGGGTCTACTGAGACCCACTTACAACAAACCTAACCTAACCTATTCTGTAGATTTTTGTACGAACTGGTTGTCAATCCATAGAGACGAAGTAAGTAGACAAAATATCAATATAACACGTGTCTATGGAAAGATAAATCAGAAAACTGTCATGTTTGACATTGTTACAAAAGACAATCTTCTATTAGACATTTTCCTCTAGTTTTGAGAACGGAATCAAAGAGTATTCCGAAACGTCCACTTTTAATCATCTAAAATATTTGTTATTTTAGTTTCATTTTCAGATTAATATTTTTTAAGTGTGATAAGTTTTTTGATAGGAAAATTTTTTTTTTTTCAAAACAAACCTCTGACCAATTCTTTTGGCGCACAAGTTTATTTAATAAATTTTCTTAAATAAATTTATGGGACAGTGATTTAATACCCAAAGAAGGTAAGAAGATACTTTTTACCATATTGGATGGATGGTGTTTGATGTTAAACTAAAATATGTAAATTTTTCACCTTAACAATATGTTTAGTGGTAAATGAGAACACTGTTTAATTTTGAACTGTGTAAATATTAACATAATAATATCGCATAGGAAGACATGGCGGCACACTACCTCGTCGCAGAATAACCAACAATTTATTCTGTGACCTCGTACTATGAGACTGAATATATTGTCTGTGATATTGTATTACATGCAATAAAGTTCATTTGATACTATTAAAAATCCATGTATTTAATTGTTTAAGTTTATAATTACTAAACAAAACATTTGACGACAAGGTGTTTTTGATATAACACGTGTACGTGTAGTCAATTAGTGAAATACATAGAAGTAATTATAAAATTAAGACTTTAAATTTTTTTTTATAAATTTAAAATCGAACAAAATGGTGGAATAATCGACAGTTGGTCCTTGAAGATCATTAAATAATTTCGACCCTAAAAATTGTTACTTATTAGTGTTTAAGGAAAGACTTAAACAATTAACTTTTTATTGCAAATTAAATAACGGACGAGGATCGTAAAAAAGGCTATTCTTTTAAACACCGTTTCTGAAGAATGCTACATTTTACTTCGAAATTTATCTGTTCTAAATTTACCGGACATAAAACATATGAAAAATGAATCAAATTATTAGTTAAACATGTTTCACTGGTAAAATCGATTTTTTTAGGACCGTTGAATCTTTACGAGGTAAGGCACCATTTAAATGCAAGTGTCTCGGAATGGGAAACAAGAATAAATGGCCTCAAAGTGTAAGTCTGAAGAACTAGATAGCATTATAAGAGATATTTTCGTGGTTGGTATTAATAACAAAATGTTTCGAAATCCAGCCGCGCGGCGACATGAGATGGTAAAACCACAGTAAACAATGTATACTGTGGTAAAACTCTGTAACAGTGTAGTTGTGAACCAGGGAACTAGTCAGCTGGTAAACAACAACAACCATGCTAATCGACAAAGTAAGTGTTTTGTTTTTGGTCGTAAAAATCACATGGCGAGTGACTGCTTTTAAAAATTGCACTTGTTATAAGTGTGGTGTTAAAGGTCATCTGTGACTACAAAATAGCCATATTTATTAATAAATTAAAATGTTACGGCTTTCCGAGAGCTTTTATGATCAAAGTATATCTCCTTTAAATTAAGTTGGTTGATTCTTTATAACGAAACTAAATCCACCACATAAATATGTAAGCATCGTATTCCGCAAAGGTCTGTCCTGGAGCCTTTTGTCTCCTGAATTTTTATTAATGGTTTTCCCAATTCAGTTAAATAAAATGTCATAGCTATATTGTTTACAGACGACACTAATTAAACCATATCCAACTCCAATATTAAAGATTTGTTAAATGAGTCCCATATTACTGAATTTGACACGCAAAAGTGGTTTACCTCAAATAAATTATGCCTAAATGCATCAAAAACAGATTATGGCAGTTAGTCTGAACAACATGGAAAACGTACAGAAGCCAGAAGTCATTAAAATCCTAGGAGTCAACTTATACTCGAGGTTATCTTGGGTGTCATATCGCACATATGTATGTAAAGCGGCCTATACACACTGAAATATGTTTCGATGCACACATCGACTCCTAGGTTTCATGAAACTTGCATCAGTTTCAGCTCGCATCCACATTACTGATTCTTGATAGTTTGTGAACTCATGCTGGAGCTTAAAACACGTTTTTGAAAGTGTCTAAATATCTGTCACCAATAATGTTAATTATAAATAAAAAGTCAAAGGCAAATTGACTGATGGAAATTTTTCCTTACATTATTCGATAAAATTTTTATATGCTTTGTTTCTTTAAATTCTTGTCTGAATATACTTTATTTTATTATTCCATAAATATCTACAGGTTTAAACTATATGTATATAATTAACGAAGAGAATATTGGTATGTCGCGTGTCTTCGTAGTCGCAAAGAACTCTAATATTTATGATATGCTAAATACACTACTATGTATTCGTATATTTATAAATTCTTCCCAATAATCTCTATCCATAGCACATATGTATATTGCCTACAATCGGCATCGATGCAAGCCTCTACACGTCCAAACCTGCACCAGAATTGCGCCATACTCACCAACACAACGGTATACTGAGCCCTGCATCGATGCAAGTCGCTTCGAATGCGATATACCGATGTTAGTCTACACACACTGCAACTTGCATCATGAAACCAAGAGTAGATGCTGTTTCAATGTGTGTAGTAAGCCAGATTGAAAAGAGCCAAACAAATTTTTTCTGAGAAAATTAATTGGTAACAGCGTGGAAAAGTTGCAAGATGACCTACATATTTCATACGATTTTTTTGTACTGATATTATTAGACATTTAGCTATGCCCCTCAAGCCTGAAATAGGCTCAATTTTTTTTATTTATTTAACTTGTAATAGGTCTTAAAATTCGATCAATAGATAAATTAATATACATAACAATAATTTAATAATTATATAGATATATGAAAACTACCTGGGCCCGTTTGTCATCAAATGTTTAATTGACAATTATTACACTACGCTGAATAACGAACTATTGCATGTAAAAGAAAAATATTTAACTACAGACAAACAATATCTTTATCACATTACCAAAGCTATTAGAGAGGGAAACTGCCCTGTCAGCTTAGCTGAAAAACATCCAGGCAGGATAGAGCTCATGTTAGGTGGCTTACCTTCACAAACAGGATACTTCGGCTTTATATAGCCACCACCGAACCAACAGAAAATTTAATTACCCTAACAAAATTCGTTGTACAAGTTTATCCGCCTATGTGGTTTTAGCTAGATGCATCCTTTGTGTCAGTATGGGGCCAGGCATATATGGAAAACTTTAAGCCTTTCCAGATCAATTCTAATTAATGCGAAGGAAGTAATCGATAAAGTAATTGCTGATAATGCCTATTTCGCACATTCAGAGAATGTACTACTAGCAATGATAGTAGATCTCCGGAATCATATAAGAGAATTGGGATTAATGAGGATCATAAAAGCTAGAAATTATAAGCGATTAGCTATGAGTGTCCGTTCTCTCAAGGTGTCTTCTGTAAATTTCGACGCGGCAGATTATACTGAATTAATCGACTGGAGCAATTCTTACAGAACCATTCTTACAATAAATATTAAGGCCGAACACCTCCAATAAATGATTAAACAAAGAAGAAGACCAGTGATCAAGTTCGAGAATTCTTCATGCTACACTCGGACTGTTGAAAGATGTGTTAAGGTGGTCACAGATGCAGCATCTTAAATTTGTAGTGAAGCAGCCGGATATAACTATATTCGAGCCAAATTATATCCTTGACAAAATTTACACATTTCAAAATAAAGAGCGATATTATTCATATCAACAAAATATCTAAGCTAAAACAACCGTGATGGGGATGGATGGACGGTGGACTTCATCATGGATCCACCGCCTCGTGGTGAAGTCGGTGTCACGGAGAATGTCCTTAAATGTATATTTTAATTAGTACTAAAAGCTTAAACATACACTAATGACGATCTAATCAAGCAAGGTGCCCTCTCAAAAAAAAAATCCGCAATCACAGTTGCAGGGACCCGGCTAAATATTAAGCAAGATAGGGAGTTTTTTGTAAGTAATCAGAAACTCATTAAACAACTTTTGCCTGCTATTACCAAATATATTTCAATAGAAAAAAATTGACCCAGTTTTGGCCCAAAATAGTGATCAATTTCAGTAGGCCGCTTTGTATAAAATTTCCAAAACTTACCTGCTTTGAAATCTCGTAGGAAAAGTATCACAAAGTACCTTAACAACTGTTTGCCACAGTCTCATTCGTTCTATTATATTAAATGCCATCCTAGTGTAGGGACATGCAAGAACTTACAACAACAGATTTTTAGTTCAAAAAAGCCACACGAATAATATCTGGTTTAAAGTTTAAAGATGATTGTAAAGAACAATTCCAAAAATTAAATATTATTATGCCATTGGACTATGTAGAGTGGATAGATGGAACTAGAATTGTACGAGAACAAAAATGTTCAGGAAAATTTAAGACTGTGCATGGACGTATACAAACCGAGCCAACCCACTAGATACAAGACTAAAGGTATGTGCAGTTTACAGTTGCCCGTCTGTATACGAAGTCCGAATGAAAGTTAACGATTGCGTCAGGGCGCTTGCTGGGGAAGAAAGATTCGAGACAAAGTCACAATTCACAAAGTTGATTGTTGATTTCTTTTTCTGTTCTGTGGTTGATTCAGTATCGTTAAAGCTGCAGTGGAGTGTTGCTTGTTCATCTAAAGAAATCTTGCGTATTAACGTATTTACTAAAATTATGTTTCACAGTTTCTTCCGAGACGCCACAGATAATGAAACACTAACATTATGAAAAATATCAGAACAGAAAGCAAATATTGATTTTTTTTCGAAACAAAAAGTAATTCTAAAAATATACATAAATTAATATTCTCATAAAATAATAAAGAAAAATAATGCCAACTCTAAAAAAATTAAATAATACGTAAATAAATAAATAAGTAATTCAAATTAGATACTCAAAAAGATTTTCTACTTGAGCAAGGTAATCCTAACTTACTGTAAAAGCCCCTTCCGACATTCGTTCTGCGATCGTCCCATGCACCGTGCTGGCAATAGATGGGCGACTGTAAACTGCGCATATCGTTAGTTGTTTATCTAGTGGGTTGGCTCGTTCTATATATCAGGCACACGGTGGATTGAACGTCAGTCTGTCTGTCAAATCGAACGAGTGAAGAAGAAATGTTATAAACTAAAGTAGTGATTTATAAATATTTATTTGTGATTAAAGTTGACCTTCATTAAGTTATTCTATTAATTAATAAATTAATTATGGGAGATTTTAATTTACCTGAATTGTTTGCCTCAATATTCACTGAATATAATATTAGCCCCTTTCTTAATACTTTCGACCAGTTTTGTAACTTTTTTTTCTTAACCCAATATAATAACATCTTAAACTCCAGATTATTAGATTTGGTTTTGTATAAAAAAAAATGCGTGGTAAATAAATGCAATCTACCCATTTTATCAGTAGACTCACCTCCTTTAGTAATTCAATTAAAAATTAAAAAATACGGAAGTGCATATAAGAAAAACTCCATATGCAGACAATTTTAACTACAACTTTCGTAAAGCTGACTTAAAAGTGTTATATGAAAAAGTCGACAATGTTGACTGGTCAGATTTTTACTCAATAAATGATGTAAATCTGTGAATATTTTTATGATATACTATATTCTCTACTAGACTACTACGTATCTAAGACTTCACCTTTTGTAAATAAATATCCACCACGGTTTGCTACGGATTTTAAAATTAATCTACGCGCGAAGAATATACAGTTGCGTAAATGTAATAAGCATAGCTGTAAAGAGTCGCATAGGAAATTCAAAGAATTAAGAGCGCGTACTAAACTAGATATTCAAATCTCATATAACAACTATATTCAGCAAGTCGAAACTAAAATAAACTCTGACCCTCACACATTTTGGTCGTTTGTCAATAATAAGAATCACGTGACGTGATGTGAAAGTAATATTTGATATAAATAGTGCAAATATACCTTAATGAACGAAAGAAGAAAATATCTGATGTGTCCAGCACATAACTTTCTTATACCAGTATATATCATCCTGTACTAAAAAATCATTATATTTAATTCTTCACAATTAAATTGTTTCATTAAAATTTTTAAACAATTAATTATCAGCGTCATTCGATACTGTCAATACTAATTCGTGTCATATATTTTAATAATTTCTTCTTATTATTTTTATTATTATTGTTCTTGTAACTAAATAAATATTTCAAATGTCAAACTGTTAAATTTATCCCAATCCCATTTTATGAGGTCAAATGTGTAAAAAATTTCAGTTGACATCAGCTTCATTTAATTACTTGAAAAATATATTTTATTGGCATGATATAGGAGACATGATTTATAATCTTTCATCAAGAATATATTTTTTGTAAAGGCAAATACAAAAAGCAGCTGGCCAATTTTGCTCATTACCGAATTTATCATTGTCTTTGGCATTTAGAACACGTGCACCAAATTTGAGCTTTATATCAAAAATTGTGGCTGCTATTGCGATACTACAGACATGCAGACAGATTATGTTTTTTTATTATAAATCGTTGAGATTCGTCCAGTAATGTAATAAAAAATTTTTTACATTTTGTCCCGAAATTTTACTTTTTTCTTCTTTCATTCATTATGTCTCTTCTGGTGGTACTACATTCACCAAATTTAATGTGTCCCCAAAAATGTTGTTGGATATCATAATTGCCAAATTTGGAATATCGTCTCCCATTAGTATATGTTGAGGTATCGGACGGACAGACGGACGGACGGACGGACCGACAGGCAGGCAGGCAGGCAGGCTGGCAGGCTGGCAGGCAGGCAGGCAGACAGACAGACAGACAGACATACAGACACGCCATAGAACAAAACCACCGATTTAATTTTAACAACATACAAATATTAGAAAAAAGAACCTAACTATAACCGAAGAAACATACATGAAATGCTGCAAATAAAAAAGACATACCAACGCCATAAATAATCGCACTGATATAGAACATTTAAGCGAAACCTATTTTAACTTAATTAATGATTGGGGTACATTACAACATGAAATCAATTTTTACATCTGACCGATACAAAATAATAATTCTTGAAATAAAATATCTTATTAAATATTCACTATTTAAGCAACACCTACTATAAATCATATGTATACATTTCCAAAGTTATCTCTGTAACACGGCCGTGTCTGTAACATCAATAAAACTTTATGAGCCTACAAACTATGTTAAAATATCTCAGTTGCGTTAAAACAGACAACCTAATAACATGGAACAAAATTTTAAAACAAATTCCTAATAATTAATAGTGTAAGTAAATTGTAATGTAAAATAACCATAACTGTGTTTTTAAAATATTATATTAATTGTAGTTCTCTGATGATGGTGTAATAAACCGAAACGTTAGAAAAAAAATAAAATTAGTTATACCTGACCGAAATCCCCACAAAAAAAAACTATCAGATATTAATTAATATTAACGGTCAAGAAAAGAAAAAAATATAAGAATATTACCGACTTCTACCTTTAATCGATATTAGCGATCAATATTAATCATTAATTAACAAGAACTATGATACATAAATATTACTATAAGAGAGAGAATTATTATTATTATTACGACAATTCCCCCATTATTAATTCTTCCCATTATTAACTTATAAACCGAACAATTTAATAATAAAAATTAAAAATATTCTTGCAAATTGCGATTCTATAGGCCTAAACTATTCGAATCGCATGATAAATAAATAATACGCCGCCATCCGACGATAATATAAAAATAACAACACCGGTTCATTACGGATTATTTGCATTAACATTTTTCCACGTTACAGATTTCTATAAACACGCTATATCAATTATCAACACCAGATGACACAAAAATCGAATACGAGATTCGCGCCTAAATTCAAATTCAAATTTCATCTAAATAACTGTTACAGTTATTATACGATAAATGTAAAATATATATAATATTATTATATTATTTTATTTCATGCCATCCACCTTTTTTATATGATACATCTAGAATATATTAAATTATAATGCTTTTAAACAAAAAAAGAATAGTAGTTACTTTATTGAAATATGAATAAATAATTTGAAAAACCAAAAATATCAAGTAGGTATATATCGAATTATTCAATTCTTGAAAATCGCCATGGTTTCATCGATTATATTTATTTATAATCTCAAATAAATAAAGTGCCTGTCACTCAACTTTGTACCGGTAAGTATTAATTATTTAAAATATTATTATTATTATTAAAAAATAGATAGGTATTTATTCTTAAAACTTATTCATTTAAATTTGACAATATATTTTCATAAAAAAATATGGGTAACTATTACATTAGCGTCACAAACAAAAATTATTATTATTTTCATTATAGGCATCAACGATTTCAAAAAAAAAATTCAAACATAAAATCTTTCGATTACACCAATCAATTATTTAAATCTTTATTATCACACATCAATTATTTAATAATAATAATAATAATAATGATAATAATAATAAAGGGGTGCAAAGGACCGGCAACCTCCACGTTGGTGCACCCTGGACAGGCAGAGGCAACTCTGCCTGACTAATGCCGGCCGGGAGTACCAGGGCTAACCACCCTGGTACTCTTACTGCTATGGGTTCCTTACAACCTAAGAAGGGCCCCTCACAATCGACCTCAGTCGGATGGAGGTCAAGGACAGATGGGAAGGGCCTTACCGGACGGTCCAAACGATGACAACACCGCAATTGTACATGGACGCTTTAAGTGGACGAGGGAACTAAAGGATGACTTGCTGACCTGCCGCGAGAGTAGCGAACCTGAGCGAAGAGGATACATGGCGCGATTGCATGCACTTTGGTGCGAAATGCATCCAGAGCATCGCGCCTTCTCTCAACAACACCTGAGAGATCAAGTATCCTTCTTGCTCAGGACAAGTTACGTAAGGGCACCCCGTCAGCTGGAAGAACTGCCAGCCGCAGTTCCACCGCGGCAATTACCAGCTGATGGGGAACATCCATTAGAGTTCGCCGATGTAGACTTAAGGACAAGGGTTAGCCTTAACACCAGGGCTAACCTAAAGCCACAAGACCTGGCTAGAATGGACGCTGTCATCGATGAGGAAATTCCGGAAGACGCAGACATCTGGCAAATCAACTGTGCCATGTACAACGCCGCGAAGCAACTCGTCCCCCGTGAGAGGTCAACCAATCACGGGGTCGAGAAAGCTAAGCGGCGTGTACAAAAAATCGAGGCCAAGATACAGTCGGCCAGACAACACGCTTCTCGGATCCAGAGTGTGGTGGAATATAAGACGACTGGTAGAGTATTTACTCCCAGAATCCGGCGCATAGCAGCCGGATTAAGACGTCAACACCATACTCTAAATCTGACAGTGATGCTTACCATCAAACAGCACTGTCTAGATAGGATCCGAGCGCTCATGGCGATAAAGAAAACATTGAAGAGGCGGGTGAGGAGTATGGAACAAAACAATTTGTTCCGTACGAATCCTTCCCGCCTCTTTCAAGAGCCACAGCGTGTTGTCGAGAATCCGCCGACTGTAGAAGATGTCGAAACCTTCTGGAAAGGAATCTACGAAACGACGCGTCCATTCAATAGCGACACTCCATCAATTGCACACTTCGAGGCTCTGTGTCACAGACATCTTGAAGAGCCAGAAGAAGTGTGCCCGGCAATCAGTACGGAGGAAGTCCAACAAGCACTTGTTGGTACCAAGAACTTCGCTGCCCCGGGCCCAGACGGCATTAACAACTGGTGGTGGAAGAAATTTCCTTCCACTCACCGTCGTCTGGCGCGAGTTTTCAACTCATGGTTGAACGAGGGGCAGCAGATTCCGGACTGGTTCGTCGAGGGACGTACTGTGCTTATCCCCAAAAAGGGGGATCTTTCCGACCCGAGGAATTATAGGCCGATCACTTGCCTCAACTCCTGCTACAAGATATTTACACGTATCTTGTATGCTAGGACACTGAGGTCTGTTGATCCGGTCTTCCAGCAGATACACGAACAGCGTGGTGCCAAGAAGGGCATGGCAGGTTGTAAGGACAGCCTGCTGATAGACCGCTGTATTACACAGAATTCTGTGCAATACAAGCGGAATCTATCGATGGCCTGGATTGACTACCGCAAGGCATTTGATACAACGTCGCATCAGCTATTGTTGCACTTACTCGAATGTCTTGCGGTACCAGCACCACTAGTGAGATGCATAGAACAGCTGCTGCCGCTCTGGAAGACCCGCTTCACCATAACATCAGATGCACAGCGAGTCACGACAGAGCAGGTGGCATTTAGGAGAGGAGTTTTCCAGGATGATTCCCTGAGTCCTCTCCTCTTCTGCATCTCACTGCTGCCGTTGTCTGTTGGGCTCCGCCAAACCCGCGGATATCAATCTGGACCACCCAGCGACCGGAGGCATAAGGTCACCCATCTATTTTATATGGATGATCTTAAACTTTATGCCTCCGGAGAGCGCGAACTACAAAACGCTCTTAGGGTGGTCGAAGAATATACGCGGGCAATTGGTATGGAGTTCGGGTTGGACAAATGTGCAGTCGTCCACCTCAAGAGAGGACGATGCGGGGAATTCCCTGAAGATGCGCAGCTCGCAGACGGAAGCATCCTAAGACATCTGGATGCCGGAGAGACCTATACATACCTGGGTGTGCAACAAAGGCACATCCAGGATGTAACACAAATAAAGGAATCTCTCCGCGGCAAGTACAGACACCGCCTCCGAAAGATTTGGTCTTCCGAACTTTCGGGGAAGAACAAGGTGTCTGCAACTAATATGCTTGCCGTTCCGATTCTGCTCTACTCCTTCGGAGTAGTAAAGTGGAGGGTAGATGAGCTGCGCCAATTAGACAGAGATACCCGCAAGATGATGAATATTCACAGAAGTATTCATCCTAGATCGTCCGTTCCTCGTGTGTACCTCCCACGTCAACGGGGGGGCCGAGGACTCTTGAGCCTGGAGTGTACGCATGGCAGAGTAGTACTGAGTATGGCATGTAACATACTCAGGAGCTCAGATCCCCTCTTGCGGTTCGTAAAACATCACGAAACTGTAGGAGTGGGAGCAGGATTGTTCAAGGCGGCAAAAAGAGCCGCAGGTGAACTCGGTCTCGTATTCGACATCAGGCGAGGAGGCCGGCGAGGTGCTGATGTTGAGTCAGTCACCGAACTTCAGCCAAATCGTCTGAAAGCCCGAATTAGAGCTGCCGAACAGGAAAATCTGTTTCGGCAGCACGTCGATAAACCCCAGCATGGTGTCTTCTATAAGAACATAGAAACACTGGGTTTATCGACCAGGCTGACCTTCGCCTTTCTAAGGTCAGCAGGGCTTAAGTCGGAGACCGAGGGATTCATTATGGCCTGCCAAGATGGTGTTTCAACACCTTGGTCTACCGTAGCCGCGTGTGGCGTGTAGAGGTTCCTGATATCAACTGCAGGACCTGCCATCAGGCGCCGGAATCGCTCATGCACTTACTTTCTGCATGTCCCATATATGCGATTTCGGCCTACATCCACCGACATAACGCGGCTTTACGAGTGCTATACTACCATCTACGGCACTCGTACGGGGTAGACCAGACACCAATGCTGCCTTACGTCCCCGGAGATATTGAGTCTGTTGTCGAGAACGAGAAATGCCGGATTTACTGGAACTACTCGTTCCCGACTGTCAGGCTAATCCAAGCCAACAAGCCTGACATAGTCCTCCTCGACCATCAACTCAAGGTGATGTATGTTATCGAGTTCTCGGCACCTGCTGAGAAAAACATCACCTTGAAGGAGGAGGAGAAACGGACCAAATATCGCGATCTCCGGTATGAGCTCCAAGTGCTGTACCCAGGCTACTCAGTCAAAATGGTCGTCCTTATTATCGGTGTACTCGGAGGGATAAAGCCTACGCTGCTCTCGGAACTGAAGATCATACCGGCCTGCCAAAAACCAGCCGAGTGGCTGGCAGGTCAAATGCAGAAGGCGGTCATTCTGGGTTCTCTCCGTCTGCTTAGGGCACACGATTCTGGTATCTACAGTCACTAACCCTGCGGGATGCGGGGAGTGGCTGTAGTTGATGCGCCGGCGCGACTCCCGTGAGGCGTCGGAGGCCACGGGAGGACTGACCGGCATCGGATATTCCGAAAAAAAAAAAAAAAAAAAAAAATAATAATAATAATAATAACTTGAAGCTTTTAGGGTTAAGGATCCTTTCTACAAATTTATTAGTCCAGGCGGCCAAACCCTTGGACCCTCCAACTAACAGTAGAAACCCTTAGAGCAACTTAATTCTCGGGGGTGCAAGGTCGGCAACCTCCAGGGGTGCAAGGTCGGCAACCTCCACGTTGGTGCACCCTGGACAGGCAGAGGCTACTCTGCCTGACTAATGTCGGCCGGGGGTACCAAGGCTAACCACCTGGTACCCCTTCTACTTCGGGTTCCTTATGAACTGAGAAGAAGGGCCCCTCACGATCGACCCCAATCGGATGGGGGTCAGAGACAGGCGGGAGGGGCCTCACCGGATAGTCTCAACAACGACGACATTGGCATTGTACACGGACGCTTTAAGTGGACGAGGGAACTTCGGGATGACTTGCTGACCTGCCGCGAGAGTAGCGAACCTGAGCGAAGGGGATACATGGCGCGAATGCATGCACTTTGGTGCGAAATGCACCCAGAGCATCGCGCCTTCTCTCAACAACATCTGAGAGATCAAGTATCCTTTCTGCTCAGGACAGGTTACGTAAGAGCACCCCGTCAGCCGGAAGAATTGTCAGCCGCAGTCCCACCGCGGCAATTATCAGCTGATGGGGAACATCCTTTAGAGTTCACCGATGTAGACTTAAGGACGAGGGTTAGCCTTAACACCAGGGCTAACCTAAAGCCACAAGACCTGGCTAGAATGGACGAGGTCATCGATGAGGATATTCCGGAAGATGCCGACATCTAGCAAATCAACAGTGCCGTGTACAACGCCGCGAAGCAACTCGTCCCCCGTGAGAGGTCAACCAATCACGGGGTCGAGAAAGCCAAGCGGCGTGTACAAAAAATCGAAGGCAAGATACAGTCGGCCAGACAACACGCTTCTCGGATCCAGAGTGTGGTGGAATATAAGACGACTGGTAGAGTTTTTACTCCCAGGATCCGGCGCATAGCTGCCGGATTAAGACGTCAACACCATACTCTAAATCTGACAGTGATGCTTACCATCAAGCAGCACTGTCTAGACAGGATCCGAGCGCTCATGGCGATAAAGAAAACATTGAAGAGGCGGGTGAGGAGTATGGAACAAAACAATTTGTTCCGTACGAATCTTTCCCGCCTCTTTCAAGAGCCACAGCGTGTTGTCGAGAATCCGCCGACTGTAGAAGATGTCGAAACCTTCTGGAAGGGAATCTACGAAACGTCGCGTCCATTCAATAGCGACACTCCATCAATTGCACACTTCGAGGCTCTGTGTCACAGACATCTTGAAGAGCCAGAAGAAGTGTGCCCGGCAATCAGTACGGAGGAAGTCCAACAAGCACTTGTTGGTACCAAGAACTTCGCTGCCCCGGGCCCAGACGGCATTAACAACTGGTGGTGGAAGAAATTTCCTTCCACTCACCGCCGTCTGGCGCGAGTTTTCAACTCATGGTTGAACGAGGGGCAGCAGATTCCGGACTGGTTCGTCGAGGGACGTACTGTGCTTATCCCCAAAAAGGGGGATCTTTCTCACCCGAGGAATTATAGGCCGATCACTTGCCTTAACTCCTGCTACAAGATATTTACACGTATCTTGTATGCTAGGGCGCTGAGGTCTGTTGATCCGGTCTTCCAGCAGATACACGAACAGCGTGGTGTCAAGAAGGGCATGGCAGGTTGCAAGGACAGCCTGCTGATAGACCGCTGTATTACACAGGATTCTGTGCAATACAAGCGGAATCTATCGATGGCCTGGATTGATTACCGCAAAGCATTTGATACAACATCGCATGAGCTATTGTTGTACTTGCTCGAAAGTCTTGCGGTACCAGCACCACTAGTGAGATGCATAGAACAGCTGCTGCCGCTCTGGAAGACCCGCTTCACCATAACATCAGGTGCACAGCGGGGCACGACAGAGCAGGTGGCATTTAGGAGAGGAGTTTTCCAGGGTGACTCCCTGAGTCCTCTCCTCTTCTGCATCTCACTGCTGCCGTTGTCTGTTGGGCTCCGCCAAACCCGCGGATATCAATGCGGGCCACCCAGCGACCGGAGGCATAAGGTCACCCGTCTATTTTATATGGATGACCTTAAACTTTATGCCTCCGGAGAGCGCGAACTACAAAACGCTCTTAGGGTGGTCGAAGAATATACGCGGGCAATTGGTATGGAGTTCGGGTTGGACAAATGTGCAGTCGTCCACCTCAAGAGAGGACGATGCGGGGAATTCTCTGAAGATGCGCAGCTCGCAGACGGAAGCATCCTAAGACATTTGGATGCCGGAGAGACCTATACATATCTGGGTGTGCAACAAAGGCACATCCAGGATGTATCACAAATAAAAGATTCTCTCCGCGGCAAGTACAGACACCGCCTCCGAAAGATTTGGTCTTCCGAACTTTCGGGGAAGAACAAGGTGTCTGCAACTAATATGCTTGCCGTTCCGATTCTGCTCTACTCCTTCGGAGTAGTAAAGTGGTGGGTAGATGAGCTGCGTCAATTAGACAGAGATACCAGCAAGATGATGAATATTCACAGAAGTATTCATCCTAGATCGTCCGTTCCTCGTGTGTACCTCCCACGTCAACGGGGGGGCCGAGGACTCTTGAGCCTGGAGTGTACGCATAGCAGAGTAGTACTGAGTATGGCATGTAACATACTCAGGAGCTCAGATCCCCTCTTGCGGTTCGTAAAACATCACGAAACTGTAGGAGTGGGAGCAGGATTGTTCAAGGCAGCAAAAAGAGCCGCAGATGAACTTGGTCTCGCATTTGACATCAGGCGAGGAGGTCGGCGAGGTGCTGATGTTGAGTCAGTCACCGAACTTCAGCCAAATCGTCTGAAAGCCCGAATTAGAGCTGCCGAACAGGAAAATCTGTTTCGGCAGCACGTCGATAAACCCCAGCATGGTGTCTTCTATAAGAACATGGAAACACTGGGTTTATCGACCAGGCTGACCTTCGCCTTTCTAAGGTCAGCAGGGCTTAAGTCGGAGACCGAGGGATTCATTATGGCCTGCCAAGATGGTGTGATCAACACCTTGGTCTACCGTAGCCGCGTGTGGCGTGTAGAGGTTCCTGATATCAACTGCAGGACCTGCCATCAGGCGCCGGAATCGCTCATGCACTTACTTTCTGCATGTCCCATATATGCGATTTCGGCCTACATCCACCGACATAACGCGGCGTTACGAGTGCTATACTACCATCTAAGGCACTCGTACGGGGTAGACCAGACACCAGTGCTGCCTTACGTCCCCGGAGATATTGAGTCCGTTGTCGAGAATGAGAAATGCCGGATTTACTGGAACTACTCGTTCCCGACTGTCAGGCTAATCCAAGCCAACAAGCCTGACATAGTCCTCCTCGACCATCAACTCAAGGTGATGTATGTCATCGAGTTCTCGGCACCTGCGGAGAAAACATCACCTTGAAGGAGGAGGAAAAACAGACCAAATATCGCGATCTCCGGTACTAGCTCCAAGTGCTGTACCCAGGCTACTCGGTCAAAATGGTTGTCCTTATTATCGGTGTACTCGGAGGAATAAAGCCTACGCTGCTCTCGGAACTGAAGATCATACCGGCCTGCCAAAAACCAGCGGAGTGGCTGGCAGGTCAAATGCAGAAGGCGGTCATTCTGGGTTCTCTCCGTCTGCTTAGGGCACACGATTCTGGTATCTACAGTCACTAACCCTGCGGGATGTGGGGAGTGGCCGTAGTTGATGCGCCGGCGAGACTCCAGTGAGGCATCGGAGGCCACGGGAGGACTGACCGGCATCGGGAAACCAAAAAAAAAAAAATAATAATAATAATAATAATAATATTGATAGTAAATATCGAAAATATAACTTATTGGGTCAATGACGTCCCAGTTTTGTGAAGAATAATAAGTCCACATTATTTTGGCATGTTCCATTGATTCTTTAGATTTCCCTCCAATAAAATCTAACCCATCCTGAATATTTTACATATATACATACACAATACTAATTATTTATTACTTTATATATTATAGATATATGGATATTCAGCAGATAACCGCCGCCGTCGACGGCAGCGGCGACATACGCTGCTTCATCACCCATCCCACCATTACCAAGGACGTAAGTATTATTTATTTAATATTTAAAAAAATCGAGACATCATAGTTTGAAATTTTTTGTACATAAATTTCCTCCCGCTCTGATGATTTTTAATAATAATTTCTACCACCATTATATTACATAATATAGGGTGTATTATGTTCCGTTCAGGTTAAATAAATACTATGGAAAAAAATGCATAAGTGCAAAATAAACATAAAATTATATATTATGACAACAATTTTAAATTTTAATGATGGTGAGTATCGAAACAATAACGTGGATCGGTGACACGTCCCGATTTTGATGAAAAGAGGAATAACATCTTCTTCGACACATTGTCGACCATCATAATATACGTCTGTTGGAATAGAGAGATAAAAAATATGGCGATCGATAAATGTACGCAATAACGTGGTGGTGCATCTTTTTCCGACTATCTCGAACACTATAAATATTTTTTAACTAAAAAAAAAATATATTACTTTAGCACGTTCTATTGATTCTTTAAGTTTTCCAATAAAAATTCTTGCCCATCCTGTGTACACATTACATACATTCAATTATTGTATATTTATTACTTTTCATATTATAGAACATACTGACGCCAAAGACTACAACTACCAACACCACTGCAAAGAACGTGAGTATTAAATGAACTTAATTATTTGCTAATTCAAATTTCAATAAAAAAAATTTCCTTCCGCTCTGATGATTTTTACAAATTTTTATCAAATTATAATAAATATTCTTTATATTATTGTAACAACAGCTGGTCTGGGGGATTATGCCCTCGCTAGTGTGTTTTTTATATATGGTTTAAATATGTATAGATCTGTGTAAAAACTGGTCGGTTACCAAAACTGAATAAAGGGTAGGTTGCCCGCTGCCACCACCGACGTCAGTAACTAGGTTACTTCCGACAGAAAAATTTGGAATTATTTATTTACTTTACAAACCAATTACCACCTTTTCTACAGACCTATACCTGGGTAGTCTCTGATTTTTGATTTACACCAATCCCTCTTTGACGTGGGCCCCTAGGGCTTCACAAATGCCTAGTAAAAATTAGGGGTATGAAAGTTGGAGGGTGATAGGCCAGTAAAACTCTATAATTAAGGAACAAAATTCCATATATTACGTGTTCGGTTAAAAAGGATAATCTATATAAAACCAAAAATATAAAATAATAAAATTTAACAAGGCCTAATACAAATAGAAAAATAATTTCATAAGTTAAACCAACATTGCCCCTTTTCCTATAGTATATAAAACCACATTTAAATATAAAAAAAATTGTCCAGAGTCCAATATTCAAATACAAAAAGAATTATAGGTTTAAGCGACGAAATAATTAAAACATGAGCCTTTATCTAAGACCATAAAACAAAACAAAAAAACAATTACATAAGTGCCTTGCACCTAACCGAACCGAGCCGTTTAGCCAGAGTTACAACGCCCTTCACTACACCTATGTCCTATATTGCAAGGTCTATCTTCATTGGCCTTTGCATATAAAGTTTTGTTTTCTAGCTACTTACTCTATGGTTATTGTTTGGGACCTTTCTACCTTTATATGTATATTTACACTATATTTGAGTGACGGGCCCTACGGGTGCACCACCAAATCCTTACGCTTCCTTATTCGTCAAATGCCAAGAACAAGGCAATATTAAATTTTAGCTATCAAGCTCCTACCTATCTTTTTGGGCCCACTCGTAACCTATTCTTAGGGTTAATAAGTCTAGTTATTTCAAGATATATTTTCCACTTACCAAAACGCAATAAAAAATCCTTTAAACGTCCACCAGGGCTCACACCACCCACTCACTTGTTTAAGACCGAAAATTCCTCTATGCAACACTGCCCAAAGCACAGGAGTCCCGGACTCTGGTAATTTTTTTTTTTTCAAAGAAAACGTGCCCCAAAATTCTATCACCTATTACTCGAAAAACTTTATTTCGCGACTTCTTTTCCGTGACCTGTTGCAACCGCGTCCCGAACCGGAATCCCTACTATAGTTTTGTTTTTTTTTTCAAAATTCTATCACTTATTACTCGAAACTCTTTATTTTCGCGACGTCCTTTCCCGTGACCTGTTTCAACCGCGTCCCGAACAGGAATCCCCTACTCTAGTTTTTTTTTTTTCAAAAACAACGTGCCCCAAAATTCTATCACTTATTACTCGAAAAACTTTATTTCGCGACCTCTTTTCCGTGACCTGTTTCAACCGAGTCCCGAGCAGAAGTCCCCTACTCTAGTTTTTTTTTTTCCAAAAACAACGTGCCCCAAAATTCTATCACTTATTACTCGAAAAACTTTATTTCGCGACCTCTTTTCCGTGACCTGTTTCAACCGCGTCCCGAACAGGAATCCCCTTCACTCTCGTTTTTTTCCCCAGTTTTTTCCTCCTGAATCCCTGTTTATTAACGTTTCGTACTACTCTACATCAGTGTTACTTTCACTTTGAATGTTTTATAACTCACTTTTCGGATCAATTATTAACATTACTTTCTTTATTTTTATAGAAATCAAACCAACAGAACAACAAAAGACGACAAAAAAGGTGAATAATACTTTTACTTTTTCCAAAATAATTATTATATACAGATTTTTCCATCTTTACTGAAAACAATATTTCATCAAAATAAAAAGGAAAGAAGAGACCAAAGGATAAAACATGAATAAATTATTACTGGAAACGCATCTGCTCTTCTTGAAGATGTTCTCACGTCAACAAGAAGGGCAGATGCGGAAAAGAGAAAATAAAAAAAATATATTTTGTATTTTATTATATATTTATAGAAGAAAAAAAATTGAAATATACGATTCTTCATTTTTATATGTAATAAATATTGGGTACTGATGTGTAACAGTAATATAAAGCCCCCGTTTCGCTAGATAACTAACTAATAGGTTTAGGCCACAGATGAATTTTGTTATTGTTATTGTTATTGTTATTGTTATTGTTATTGTTATTGTTATTGTTATTGTTATTGTTATTGTTATTGTTATTGTTATTGTTATTGTTATTGTTATTGTTATTGTTATTGTTATTGTTATTGTTATTGTTATTGTTATTGTTATTGTTATTGTTATTGTTACTGTTACTGTTACTGTTACTGTTACTGTTACTGTTACTGTTACTGTTACTGTTACTGTTATTGTTATTGTTATTGTTATTTTTATTGTTATTGTTATTGTTATGGTTATGGTTATGGTTATTGTTATTGTTATTGTTAGTGTTATTGTAATTGTTATTGTTATTGTTATTTTTATTGTTATTGTTATTGTTATTGTTATTGTTATTGTTATTGTTATTGTTATTGTTATTGTTATTGTTATTGTTATTGTTATTGTTATTGTTATTGTTATTGTTATTGTTATTGTTATTGTTATTGTTATTGTTATTGTTATTGTTATTGTTATTGTTATTGTTATTGTTATTGTTATTGTTATTGTTATTGGTATTGGTACTGGTACTGGTACTGGTACTGGTACTGGTACTGTTATTGTTATTGTTATTGCTATTGTTATGATTAATAAGATTTGTTTTTGGTCAATTTATTTATATATTTTTTATTTTTCCCTTGGATATACTTTGCATTTAAATTTCTCTGTGTATAATAGCCTCTATTGGTCCTCATAAACGGCGCCTATGAAAGTAATCCGACTCTATCACAGCCATGCAAAGCATATTGTTTTCATATGCATTGTATCTTTTCTACATATTATAATTTGGACTACCTATTAAGAAAATAGAATTCGTTAACAAAACATGCATGCTTTATTAATTAGTTGGTAATGTGATAGTGTATTAACGAATTACGGAATATTTACAATTTGTTTAAAATTTCCCAGACGTTTCCTAACGTCCTCATTAGCAATATGGAATTTTTGAATTTAATAAATTTCTACACTTATTAGAAAGAAAGAAGTAACTTTTTATGTAAATTATGGATAACGAAAGGTGTAATTTTATATCAGTAATGTATTTGTTTCGAGCACAAAAATGCACATGGACAGGAGAAATGTAATGAATAATCGCTGTAACTTTGACAATAGACATTTTTTCAATTTCTTCAAGAATATGACGTCACCATTGGCATTTTTTTAAATAGACGTAAATTTGTTTTGCATTTTCTGATGTAGCTTTTAGGCGTCTATTCGGCGGTATAAACTTTGTATAGGTTGGATAGGAAATATGTTCAGAAAGAAATTTAAAATAATTTATAGACTTATAGACTCTATATTTTCTTTAACTACGTTATCAGATAGTAGTTGATAAGAGGGGTTTATGGAATTTTTTGTGAATTTTTTTCTTAACTGTTTATCCGTAAAAAAATAATAAAGCTGAAAAATTTTCCACTCTGACGTCAATTTACCCGTGACGTCACGAAATGAAGCCGGCAACAATGCATTGTCCCGTTCCTAAATCTATCACAGGTATCATCAGTAAAGCTGGCCGAGGTCACCTGGCCGACAGAGCCGTCATATGACTCATATGTTTACATCATATCATAATACTTGAATAAGTACAATAAATGGAAATAAATTTTAACAATAATGTTACATTTTATAAAAATTTGTATAAAACTCACCCTTTTAAGCAGATTTATGAAGTAGTTTGGTTGTCGTCATCACAAAGTGGGGAAGATCTATAGTATAATAGCATCAGGTATGTTTCTACAGCTGTCTCCGTCAGTGATGTTCGCTTTGGTGAAAAAATATGATTGTATTTTGAAAATAATCGTTCGACATCTACGGATGTAATACAGGCATAAGTAAAACAATCTGTGTACTTAACGAGGTTGTAGATGCACCATCACAAATTTGTCTTAATTTGCTAAAATCAGGATCTTTCTGTAATACACACTCGAATTTTTCACTAACGCGATTATTTTTTGCGTCATTTATAGCCTGTAGCTGTGTATTTACGTCGTCCACTATTTGCAGCGATTCCACTAACGACAACGAACTATTTTGCAATTTTTCTATTACGTCGTGTAGTCCTCTATAATTGTTATTAATCGTTTTTAAATCTGTTTTAAGGGAAACGTCTTGAAAGCTTGTCAGGCTTTCCCTAATAGCTGCAACCTCGTTAGGGTTGAACTGTAGTATCACAGCTTTTATTTGTTGAAAATATTCAGCATAATAAAAAGCCGCTTTCAACCACGTTCCCCAACGTGTAAGAATCGGTTCTGGTGGTTCAGGGATACCAGGACACTGTCTGTGAAATGCTCGAAGCCGTTTAGGAGATTTGAGAAATACCTTTTTTGTATGCTATTAATGCATCTACCTCTGGAAAATATTTTCGAATCGTTTCTGCCACAAGATGTAACGCATGCACTTTACACGTAATATGTAAAAACCTACAATTGTCTCTTTGAAGAGAACGGCCTACCACGCGCATTGTCACGGCACCATCAGTCACAAACATCAATACTTGACTTGTTGAAAGTTCAAATTTTTCGAATGTCTCCAACACCACACGCGTAATTATTTCGCCAGTACACGCAGTTAGTCTTTTACTAGCTAGTAAAAGTGGAAATGTTGGTTTAGGAGGGTCCAGTACACGTACTATAATATTTAAAATAGAATTTTTTTTACAATCTGTCGTCTCGTCAATACATAACCAGAGCCGTGTATTTTTTAATCCACATTTAATCCTATTTACAATGTCTTCACGAACAGCTGGAATATATCTACGTAACGATGTACGACTTGGTAAGTTCACCTGGGGATTGTATTTATTCCAAAACTCCCGAAATGGTTGTTTATCCAGTATGTGTAGCGGAATATTGCAGGCTATTAACATTAACAATAAATCAAACATAAACTGAGTTGTCAAAGGCATGCCATTTTTTTAATTTTGATGTTACACGGTATTGATATGACGACGACAATATGTTTTGTGCCAGCACATTAAGTCTTGATTGCAAACTTTACATATTATTTTGCATCCGTCATAGAATAAATCCCGAAATTCACCGATAAATTTATTCACTGTGACCGCGTACGGTCGTTTTTTACCCTTTGGCGCGTTTGACATTATGTATAATTTATAGATACAACCTCACGCGTTAACCTTTCAAATAAGACTGCAGCGTAAATCACTTCTAAATCGGCACGTGAGACGCCAGCGCAAGACCGTGGCTGTACACCAGCCACCTCGGCCAGCTTTAATCATCAGTATGATACATAGGTACATACCTCTTCGTTTTTCTATGTTTTATTTCAGCACTAATATAGTCGTGGTTCGTATTTGTCGAGGTATTTATAAATGAACACACCATCTCAAAGTCTACATGGGGTAGATTGTCAGAATAGGCTTTGACGAATCCTTCTTCCATTGTAACAAAAAAAAAATACTGCGGCTTGAAACAACTTTTACTCAAGACATTGGTAAAACTAAATATTAAAAATAATTGAGATTTTGTTCAACAAATTTTGACAAATAGTTGAAATAGTTCAATGTCACAGAACATAACAGGAATATATCGCGGCGTTGTCGATTCTTGTAATCAATTAAAATTTAATAATTTGAAACCCAATTTGTCGCAATATATGCCATATATTTTGGCATCAATAAAAAGTAAACTCATAAACATTTCAAACAGATTATGTTTATTATAGGATAATTGTAATTAGACGGCAATTTAATGCAGGTAAAATCACCGGGGATAATGACGTCATGACCACCAATTTATTTAATTTTGACCTAATCTAGGTATACAAATTAGGGTAATAATTATTTTGGCATTATTTAGGCCTCATCGATAGGACCATATAATTAAAAGATAACAAAAATCTTAAGTGTATTAGTCCAATGGACTAATTGGAGTTGTAAGAAATAAACATTTATTTTTGTTCATTATAAACATTTTCTACTCAGAAGATAAGCTTATTCAGTGCTCGTGTAAGCACTGGCATCCCTAATCTGGACATTTTGCCAAACATGGAACCCTCAATTTTGCATCCCTTTCGGAAGATGATGACGCGAGCAGATCCACACATCTACTGGCGATTTACACAGTATATGCATATGTATTAAGTAAATGAAAGCGATTCAATATTATGTATAAATTATTGTAAAAAATATATAGATATTATAAAACGCCTAGTTTCTAGTGAAAGAACATCATATATATCTAAGACAATCGAATTCACCCTATTGAGATATGCCTGATCTTAATTAATCTTAAATTAATAAATTTAAGAACATTCTTTGTAGGTACATGTTCTATATTATACAGACTGGACTGATTTAATTCGAACGACTATGAATAGGAAAGCAAATGATATCTATGTGTAGATTTCTTATGTGATATGGAGGATTGATGTGGGTCGGCGCTATACGCGATCCATAGGCATTATCAATTATGTCATTCACTACTTGCTTCCCTTTTCACGTTTGTTCGAGTTAAATTTATTCAGTCTGTATATCTAACGAAAGCAAAATATTGTTACGCCAACGAACTATGAGAACTGAAAATTGCAAAGTATGTCCGGAGATGGCGTTATCGATACTAAAACTTAAGTTAAATAGCTAAGTTAGTCTGGATTTATAAGGAAGGAACTAGAATTGTTCAAGAATATTCAAGAAAGTTCTAGACCGTATATGGATTGATATAACATGTATAAAATGTCAAATGTGGCCAAATGTAAAAAAAGAAGATTGAACAAGATAGACGTAACAGTAATGATTGGGTAACGATGTGTGAGTGTATCGTAGGTGGCTGGTGGGGCACAGACTGCACCTATCATTGCTTTCACTAGGTATGTCTTATTCTATCTTATTTCATCCCAGTTCTCAGCCATCGCTTGTATTCTTTTTCTAACTGGCCGCATTTGTCATTTTACACACAGTAGTTATGGAGCTCAGTACTGATTTGAAATTGTCCGAGTAAAAAAGAAATAAGATAGATTAAAGTAGTAATTTCTAAGTGTTTTATTTTTAATCATTAATTAGGTAATAAAGTGGTGAGTAAATGTTAGCAGGAGTTTCAGTCAACAAATCTACGGTTTGAGCTATTTGTGAAATCGACAAACATGTAACAATATTGTACTTGGAGACTAAAATGAGCTTAGTGTTTTAAAAGTATTGCTTATTAGTAAAGCTGCAAATCGTTTCTGTGTATCATGGTCGTAGAGTACAGATGTACTTACTATCGCCGGCATTCACCTTGGCCGCGAAACTTTTTCTCCAGTCCAGTCTATTACTAGCTTTCGAGTTGTGTACACGTTAAGTCACTTGGGCGTATTACATATTGTTTTTGTGTTTTTATTTTATTTGTTGTACTGTATTGTTGATATTAATTTAATAATAAAGCATGGCAGACGTACGCAGGGGTAGAAAACGGCCATTTGCTGACAAAGTGAATAAATTCATAGGTGAATTCCCGGATTTATTCTATGATGGTGCTAAAATAATTTGTCAAGTGTGCAAGAAAGATTTGATGTGCTGGGATAAGCGTGATTGTGGACACGTAAATAATGTACACCATAAAAATAAAAAAAAATGGCGTGCCTCGACAACACAGTTTAGGTTTGATTTAGTATTAATGCTGATTGCCTGTGATGTTCCGCTAGTTATCATAGGCATACGTGCCGATAAGCATAATAATAATGCTGACTGTGCCGTCTTCAACGGCGATAAGAATAGTTTATAAATATAAGCAGAATGCATTTAGCGACAGTTCTATTTTGTAATTTAATTGTTGAAGTCGTTCGTGCATCCTTTGTTTTGTTTTATTTTTAAATAAAATTGTGTTTTTAAAAACTTGGTTTCTCTGAGCCGAAATATAACTGGCGCAGTCGGAACGGATCTCGCGAAGGTTTTTAAGAACGTTAAGTTGAAATTCAGTGAATGCCTAAGGGCCAGAGCACATTTACCGTGCAATTCCTGGACTTAGCCGAACTTTACCTTGTGTTTTTACACTTCATCGCGAAACGAACAATAGTGTTGTGTAGTGTTCTGGAAACCAAGCAGCGGTGTTTGAACCTACATTTACACCTCAGGTGAATTGAGTAACCTGAAAACAATATTTTGGCGGATTGAGTAGCCAAATAAAGAAGAAGACCAAGTCTGTACTCCAAGACCTGGAGCAGGAGAAGATCGTCGCTCATTGACTAGACCAGATTTACCCTGGAATCTTACTCCTGAGGACCGAAGGAACGTCGGACGCTGGAATAGGAACTCCCCTACAGCCTAGAGGTTAGAGGCAAGAAATCGAACAAAAGCAACAAAACAAATGATTGGAATTTGGATATTTTTAATGTAAGTGAATTCAAACAAGCAGACAGTAATTTTATAAAACATATATGATCAACCACTCTTAAACTTAACCAGTTAATTTTATTTTTTTTTACTCTTAACTATCCTTGATTTTTTTTTCTCTCTCATATAAAATTTACACTTTAAATATACGAGGTAAAAAGCAAGGAAAGTTACCAAGTAGTATTTAATATTAATTCTATTAGTTCATTGTAAAAACTGGAGGAACTTTTAAACCAACTTTCCAATTTGAGCGTTATTTCTGAACAATCAGAAAACGAATTCTCAGATAGTGAATTTGACCCTAATTTAATTCGAAACCCTGACAAAATGGCAGAAATAAATTTCGGATTATTGAGATATCAGGCAGATAACATTCCAAATTTTGACGGCAACCCTAAATTACTTCAGAGATTCATAATAGCAAGTGAAAATTTAATAAAAGCATTTCGAAATGTAAGTAATCCAAGCGCACCGATCAATATTTGCTTACTAGACACCATATTTTGTATATTAAAAGGCAGGGCGGCAGATCTGATTTGCCCCAGATCAGAGCTCAACTCTTGGGTTTCGATTAAGGAAGTACTGATAGCTAGTTTTTCAGATCAGAGAAGCCTAGATTGTCTATTTCAGGACATGATAGGGCTTAAAATAAATAGAAATGAGTCATTATTAGAGTTTGGTAACAGGCTCCAAAATGTCAGAAGCTTATTAATTTGTAAATTAAATAATGGCGAAGAAGACAGACAGACTAAAATAGTAAAACTAAATCATTATGACGAACTTGCAGTAAAAACCTATATTGCTAATTTACCTTATCAAATACAACTAGCCATCAGACTCAAAACACCTAATAGTTTAGAACAAGCGTTGAGTTTCACTGTAGAGGAACTAAATTTTATTGAATTTAAAAACAAAACTAACCCAAATTTAAATAAAGATATACCACAACCACAAAGGCAAAACACAAATCAAATTAGACCCACAAATGGAAATCCATACCCAACAAATATACAAAATCATCAAACGAATCAAAGATATAACAATCAAAACTTTTATCGTCCACCAGCCAACCAAAACTTTTATCATCCACCAGCCAATCAAACCTTTTATCATCCACCATCCAATCAAAACTTTTATCGTCCACCACTCAATCAACATCCAAATCAAAATAGGATGCCAATTCCATTTCAACATAATAACACCTATAACCCCAATTATAGCAGACCGCAAATGACAAACGTATTCAAACCACAGTCCGGAGTAACCAAGTTTATGCCCAAGCCAACGCCTATGGATACGACATCCAGTAACACTAAGCTTACACCATCTTTCTCTACTAGACTCCATAACCAATTTATTAATGAAACCCCTGATTTTAATTCTCAGAGCCCCATCCCCGGGACATCAAACGACACTCAAATTAACCATCAATATAATAACCATGATTTCCAATACCATAGTCAATTTGAATATAACCCCGGAGAACACTATCAATATCCAGACACAACTTCTTTTGGATACGATGACGATACTATTCCCCATCAATGCAATAATGACTATCAACAAAATAATTATCAACCACACAACGAAAGTTTTCCTACTGATTTTTCGCAAGCAAATTTTCCTATGACCCAGCCTACGAGACCGGAGACATAATAAGTCTAAACAATTTCGATCAAAACCTTCCCTACATCTATCTACCAACACTTGAAGCCAAAATTTTAATTGGCACAGGAAGCACAAGAAGCTTTTTGAAACCTCAATTAGTTCAACAATTGTTTCCAAATTTAATAGAGGAAAAAAATTTTGAAGTTAAGACAGCACACGGAACCTCCTTTCATAACGAAATTGTTAAATTACTACTGCTAGCCGACTTTAATGTAGACCAGTGCCACACCTTCTACCTATTTGACTTTTCGAACAATTTCCAAGGCTTGATAGGACTAGACTTGCTTGAAGAACTAAACGCCAAAATCAATATTAGTAAAAGATTATTAGAACTCCCACAAGTTCATATCCCTATACATTTCAAAAATTTAGCGAAGAACATCCAAGAGTCACCCCCTCCAAGTCTAAAACAGCCCTACTCGTTAGTGATCCCACCGAGAACAGAACAAATAGTTATGTTACCTACGTTTCAGAAATCGGGTACAGCCATCCTCAACCACACCCTATTTGACGACCCAGAAACACCCACTGGTATAGTAAATATTGAAAATAATTTTGCCTTAACTTCCCTCGTAAACAAAACAGACAACCCAATTGAATTGACACTAACAAATCTGTTAGAAACAGAACCCTTCGACTGTAATGAGACTAATCTTTTTGAAAATATTGAACAACCTCAAAACACCACTGAACTAGCCGAATTACTCAAAAACAACTTAAAAAAATCTTAGACTGAATCACTGTAACCAAGAGGAATACAACGCCATTAAACAATTATGTTTCGAATATCGAGATATCTTCCATTCAGAACACATTCCACTAACCTTTACTAATGCTATCAAACACAAAATTAGACTGACCGATGAATCTCCGATTTTCACCAAAACTTATCGCTACCCGTACGTCCATAAAGCAGAGGTTAACTCGCAAATATCCAAAATGCTTGATTCCAATATCATCCAACACTCGGATTCCCCATGGTCATCCCCAATATGGGTAGTCCCAAAAAAATTAGACGCCTCCTCTGGCAAAGCCAAATGGAGAATGGTAATTGACTACCGAAAACTAAACGAAAAAACTGTTGACGACAAATACCCTTTACCCAACATAACCGACATATTAGATAAATTAGGGAAATGCAACTATTTCACGACATTAGACCTTGCGAATGGGTTTCACCAAATTGAAATGGAACAAGACGATGTATAAAAAACTGCCTTTTCTACTGAGACTGGACACTACGAATTCAAACGCATGCCATTCGGGCTTAAAAACGCCCCATCTACCTTCCAACGAGTAATGAACAACATCCTTAGAGGTTACCAAAACGAGATTTGTTCAGTTTACCTAGACGACATTATCATATTTTCCACTTCCTTACAAGAACACCTCGACCGACTCAAAAAAATATTTCAACGTCTACGTGAATCAAATTTCAAAGTACAACTCGATAAGTCTGAATTCCTTAAACAAAACGTACACTACCTAGGACACGTAATCACCCCTAAAGGTATAGAACCGAACCCGGACAAAATAAAAGCAGTCAAAGAATTTCCCATTCCCAACTCACCTAAAGAAATAAAATCATTTTTAGAACTAGCAGGATATTATAGGAAATTCATTAAAGACTTCGCCAAGATCTCCAAACCCCTTACGACTTGTCTAAAGAAAAATTCCAAGATAACTCATTCCCCAGAATTTTTAAATTCATTCAACCACCTTAAATCACTTTTAATTAATGCCCCATTCCTACAATTTCCAGATTTCACGAAACCATTCGTGTTAACTAGTGATGCGTCAAATTTCGCCCTCGGTTCGGTATTATCCCAAGGAACCCCACCAAATGACAAGCCCGTCTCCTATATTTCACGAACTCTCAACACACATGAGTGTAACTACTCTACCATAGAGAAAGAACTTCTTGGAATCGTTTGGGCCTGTAAAATGTTCCGCCCATATCTCTGGACGTAAATTTTATATATACACCGATCACAGACCCCTTGTTTGGCTTTTTAACCTTAAAGAACCCAATTCGAAATTAGTTAGATGGCGCTTAAAATTAGAAGAATTCAACTACGAAATTATCTACAAAAAAGGGAAGCAAAATGTAAATGCCGACGCACTTTCCCGCATCAAATTAAACACACTAGAAACCGAATCTGTAATAAACCAACCCGGTGACATAGATAATGACATCACGAGATATCTAAAAGAACTAGCAGAAAACCCAATTTCCCATCCACAGCTCAAAAACACTACCGAGATTAACAACGAAAACCCTGTAATATCTAATAAAGCCCCTAAAGTAAATATATTACAGGACATCCAGTTGAGACCCGAATATCCAGTAATACACATACCCGAAGACCACAACTTCCCATTACCAGAGATAAGGGAACTTCAAGACGATCCTGACATAACGATACATACATCCAACGAACCAGACGGTCAGGGTATCCCTATCTTAGACGAAATAATTAACAACAAACCATTCCAAATTATAGTGGAACGAAACCCACACCGCAAACTAAAAATCACTAATCAAACCTACGACGGACAAACAATAAAAAATGTTAAAATCCCTTTGCATTCCCCAGATCTTGTAACGAAATTACTTAGAGATCACACAGACCCCTCAAGAATAAATTACATATATTTTCATGATAGGAACTTGATCCCCATCTTCACAACTACACGTAATTCCAAATTCAACAAACTAAAACTTGCCATTTGCACCTTACTCATTAACACAATAAAAGACAAAGACGAACGCCTACTCCTTATCAGGAATCATCACGAAGGAAAATCTAACCATATGGGAATCGACGAAACTTACCAAAAATTAAAAACCAATTACTATTGGAAAAATCAAAAAACAGATATCACTACATATATAAATGACTGTGACATCTGCCAGAAAGCAAAATACGCTAGACAAAAACCCTATGTTCCGCTAGTGATGACGGAAACCCCAAGTAAACCATTCCAAGTACTTCACATCGATACGTTTATATTTCAAAACCAGACATTCTTAACCATCCTCGACAAATTCTCAAAATTAGGCCAAGCTCTCCCCACTACCAAAGATTCAATTTCAATACACAATAGCCTCATCCATTATTTTTCATTTTATGGTACACCAGAAACTATCGTTTCGGATAACGGAACTGAATTCAAAAATCGGAATATCCAAGAACTACTAAAAAGCCACAACATCAAAATCCATTTTGGGACACCTAGACATCATGAAAGTAATAGTCCCGTCGAACGATTCCACTCTACCCTCATCGAACATTTGCGAATATTAAAAGAAAAAGAACCTAACACTATAATAACCAACTTAATGCCTTATGCTGTAATAGCTTACAATACATCGATACAATCAAACGTAAAACTTTCCCCATTCGAAATAACTTTCGGACACACAAATTCTCAAAACCCTATTGAGCTTATCGAAACGACATTCTACACAGACTATGTTACTACTCACAGAAACCGTACAAAAAATTTATACGAAAAACTTCATGATAAAGAAATTATTCAGAAACAAAAGATAATCGGAAAACATAACGCCAAGGGCGATACACAATCTGAGTTCAAAATTAACCAAAAAGTATACAAAAAATTGGAAGAAAGGTCCAAAGCAAAAAATAAATTTGCCGGACCCTATTTAATCACCCAATTGTTAGATTTTAATAAAGCTGAAATTAAAAACTTAAAAAACTAATTCCACAGAAGTAATTCACCTAAAAGAACTACGTAAACCTGTTGCAGATGCTGCACGACCCCCAATACCTCCCTAAAAACGGAAATCATCAAAATAACAAACAACCCAGGACTACTACCTCTACAACTAGGACAAACCTCCATTACTAGTGACTACTGGGAATACATACAAATTTTTGATTTAACACCAATAATAAACGAATTTGAACTAATACAACAACAATATACAATTCTAAAATCCAAACTCCATAAGGAAGCAGCATATCAAAAATAATACTCTAACTCCTTCCCTTTGCTGGACAGCCTTGAACGAAAGATTGTCGATCAAATATATCAACTAAACCCAACCTCTAACTTCCTTACTAGACCCAAAAGAGGAATAATAAACGGACTAGGTTCAATTATTAAAATAATAACCGGTAACTTAGACCAAGATGACGCAGAGAAATATGACAAACAAATTACGACTCTCTTCCAAAACCAAGAAAAAATTAAAACCATTTTAACGGATCGAATAACTATTCTAAATTCCACTATTAACACTTTTAACGAAATAACCCAAAACCTATCGCACAATCAAATTATCTTAGAATCACGAATTCAAAGAATCGAGGCAACTATAGATAATATTCTAGACCATCAAACCAACAACTATCAGTACTTCTTAACGTATTCATTACTAACCCAAATAACATTCCTATTTCAGAACATACATGACATATTGGAAAAAATTGAAGTTGCCATAACTTTTGCCAAACTTAACACCTTGCATAACTCAATAGTAAACCCACTAGATCTTCTGACAGAAATAAAAGAAACCGATAAATACCTAACAGATGTTAAATTACCATTTGAACCTGATATTAACAATATTCTGAAATACGAAAAAATTATTAATATTAAGGGATATTCTAAAGGTTTTGCAATAAAATTTATATTAGAAATTCCTCTAATCGAAAAAGAAAAATTCAATATTTTGAATTATATACCTTACCTGTAGAAACAAATCAGACGTACCAACTATTATTACCAAAAACCAAATTTGTAGCCTTAGGAACTAATCACTATGTATTCACCAATGAAAATTGTCTATTCATCGATACTAATGAATATTTATGTAAAGATGTCAACCCTGTCCTAATACACAAAAAATCACCATGTGAAATAGCATTGATATCGTATAACCCTGATCTGAGTGACTGTCACCCAATCAGTATCGAAATAACCGAATTACAAATTCAAAAACTAAAACCTAAAAAGTGGATCACAATTATTCCACAAGAGACCGTAATCACCAAAACCTGTGACAAAATAACCACTAAGTTGCCACTAAAGGGAACATTCATAATTAACCTAAGTAAAGAATGTAAAATTCTAATTAAAGATCAACTACTACAAATCCATGTAGCTAGCCCTCAGAACATTAAGTTCGAACTCCCTAAACTTAATATTACTTACAATAAAAAAACAAAAATTACTTATCATCCAGGACCTTTACAAATTGAAACAATCAACAACCATAAACTTTTAGAAACGCAAAATTCTTTAATGGAACAAACAAAAAAAATTCAAGAATTGGATAACGGATCATTTAGTTATGGTACCAATATTTGGACCATCCTTTTATATACTATATTAATCATTTTATTGCTTTATACTATGTATATTAGAATTATAAGGAAATATATAATTAAGTACAGGAACAATCACTGTAAAACTCCTTTTACCGAAAGACAAGTAAACTCAAGTATAATAATTTAAACATTAACTAACCCCCAAAATTAACCCTCTTGGGGTAATTTCAGTCTAAGGCCGGAGGAGTTATCATAGGCATACGTGCCGATAAGCATAATAATAATGCTGACTGTGCCGTCTTCAACGGCGATAAGAATAGTTTATAAATATAAGCAGAATGCATTTAGCGACAGTTCTATTCTGTAATTTAATTGTTGAAGTCGTTCGTGCATCCTTTGTTTTGTTTTATTTTTAAATAAAATTGTGTTTTTTAAAAACTTGGTTTCTCTGAGCCGAAATATAACTCGCTGCACATACTCAATAAACAACCATTTCGAGAGTTCTGGAATAAATACAATGCCCAGGTGAAGTTACCAAGTCGCACAACGTTACGTAACTATCTACCAACTGTACACGTAGACATGCTAAATAAAATGAAATGTGAATTAAAAAATACACGGCTGTGGTTATCTGTTGATGAGACAACAGATTGTAAAAAGAATTCTATTTTATATGTTATAGTACGAGTACTGGACCCTCTTAAACCGACAGTTCCACTGTTACTAGCTAGCAAAAGACTAAGTCAGTGTACTAGCGAAACAATTACCAACTGTCAAAAAGTCAAGTGTTGATGTTTGTGACTGATGGCGCCGTGACAAAGCGTTCGGTATGCCCTTCTTTGCAAAAACAAGGTTGTACGTTTATACATGTTACGTGTAAAGTGCATGCTTTACATCTTGTGGCAGAAACTATTCGAAAAGGTTTTCTAGAGGTGGATGCATTAATGGCAAGTACAAAAAGAGTGTTTCTTAAAACTCCTAAACGTTTCCATGCATTTCATAGCAAGTGTCGCGGTATTCCTGAACCACCATAGCCGATTCTTACACGTTGGGGAACATGGTTGCAGGCAGCTTTTTATTATGCTAAATATTTCCGACAAATAAAAGCTGTGATACTACAATTCAATCCAGATGAGGCTGCGGCTATTAAGGAAAGCCAGACAAAATTCGAAGATATTTCCGTTGAAACAGCTTTAAAAAATATTGCGAAGAACTATAAACCATTACATGAAAGCATAAAAAAATTAGAAAACTGCGTTGTCATTAGCGGAGTCACTGCAAATAGTGGACAAAGTAAATCTACTACACGCTATAGGTGACGCAACAAATGAGCGCGTTAAAGAAAAGTACGCAGGTATGGTAAATAAAGACACCGGTTTTACCACATTAAGACAAATATGTGATGGTGCAGCCCCAGATCCGTTAAGTATGTTCAAAGACTATTTTACGTATGCGTGTTATTACATCAGTAGATGTCGAACGGTCGTTTTCAAAATATAAGAATATATTTTCACCAAAGCGAACATCAGTCATGGAGACAACCATAGAAACATACCTAATGCTGCAAAATGGCTACACATCTTCTCCAGTTTGTGATAAGCAAGCTAATTCATCAAGCTAGTTAAGAGGGTAAGTTTTACATACATTGTTATAAATTGTAACAGTTTATTGTTTCTCGTATTAGTTAATTTCGCGTACGCCACAGTCCCACGGAACATTTTTGATAGCCCTACTTATTAGACATTACATGATCTATCTGTGATTTAAAACTTAACTTACTATCAAATATAATGCCCAAATATTTCATTTCGCAACATCTGACGATCGAAATTAAGTTAATATTATACTGAAATTCAATTATACAGGGTGGGGCAATAATGCGTCTGACTTCGATATGTCGAGTTCTATGATAGCCAGAAATTTGATTCAAAAACATAAGAAAACTAGACAAAAAGTCTATAACTGGAATTGTTTTCGAATATACAGGCTGAGCCAAGATGATTCTACAGGGCCAAGTAACATTTTTTTAAATGAATTGCCATGTACATCAGAAAATTTTTTTAAACCTCCTTGTGACCTCCTTTCACTCCTGTATTATTATTCACTTTTTCCCAACCACTTGGATGTAATAATTTTTTTTGTTGAAATTATAACATTTTCACGTGTATATTAAAAATATCACTACAATCACAACTAGAGATTTTAAGAAAAAATATGTTAGTACCTGTTATGAGACATCGTGTGAAGACACTGAGCCATTTTAACTTCCTAAAAGTATACAGGGAGGCCAAAAAGGATTTTTAAAATTACAACTTTTTGAACAAAATTTTCTCAACCCTGTATATTTCTGGACGATGTGATGTAGGATTAAAAAACGAATATTTTTTGTAAGTACATTCCTATGGCTATTTGTGGCCATTTTCAATTTATTGAACAATAACTGCAAAATTAAAAATTAGGTTTTTTTCAAATAATTCACGAGAAGGTATTATAATAAGCGTGTTACATGATGCCCATGAAAACATCACACCAAGAATTATCTAAAATTTGAGGGAAAGGATAATAAATGCTTTTAGAAGTATCACTCCGGCAATTTTATGAACAGTAGAAACCTTATTCTAAAGACGCATAGAAATATGTGTCAATCAAAGTGGGCAACATGTGGAGCACTTTTTATAATATCTTCTTTTGAATTACAAATAAAGAAATATTTTTAATTTTTATTGCTGAATTTCGCAGTTATTGTTCAATAAATCGAAAATGGTTACAAATAGCCATAGGGGTGTACAAACAAAAAAGGTTTGTTTTTCAATTCCACATCACATCGTCCAAAATATACAGGGTGTTCCATTTGAAAAATTGAGAAAATTCAGTTCAAATAGTTGTAAATTTTAAAAATATTTTTAGCCACCCTGTATACATTTTGGAAGTGAACATGGCATTGATACTTGTCACTGTAGTGATTTTTTTAATATACACGTGTAAATGGCATAATTTCAACAAAAAAAATCATTACATCCAAGTGGTTGGGAGAGAGTTGATAATAATACAGGAGTGAAATGAGGCCACAAAGAGGTTTCAAAGAATGTTCTGATATACATTGCATTCCATTTAAAAAATGTTAGTTTACCCTGTAGAATCGTCTTGGCTCACCCTGTATATCGAAAATAATTTCCTGTGCTAGATTTTTTTTGTCTAGTTTATTTATGTTTTTAAATCAAGTTCCTAGCTCTCATAGAACTCGACATATCGAAGTCGGGCGCGCTATTGCCCCACTCTGTATATTTTCTTCCAGTCACTCACAATAATCAAATTATTTTGAGGGCTCTATAGGTACAGTCAGCAATTGATGAAATATTGCTAAGCATTTTAAGGTCATCCATCAGCAAACATTAAATAATTCGACAGATCGTTGTTAAATATGGAAATTTAAAATATATGTATGCATTATAATGAAATGAGCCAGTTTTCAAATGCAATTATGCGCTCATTAGAGTAGTCAAATAAGACCTCTTAATGGACTCTTTGAGAATTCTTCTGGGATCAAACTTTCTATACATGTTTGAATGGGTAATTTTGTATCCAATTACTGAGCCGGTTTAAGAGCCTCTTTGAAAAAATGACTGAAAGAAGTTCTTTATAAAAAGGTGTACATCTCAGAAAGTAATCGTCAGATTTTCGTGATTTTTATTGAAACCAATTATTAGAGCACTCTCGAAAATTTCAGTTCCGTTAAGTAGTTTCCGAATAGCAGACGTTTTAATGAACAGTGCATGTCGGCCATTATTTCAATATGGCGACCGAAACTGGCCAAGAAGTGTTTTGTTTATTCAATGCTCTCATGAAGAAGTATCAAGTAGAGGCAAAAATAATCATGGTCACACAGCATTCCTAGAGATTTTACTATTTGACTAATTTGCATCGAATGTGTTTCATGTCTTGAAGAGTGCAGTGCAAGAGTGGATGAAATAAATTATTGATGGAACTGAAATTTTGGCCGTTTTGATTTAGAAATAAAATACTTATATTTTTTATTATTTTATATCATCTCAAAAATTAATTGTTTTTGGAATAGAATTTTTTCTAGTTTAATTTTTGCACATTTAATTAACGTCAATATTTATAAAATACGTAAATATGTAGTATTTCTTATTGCACTTACAACTTTTGTGAAAGTATTTTTTTATCAGTAAGTAACAAAGTCAATTTAGTGAAAGTGGAACGTAATTAATTATTTAACTCCAGAGGAGATTTAATATTTAGTTAGCGGAATATTTTGCAAAATCAACAATAATAACTAACTACGACCGTATAATATGTGTGAAAGATATCAAGCATGCATTACGTCAAATGTTTTTAGTCAAGTTTTTAATTCATTTTAGAATTACTTTAATGTTTTGTGGCTTTACGATAATTGGAGTAATCGTAATACTATA
The DNA here is from genome assembly GCA_029963845.1 of Rhamnusium bicolor. Lineage (NCBI taxonomy): Eukaryota > Metazoa > Arthropoda > Insecta > Coleoptera > Cerambycidae > Rhamnusium > Rhamnusium bicolor. The sequence goes on from JANEYF010003153.1 coordinate 1,701,182, forward strand.
GTAGATGTTACTGAATAATAATAATTACAAAAATTATTAAGTAGTTATTTATGCACCAAGGGAAGGGAGTAAGTAGGGTGAGTGTTTTAGTCCCGGCATGAATGGTGCAAGTGACTAAAACACACTTTACTCCCGAAGTACTTACATTTTTTGCATGAACGGGCACCATTTTTATTGATTGCACATTTTTTAGAGTATAATGCAAAAAGAATCATTTGTGTTGTAATTTTTTGCCTAGGTCAAAATTTATTTTGACCGTACTAATTTGTATTCAAACATCTAGTTTTAAAACCTGTAGGAAGTTTGATGTTTAATTTCTAATCCAAACACAGTATTATACATAAATAAATTTTACAGTATTTGCGGGAAAAGTTATGTTTCATAAATACATTGTTTAAATATATCCTGAACATTTTTTGGCTGAATAGGAATCCAATAAAATCTGTCCATTTCTAATTACATGACTAATATATCCGATAAACCAGTCTTTTTTTAAAAACAATTATAAATTTTATTATATAAGTTTATTTAATACATAAAACGATGTTTTAGTGTTGAAGTATAATTACTGACTAACTCTAGTGATTCTATATAAAACAAAAGGAATGAAGATGCTCCTTATCGTAGGGTATCAGGTTACCCTGCTACGGCGAAAGCTGCTAACTCAGTGCCGTTTCTGTGGGAAGTGCTGATATAATTCATGTGCGAAAATAACCAAACATAGTAACTAAAAGCAATCTATATATGGGTAGTTATCAGTCTAGAGCTGTCCGATGTGCCTGGAGTACAGCCACGGTCTTGCGCTGTCGTCACACGTGCCGATTTAGAAGTGATTTACGCTGCAGTTTTATTTGAAAGGTTAATGCGTGAGGTTGTACCTATAAATTATACATAATGTCAAACGCGCCAAAGGGTAAAAAACGACCGTACGCGGACACAGTGAATAAATTTATGCAAAATAATTTGTAAAGTTTGCAATCAAGACTTAATGTGCTGGCACAAAACAGATTGTCGTCGATATCAATACCGTGCAACATCAAAATAAAAAAATGGCATGCCTTTGACAACTCAGTTTATGTTTGATTTATTGTTAATGTTAATAGCCTGTAATATTCCGCTACACATACTGGATAAACAACCATTTCGGGAGTTTTGGAATAAATACAATCCCCAGGTGAACTTACCAAGTCGTACATCGTTATGTAGATATATTCCAGCTGTTCGTGAAGACATTGTAAATAGGATTAAATGTGGATTAAAAAATACACGGCTCTGGTTATGTATTGACGAGACGACAGATTGTAAAAAAAATTCTATTTTAAATATTATAGTACGTGTACTGGACCCTCTTAAACCAACATTTCTACGGCTTTTTATTATGCTGAATATTTTCAACAAATAAAAGCTGTGACACTACAGTTCAACCCTAACGAGGCTGCAGCTATTAGGGAAAGCCAGACAAGCTTTCAAGGCGTTTCCCTTGAAACAGATTTAAAAAGTATTAATAACAATTATAGGGGACTACACGACGCAATAGAAAAATTGCAAAATAGTTCGTTGTCGTTAGTGGAATCGCTGCAAATAGTGGACGACGTAAAAACACAGCTACAGGCTATAAATGACGCAAAAAATAATCGCGTTAGTGAAAAATTCGAGAGTGTATTAACAGAAAGATCCTGATTTTAGCAAATTAAGACAAATTTGTGATGGTGCATCTACAACTTCGTTAAGTGAGTTCATAGATTGTTTTACTTATGCCTGTATTACATCCGTAGATGTCGAACGGTCATTTTCAAAATACAAACATATTTTTTCACCAAAGCGAACATCGCTAACAGAGACAGCTGTAGAAACATACCTGATGCTATTATACTATAGATCTTCCCCACTTTGTGATGACGACAACCAAACTACTTCATAAATCTGCTTAAAAGGGTGAGTTTTATACAAATTTTTATAAAATGTAACATTATTGTTAAAATTTATTTCCATTTACTGTACTTATTCAAGTATTATGATATGATGTAAACATATGAGTCATATGACGGCTCTGTCGGCCAGGTGACCTCGGACAGCTCTAGTTATCACTTATGTCATAATTTTATGTCATAACAAATACTTCATCTACTCGTTCGTTTAATTTTACAAATTGTTGTTTTGATAACTACATGGTATAACAATTAATAATATTGTATAAATAATTTTATTTATAATTTTAAAATAATTATGTTTTTCTTTGATAAAAAATAATGTACTTTTAATTAACAATATGGATTAAACATATTAATTATTAGAATTGCAAAAAATTTTCTCACCGAATGAACCACGTACAGTGTTAAATGCTTATAATTTTTTTCAAACAATGATCCTTAAGCTTGTTCCTTTAAGTGACAAGCTATCGACTCATTATTAGAAAAAATTATCGCGTGGTTATTATTGCCCTAAATTCATTATAGCTGAAAAATACTTACAAGCAATTATTGATGCACAAATATTTAAATACATGTTGTAAATACTTTGCATTTACAAATTGGAAAAAAAAAGAATGATACGTAGAAAATCATGAAAACACAAGACTTTGCTATATAAGTTATAACGACTACAATTCTAAATTCTCCAGTTATTGTAATTAAAATTTGTGACCTGTCATTTTTACAATGAAAATATCTATTTGCTTTCGTTGTTCGATTTAAATTTTAATTATAACCAAAATTCATAACTAAAATATTATATTATTATTCGTTGGAATAGTTAATATGATTAATATTGTTGGAATAGTAAAAAAATCCTAAAACTATTTTGTTCAGAATTAAAAACTGAGTATAATGATCTAAAGTTTCAGATTCGACCGACAGGACAAGTATAAAAAAAAAAAAAAGAAACTTCCAAATATTTTCATTCACTACCTAATTATTGTCAACTTCTTACCTCATTTTCTTGAACTACATACATACCATTAAAAAAAGGTACTTAATGAATCCTGATGATATTTGATGAAAAAAGTTCATGTAGATATGTGTCCGAAAATTAGTCCTCCAAAGATGTATCCTGAATGATGGTTATTTATTTATTAGTCCGGAACGTTGCAATATTCAAATTTCATGTTCCTTCATAATAAGGAACTAAACGAAGTTTAAAAATTATAACATGAATTCTGTTTTTTTTTTTGAGATGTTAACAACCGATTAATTGGACCTCGTTATAACAGTATTAGGACTTCCACAGGGCTCTGAGTTCAATCCTGTATACTGCAGACATACATAAAATCAATGATCCTCAGTTTAGTATAGTGCATTATGCCGATGATTTTTGTATTTATGTGGAATGTAAAAGTTACAACAAAGTTATAGAAATTTATGACTATCACCCAACTGGGAAAATGGTTCTGCTCTAATGGTTCTGACTTGTCAGTAAATAAATCTTGTGTCTGCTTTTTCTCCAGGCATAACTGTCTAAATATTATTCACAATAGACATAATAAAAAATTTTACTTTAGGATGTCTACATAAAATCCACAATGACAAATAAATTTACGCTTTTTTAGGTCTGCATATGAGATCCATAATATACATAATAAATGGTCGTTCCAGTAGGATGTCTATTGTTCACGTCACATCCATTCAATTGTGATGAACATCTTTTGATGATTATAAGACTTTGTGGAGATTGAGGAAATCTGTTACATATTGAATGGTACTATCCCACCAAACACAAATACCATTTACATAACATCTGTATGGTATATTTACCGTACATAAGTATTGTAACACGATTTCAACATATTGTTATTTACCTACTTTAATGGTATATACAGGGTGTTTCATTGGGAAAGGGAAATACGTTAACTGTGGATAAGGGTCGCCGAGGTGGTTCCAAATAACCCATACTTAATGTGTCTTTTCGCCGTGTTGTTTTGTGGATGGAAAAATTTGTTAATTGTTCCTCAAACCCGACCTGGGTTTCCTTTATTGTTAATGCCTTAGTATATTCGTCAAGTGATGGAGAATACGTGTGCCAAATGTCAATAAAATATACAGGGTGGTTCGTAAGTTCAAATCAATAAAGAAATAGGTAAAAATGATAAATGACCCTGTATCTCGGTTATAAAGGGAGAAAGAGCCATTAAGTATGGGTTATTTGGAACCACCTCGGTGACCCTTATCCACAGTTAACGTATTTCCCTTTCCCAATGAAACACCCTGTATAGTTTGATAAATATCCACGATATAATCCCACCTTTCACAAAAATATATTATGACCGTTCCATCTATATTACCTGCAAATATTGAATGTACCCTGTATATGCAACAAGTAGAAGAAATATTGGCATATACTCGCTGTTACCTAAAATGAATACACATAGTATGAGTCAATTTTTATATAAAATGCATACATAAGTCTTTGTACATAGTATACCTATATTAATCATACACCATAAGAATATTAAATAGGAGCGAGCACAGTATATGAAAGTATATTTGAAGATGAATATCCATAATCATTTATTCATGTTTTACTCATCATGTGCTATGTGGGAAAAGAATAAAAATAACCAGTATAACTGAGTACTCAGCAACATATCATGTACCACGCATGTAAATAATAATATCTTAATATCGTTTAAAATGCATATGTACTGTAAATGTACCATTTCAACGTACATACTGAGGGCATTTTGGAGTTACCTGGTACAGACTAGAGTCTGTACAGGCGTGTTATGTAAATGGTACTTATATGTAGTAGGATGGAAGTCAAACATATTAAGTATTTAATCCCCATTTTACAAAATTATATATGCTCACAATGATCAAGTTGGTATATTTACATCTATATAAATAACATATTATGTAGGTATGTTTTTCTTTGAGAAATTTATCTTGAACTAGCTTGTAGTTAACAAAATCTACGACTCATTCGTGCTAAATAGCCGAAAAATGCACATTTGTGTAGACGTTGAAGCATATTGATATTGTATTAATACAATACGAATTTAAATTAATAGTTTCAAATTATGAGGCTTTTAATATTATTACAAAATATTTGAATACAATACGTGACTTGTGACAGTGATGCAACCTAGGCAGAATTTGCAATATAATATTTAAAATTTAGATAATCGTATTTAAATTACAATTCATAAAAAACATTATTGTCTTTAAATTTCAAGCAAAAAGCAAGTTCTTATAATTAAAGGATATTTACCAATCTAAATGTATGCAACCAGTTAATCATTATGATCTTAAAAAGCAAATACTAATAAAATGTATTATTTTACAAAAACAAACATTATAGTGATTGATTTATTATGATTTTAGTATGCAGAAATATGTTAATATTGTTATGTATGTATTAATAATGAATCATAAAGAGTGTCACGGAAATAGGTGCAAATATTTGGCAGGTGGATTCTTTGACGACAAGTAAGAGGGATATTACATACAAACTTTTTTAAAATTAACCCCCCCCTCTGGGAATTACACCCTGTCAAAAGGGTGCAGAAAAATATTATATTCTGTTCTTCTACAGGTATGACTTAACTTAGAAACATACAATACAATTTAATACATGGTGTTTCACCAGGAACTGCATCGATCGATATAGGGAAAAGTATGGACCAGAAAATTTTGAAAATTTAGGAAGCTACTAACGGCAGTGTAGCCAATCCAACTAAAATAATTACAAGCACCTGGCACTTCCGGTTATACCGGAAGTCGATACCAACTTGCTTATTATAAATGGAACACCCTAGATATTTTGGGGTTTTCGAAAAGAGCATAAAATTATGAGTCAAAAGCATACCCTATGCCTAAACCCAGCCGTTTCAGAGATATTTGACATTTTAAAAAATTGTTGACGGGTGTAATGGTTTACAATTACCTTTATAACTTTCTTCGTGTAAAAGATACTCATTTGCTTTTTGGCAAGCAGAAAGACCATAAAGTGAACTACGTTCTACAGTTTAAAGAAATTCAATAATAGTATATCAAGTATTCCATTTTTGACGTTACATTTTGTAAAGCTCAAACCGCGAAAACTTGCTTAAGTCAAATGGAACACCATGTATTTTTTTACATCTAGTTATGTATAATTAAATTCCTTTTTTTCTGATATGAGCATTGTGGGGGTTTAAATTATAACTTTTTGAAATATTTGCAATTTTCTTAGAAATTCAAGAATTTTTAGAAAAAATGTTATCAAATTAGCCATGATTAAAAACAATTAGTAATGTCAATCATTCTCTTATGTCAAAAAATGCAACTGTGTTTAAATTACATCCACAAAGACTTTTTGAATTTGTTTATTATTTATGGAGAATGTGATAAAGTAATATCAAGAACTTGTAGTACATTTGTTACTAGACCTCCACAAAAACGGAAAATAATACTAAAAACTGTAACATGCCTATTAATTGGATTGAAGACACTTTGCATAAACTAAAATAGCTAAGGTAAAATCAACTGAAAACATGATTCCATTTTAATTTAATAATTGCTCAAAATTCCGCCTTCGAACCTCCACACATTTTTCGCACCTTTGGATTAGTTCTAATTGAATTCTGTGATAAGTTTTGAAATGCATTTCTTACTTTCTGCATACAATCTTCAATAGTTGTTAATGGGCTCTCATAAACTTTATTTTTAATAGTTCCCCAAATAAAATAATGTAAAATTGATAAATCGGGCGAGCGAGGAGGCCATAGGAAAGGTCCATTATTGGCGATCCATTGATCGTAAAAAGTTTCTTGTAAAAAATTATTTATCAAATACGCGTTATGTGTTAAATTTTTTTTCTATATTCGGCGAGAGGTAAATTTTCTAAATAGTTATTATTCAAATTTTGTAAAATATTTAGATCTTTCATCAAAAAAAAAAAAAAAACAACAAAAACAAAAAAATTAACTATGCATATTAGCAGAAGAAGAAATCTTTATAACTTACTGTTTAAATTTTCCTGGTAAAATTCTAATGCCACCATTCTATCGTTTCTTATGGCACAGTAAACATTACACTGCCAACTTTCTTGAAAATTTCGCTCCCTGAACAAATGAGGATTAGAGTCACTCCAATAATGCGAATTGTGTCGATTAAAAAGTCCATTTTTAGTAAATTTAGCTTCATCTGACCATATAATATTTCCCAAATAAGAATCGTCGCCTACAGACCTTATTAGAATAAATTCACAAAAATTTTCTCTTCTTAGGAAATCTGTTTCTTTTAATCGTTGAACCATCTGGAACGAAAAGGGGTAAAATTAATGTTTAATTAAGATTCTGTGAACTGAATCCTTGCATGGTCCCGATTCCAGAGCAGCTTGTCTTAATGTCATCATTGGGAATACATGAAAATATCCCAGAATTGCCATTTTTAAGTTTTCGTCATCAACAATAGGCTTCCACTTTTGAATTCTTGCCTTGACAGAGCCAGTGTTTAGTGACGGTTTCCGTTTATGTAGATATCAAGTAGCAAATATACTACAAGTTCTTGATATTACTTTATCACAATCATCATAAATAATAAATAATAACAAAATTCAAAAAGTCTTCGTGGGTGTAATTTAAACGTGGTGACATTTTTTAACATATGAGAATGACTGACATTACTGATTGTTTCTAATCATGGCTAATTTGATAAAATTTTTACTAAAAATTCTTGAATTTCTAAGAAAATCGCAAATATTTCAAAAAGTTGTAACTTAAACCCCATAATGCTTATGTCAGAAAAAAAGGAATTTAATTATACATACTAGATGTAAAAAAATACAGGGTGTTCTATTTGACTTAAACAAGTTTTCGTGGTTTGAAGTTTACAAAATGTCACGTCACAAATGGAACACTTGGTATACTATTATTGAATTTCTTTAAACTGTAGAGTGTAGCTCACCTTATGGTATTCCTGCATACCAAAAAGCAAATGAGTATCTTTTACACGAAGAAAGTTATAAAGGTTATTGTAAACCATTACACCTGTCAAAATTTTTTTAAAATGTCAAGTATTTCTGAAACGGCTGGGTTTAGGCATAAGGTATAACGTTTTGACTCAGAATGTTATGCTCTTTTCGCAAACCCTAAAATATATAGGGTATTCCATTTAAAATAAGCAAGTTGGTATCGACTTTCGGTATAACCGGAAGTGCCAGATGCTTGTAATTATTTTAGTTGGATTAACCACACTGCCATTAGTAATTCCCTAAATTTTCAAAATTTTCTGATACGTACTTTTCCCTATATCGATCGATGCAGTTCCTGGTGAGACACCCTGTATAGTTACATATTCCACTCGAGGACCATTTTCTGAAGACATTAGCTTTGTTTTGGTTCCGTTTATTACTGTTCTAGAACGGTTCTTGTCATGCGCAAATAAGTTCCCGTCATGAGCAATACACCAAAATAGATATATTTTCTAATTTGTGCATGACGGGAACTGTCCTAGAACTGTGAAAATTCTGAATCAAAACAAAGCTATTATCATCCACTACGTCTGCTCTAAAGGAGATGAAACAAACTAAATCTTATGGTTGTTTGGTAGAACTTTTAATCGATTCTAAAATACTTGGATCTATTTAATTTTTTCTGTCGTACTAAATTTTTGTATACTCAATCGTATTCGATCATAACAATAAAATACAATGTCTGTCTCACAGAAAGTTCTCATCAATATTTGAGTACTATATTTGTTTATAAATACGTAGTAGGCTTCTCTCAATTTTGTTGTTATCAACGAGCGAATTAAATTTGTTATCGAAATTGTAACGGTGTCTGTTCGAATGCCCAAAATATGTAAGAAAGTATGTTTGGGCATCGGAATGTGTAACGGTGTTTGTATTAGGATAGCTAGTTTGGAGAATTAATCCAGGATTCCTGTTAGTTGTAAATAAGAAAGCTCAAAGTATGCGTAACAGAGTTTATTTCATTAAAGCAATATTTATCCAAAACATGAAGTCAAATAAACATAAAATCAGTAAGTTCGGTAATTATTTAACGGCTGCGGGTCCAGCTCAACGCACTGAAGACTACGGCAATAAATAATCACGGGACTGGTGACGGCAGTGTAGGACTATAAAATGGCTAACAACACCAGTAGGTCTAGTTCAGCGCGCTAAAAACCTCAAGATGGTACCAAAGACTAACACCAGAGATTCGGCCGGGCGACGTCGTCATCGGATTCTGAATTCTAACCAAATAAAGTCATGCTCAATGCGCTTAAGACTCCTCAACTACCCAGCTCAACGCGCTGGTTGTTACAGGAAACAACCGCAAGTAGATTTACAGGAAACAACTACAAGTAGTTATTTCCTGTAAATCTTATTCAGTACATAGTTTAGCCCACCAGGGTTAGAGGTCGCAGCTCTTGATAGCTACTTTGCAGGTCGCTATCAGTCACTAAGACATCAGTCATGTCTGACTGGTAGTAGCACTGACCACCAGAGGAATACACTTGTCAACTCCTATATCTTTACTAACCTTTATTCACCAGGGACACGAATTTATGCTGTTTCTTGTTCCTTCATCTGTTTGGTATCTAATTTCGAACCGAAATTTGTATCGATTCCATTCGTTCTTCGATTCACCCGTGGTATTGGCAAGATTTTTAAAGATGCAGGTATGACAGTGGTTCATTCATCGGGAAATAAACTACAACAACTTTTAGGCAATCCAAAAGACAAAATTGAAACAAAGGAAAAGTCGGGGACTTACGAAATTAGCTGTAAGGACTGTAATCAAAAATATGTTGGACAAACTAGACGATCAATTCAAACTAGATTCAAAGAGCATATGGCTAATCTCAAATATGATAGAACAGATAAGTCTAGTGTAGCCCAACATGCGTTTGAGAACAAACATAAAATAGATATTAGCAATTTAAGATTAATTAGAAATGTAACAAATAATACTAGACGGCTGCATGCATTTGAAAGCTTGGAAATCATAAAGTGTAAAAAATAGTATGAATAGTGACAGAAAGCCTATCCCAAATAGCCCACTTTATTGGTTAGTGGGTCACGGTTCACACGGTTGGGTGAACCGTGACAATAGTTTAGGTATAAATAGGGTAGATTGTTAGCATAAGTTTAGTTTAATCATTTCCAGATGATGCCAACTTGGTTGGCAAAATGCGCGTCGAGTGCAGTATATAGTGTTTTGGTGTTTCGTGGAAAACTACTTCAGTGTTATCTTCACATCAAAGGTTCCAACCCACTCCAGGTCAGCATTTCTGTATTTCATACCTGTTGCAATTACTCTGAAAAACCTCAACTGCATTTTTTCCTTTCTGTAAGGAATTATTTTATACCGGGTGTTTACGAACTTGGGAATATATTTTTAATGGGAGGTAGTACTTGGTAAAATAAGTCGATTGCTAAAAATTTACCTTAGTAAAAGTTCCTCAGAAGTGGCAAAAAAAATATTTTAAATAATACATCAAATTGTTTGAGAACCGCTGACGAAGCTAGCTGTATGCGAAAGTTATGGCCATAGACATATAATAATGTCTATGGCTCTGGCAGTGTTGCCAAATTTTAACTCAACGCCCATTATTTAGCGACAATTTTTTCTTGTTCCAATAGAATTAGATAAATAACATCTAACTATGCTACCGATCA
>JANEYF010003154.1:0-40000 GCA_029963845.1 Rhamnusium bicolor
ATCTAAATATGAAGTCGATATAGAATGTTGTTTAAAATGTAATATCCATATTATTCAAAATATTTAAGCAAGAGAACTGTGGCTCGATATGAGATTAAGGCACATGGAGTTCTTGGGCTCGCTGAAAACAATTCTGTGGTTATTTTTGTCCTAAAACGTCGGTGGAAGACGTAAAAGGTCGATCTGTGCCCAATAATTCACTTCTGTCTATTTCTTCACCGGTCAATACTTTATGAATCCTTCTAGGTGATGGTTTTGTAAACAATGCGCTAATTAAAAACTTTTGTCAAGAATAAAATTTTCTGAAAAACAAAAATAAGCGAGTTACAGAAATTCCACGAAATTTTCTCCGAAAAGACGACCTTATGTCGCAGACCGTTAAAGGTGGAGAATCAGCGTTAGTATCATTCAATTTTTTAGGCCGAATTACGTAGGAGAGGATATCCTTCATAAAATTTTAGGGTCTAAATATTTCGGTGGAAGACGTAAAACTTGATCTATGGCCAATATTGCACTTCTGTCTATTTCCTCACTGGTCTATACATCATGAATCAAACTAGGTGATGGTTTTATATTCAATGCGTTAATTAGAATCTTTTGTCAAGGGTAAGATTTTCTGAAAAACGAATAATAAGCAAGTTACAGGACTTCCTGAATTTGTCTCCGAAAAGACGTCTTTATCTCGCCAACTGTTGAAGTTGGAGAACCGGCGTTAGCATCATTCAACTTTTTAGGCCGAATTACGTAGGAAAGGATATCCTTCATAAAATGTTAGGGTCTAAAATAAGTCGGTGGAAGACGTAAAAGGTCGATCTGAGGCCAATAATGCACGTCTGTCTATTTCTTCACCGGTCTATACATCATGAATCAAACTAAGTGATCGTTTTATACTCAATGCGCTAATTAGAAACTTTTGCCAAGAGTAATATTTTCTGAAAAACGAATAATAAGCAAGTTGCAGGAATTCCACCAATTTTTCTCCGAAATGACGCTCTTATCTCGCGAACCGTTGGAGATGGAGAATCGGCGTTAGCACCATTCGACTTTTTAGGCCGAATTACGTAGGAAAAGATATCTTTCATAAAATTTTAGGGTTTAAATAAGTCGTTAGAAGACGTTCCTTCCACTCACCACCGTCTGGCGCGAGTTTTCAACTCATGGTTGAACGAGGAGTAGCAGAATGCGGACTGGTTCTTCGAACGACGTACTGTACTTATCCCCAAAAAGTCTTTCCGACCCGAGGAATTATAGGCCGATCACTTGCCTCAACTCGTGCTACAAGATATTTACACGTATCTTGTATGCTAGGACACTGAGGTCTGTTGATCCGGTCTTCCAGCAGATACACGAACAGAGTGGTGACAAGGGCATGGCAGGTTGCAAGGACAGCCTGCTGATAGACCGCTATATTACACAGGATTCTGTGCAATACAAGCGGAATCTGTCGATGGCCTGGATTGATTCCCGTAAGGCATTTGATACAACATCGCACGAGCTATTTTTGCACTTGCTCGAATGTCTTGCGGTACCAGCACCACTAGTGAGATGCATAGAACAGCTGCTGCCACTCTGGAAGACTCGTTTCACCATAACATCAGGTGCTCAGCGAGTCACGACAGAGAAGGTGGCATTTAGGAGAGGAGTTTTCCAGGGTGACTCCCTGGAGTCCTCTCCTCCTCTGCATCTCACTGCTACCGTTGTCTGCTGGGCTCCGCCAAACCCACGGATCTCAATTTGGACCACCCAGCGACCGGAGGCATAAAGTCACCCATCTATTTTATATGGATAACCTTAAACTTTATGCCTTCGGAGATCGCGAACTACAAAACGCTCTTAGGGTGGTCGAAAAGGATGAGTGGGTAAAATTAATGAAACATGATGCTGTTTCACATAAGTTAAAGTGCTAGACAAGAAAATTAACAATTCATCTGGAGCTTCTGGTTTATTAAATATAACGTTGTTGCATTGTGTTGGCATATAAATACAACTTTATTAACACGCTTTTATTAGCTTCACCTGTATGTTTGCTTGCTTGCTTGCTTGTTTGCTTGTTTGTTTGTTTGTTTGTTTGCTTGTAACCGACTCTTTGGACTCGATTTTGACCCACTTTAAACGGACAGATTTAATTGAAACTTTGTACACTTACGAAAAACCGGTAATACAATAATTTGATAAGTTTATATCATTATCCTGATCAGGATCGCCAGTCCTTTCCTCACGTATCCTCTGCGTGAGAGCAAAGACTTAATATGTAAGTACATTCCATAATTGTCAGTTACGTCCGTGATCGAGCGGGCTAAGGCAGTCGACGCGAAACGACGGACTCCTCGGGCGTGAGTTCAAATCCCAAAAAAAATATTTTTTTTTCAGAAGTATCTGTTGGATTGTAATATTATAATATCAGCATCAATAAGCAATATAAATATAGTTTAAAAAAACTACAAAAACACACTTTCATAGCACATCAAACTAAAAAAGTGAAAAATAAATATAGTTTAAAAAAAACTAAAAAACACGCATTTTAAAGCACATCAAACTAAAAAGTGAAAAAATAATTATTAATATAAACTGAAAACAATAATGAACGAAAAATACTAGTATTATTGTGAAAAAAGCGTGGGTGGCTCGATATACGAAAAATATGGCACAAAGCGCCCCACGCTTTTTCACAATAATACTAGTATTTTTCGTTCATTATTGTTTTCAGTTTATATTAATAATTATTTTTCACTTTTTAGTTTGATGTGCTTTAAAAGCGTGTCTTTTTAGTTTTTTTAAACTACATTTATTTTTTTACTTTTTACTTTACTTTATATACAATTCACATAAATAGACCAAAACATCCGCAAAGCAATACCGTACAATATTCTACAAAAGAAGTGTGCATAGTAGTATGATAGTATAGTCTCTGTACTAGCAATCTTCTGCAATCTATATATTGCATAGCAATAGCAGTAATATTCGCGTATTCGATTCACACACTCTCTGTTGCTGATGTCTTCTCCTTCTCAGTCCAATGTATTTTAGGATAAACTCCGGTTGAGCTACTGGTTGTAGTAGGGGGTTGTTTTTCTTCTAGTATCGTTTGATTTAGATTTTCAGGTATTTTAACAGATTGCTTATTGTGATTATGGACTACCTACATTGTTAATGTACTCCATAAGCTCGCCAACAGAGTAAAACTAAAACCAACTAGTTTGTATATATTGAAACCATTAATAAGGACTCCAACAAAGTACCTGATGCCTCGACAAATTATATAGAATCCCATAATTCCACTAAAAAATATAGCGATATCGGTAAACCATCCCCATACTTTCTGTAGGGTTGAACGAGCTAACTTTTCTAACTATTTTGTTTCGAAAATATTTAAAGCTGAGTAACCTTGATTATTAACTTCTAGACCAACTATTCGCCTAGCAATAATGTTTTCTACGGCTGATCTCTCTATACCAAAATTAAGACTTTTCTGAGCTTTATTAATTTCTTCTATAGTATACACGCCGCCACTGGAACTTATAGGCTGTATAGGAGTAAATTGCAGACGTTTTTCAGGTTAAACTTAAAGAGGTCTTGGAAGATCTGAGATAACAGAATGTGATGTTAAACCTATCTACTGGCCATCAATTTGGTGCAATGGTGGAGTTAATAAATTGCATTAGACTTCTTTCGCATTCTACTGAATTATATGGGTTACAAGTGACATAAAATGGGATTAATTATTAACAGAAATTGGTAATTCATGAAAGCAATGGTCAGTTAGTCGTATTTCAACTTTCTTTGGAATGTATTTTATGATATAAAGTACTTCTCCTAAAACTCGTCCAGTATATCCAACATTATTGTGGTGCCATGGTTAAACGATTAATAAGAATTTCTTTATGGGCTAGACATCGGCAATATACCATATCACTATAAAAGTTTTGGATTGAACGTTTATAGGCTAAATTTACTGTTTACATATATTATCAGATTAATGTTTTCTACAGGGTGACCCAACTTAAACATTTTCCAACTTTTCCTTTGGTTTCGTCAATTACTAGAATTTGGGGTAGTTCTGTCATCCATACGCTTAAACCGCATACTTCACTTTGCCTCATTAATGTTAGAGCAAATACTTTAGAATTTTGTTCGACAATTAGATATTTCACTGAAGTTTTCTCCGTAATTAGCTGTGCTTTTCCTGTATATAAGGTTATTAGATCCTTTTCGCAATTTTTTTCCATATCTAAATTTCACATAGTTTCTCCAAATGTTGAGTCAAAACAGTATCCATTAACATAAGGACAACTAACACCGCCTATAAACTAACTTCATTTTCGATCATTTTTACAAGGATTAGATAATTTTTTGTAGTAATTTTAATATTAGCTACCACTATAACATTATTCCATTCATTTCCATTATAACTCCCCCCACCCTTCCAACTGCTTTCAGAATTTATGCTTTCTACTATTGTAACAGATTCACTGGTGGTCCCATTAATTAGAATTTGACTGATAAGCCTATTAAATATGGTAAATGTCCGATAGCGATGAATATCTCTACAAGAATCACTTCCCAACTGGTGAATATAACTGTACAATCCATTTTTTACTAGCGAACTGTGACTATGCATGCCACAATGGGTTATTATCCGCGTTATTTCGACAAGATACGATTTTACAGCGACTTGTTTAATTTCGTCCTTTTGTAACACCGCAACTTTAATAGCTGTCGGTTTATAGTCCGTCACTGAGTTTGGACAAGGTGCCAACGTCTTTAATCGAAATCACCGAACTGTTTATACTTTTGGCTCCATGCAATCGTATGCAATTAGCGGAACACTTCTGTTTATACAGCACAAAGCCATTAAAATTAGTAACGTATACATAGTTACAAGTATTAACAGACAAATAACAATATTAGATAAAATAATAATTAGGTTGCTTCTATCTGGTATTTTCTAGACCTTATGAGAGAGTAGACTGTCGATACCATCTAAATATAAAGACTATTTCACTGTCAGCAAAAATGTTTTATTCTCCTCGAGACTCAACTCGTCTAAAGGCATAATGTATATTTTCTCTCTACATACTCTTTCAATTCTAGGTATTCACACAAATTTATTATATGAAACTTTATCTCTAATTTTTATCTACAATGAAACAGAATTTATTTTTTCATCATAACATTGCACAATTAAATTTTAATTCTAAAGTTTAAATCAGTCTGATCCTATCATAGGTATATTTGATAAAATAACAATGTTTACTTTCCTTTAACAAGTTAATTGTTAATTGTATGTCTATCAATTATGCATATTATAAATTTAATCTCTCCGGTGGTTTTCGTATTCGCTTTGATAATTACGTGTTCTACTTAGCGGGCGTTTTGGAATTAAATGATACACTAAATATGAATACTTGTTTATTGATATAAGTTACTAGCACAAAGTATAAATTAGCTCTGGCGATGAGGAATCCGGATTTTATATTTATAGAATTCCTTATCGTTTACAAAATGCGTCAATTGATTAAGACATTGGATGTAAAAGCAAGTATGATGCATAAATGCATAAATACCAATATACTTTCAAAACGTTCGGGGTCTTAGATCAAAAGTGGATGAACTTTATTGTTCCAGTAGATCAAGTGAGTACTCATTTATTTGTTTAGCTGAAACATGGCTCTCTAATGACATAATGAGCACGAAATACTTTGGTTCGGACTTCAGTGTTTTTCGGTGTGACAGAAAATATGATACTGTAGGTTTAAGATTAGGCGGTGGCGTGTTAATAGCATGCAAGTTTAACCTAAATGTTGTTCAAATAGATTTATCTGTAATCCTTACAAATTTACCTAAAATAGATATAGTTGGTTGTAAACTGCACTTGAACAATCGCCTGTTTTATATTTTTACTGTTTATATACCACCTAATACATCATTTGCTGAGTTCGAACAATTTTTTGAACTATTTGAGAATGTTATAAGTGCTATGGACAACGTAATTATTCTTGGTGACTTTAATGTGCCACATCTTAACAATACAGCAATTAATGACTTCAAGTCTCGATTAGTTAATAATTTCTTAAACCTCGGTAATTTAAACCAAAATAATAATGTAGTTAATATTAATGATAGGTTGTTAGATCTAGTTGTTAGCAATGTTGAGTGTGAAATTCATAGAGACCTTCTGCCTTTAATTAAAGAAGATCTATATCATCCGGCACTGTCTGTTAATGTAAATATTTCATACCAGTGCTCTGAGAACTTTCCAAACAATCTAAATGCGAAAAAAAAATTTAACTTCCGTAAGGCAAACTATCCTGCTCTCTATAGTTCTTTATTGACCAAGGATTGGTCCTTTCTTAAATCATACAATGATGTAAATCTCGCATGTGTTAAATTCTATGATGAACTATCTGCAATTTTTGAGAATCACGTACCTGTTTATAGTACCAAAAGACATAGCTATCCAACGTGGTATACGAGGGAAATTATTAATAACATAAAACTCAAAAACTATTATTTTAATAGATATAAGAAAACCGAACACATCATAAACTTAGATAATTTTAAGAGGCTAAGATCGCTAATAAAATCACAAATAAGAACCGCTTTTAATCTGTATCTAACTAAAGTACAGCAATCCATTATAAACGACCCTGCGTACTTTTGGAACTACGTTCATACTAAGAAGAGTCAAACTAGAATCCCTGCCAAACTAAGCGACAATGATATTGTTTTTGATACACCACAGTCTATAGTCGATGGTTTCTGTGATTACTTTAGTGCGGCTTACTCTCACTCTGATCCATCTGTAACTACAACACCCGCTTTTAATAATAATCTCCCATATATAAATATCACTGAATTTACGGAAGCCGACATTTTAAACGCTACCAAGAAAATAAAAAAACAAAATGACTGCTGGACATGATCAAATCCCCAGTTTCCTTATTAAGGACTGTAGATATGCCCTCGTTGAACCATTAGTGATATTATTTAATCTGGTCATTAAAACGAGTACATTTCCTGACGTCTGGAAAATGGCTCGTGTGTGCCCAATTCACAAGTCAGGTAATCCTTCCTTGCTAGTCAATTATAGGCCTATTTCTGTATTGTGTAATTTTGCAAATCTCCTGGAGATATCGTTGTATAATCACATTTATCCAAACGTAAAAAATCTAATATCACCTGCTCAGCACGGGTTCATGGAAAATCGCTCTACTGTCACAAATCTGGTGTACTTTACTCAATATGTGTGTAATATAATTGATAGTCAAGGTCAGGTGGATGTGATCTACACGGATTTTTCCAAAGCATTTGACCGCATAGATCACAACATAATTCTTAATAAGCTTACTAACTTTGGATTCAGTAACACACTATTAACACTTTTCACGTCATATCTTTCCGATAGAGCTTAATACATTACATATAATGGCTTTGAATCTAAACAGTTTATAGCTAGCTCGGGAGTACCGCAGGGGTAAAATTTGGGCCCCCTCTTGTTTCTTCTATTTATTAATGACCTGACTGATGTTATCGATTGCGAAAAACTTTTTATTTGCAGACGACCTTAAAATCTTCCATGCCATCAATAATATTGAGGATTGTCGATTCATTCAGAGGCAGCTATCTAAAATTGAGTCATGGTGTACATCAAACAAATTATATATGAATATTGACAAATGCAAGGTGATCAGTTATACTTTAAAAAAACAATCTATATCTTTTACATATGTACTAGATTCAGCCGAGTTAAAACGTTGTGAAATTACCAAAGACTTAGGTATTTTATTTGATAATAAATTTTCATTCAATGAACACATCACTACGATAACATCATCAGCCTTAAAAAATGTTGGGTTTCATAACCAGGAACTGCCGTAACTTTAATGATGTTCTAGCATTAAAGACACTTTATTTTTCGTTTGTAAGATCTAAGTTAGAATATGGATCCATTATTTGGTATCCATATTATGATCTTCAGAAATCAGCAATCGAGAGAGTACAGAGGAAATTTTGCAAGCTCTTATACTACAAAGTTAACGGAGTATATCCTGAAATAGGGTATAATCAATATATGTTATATGAAGAACCCGAAATGCCATCTTTATATTTAAGGAGGATATTATCTACTTTAACTTTTGTTTTCAAATTAATACATAACAAGATAGACTGTATTCCTATAATGTCAATGCTACAATTTCGAGTACCGAGACCAGCCTCTAGACAAACTGAGTTACTTCATTTGCCAATTGCTAGAATTAACATACTTTTAAAGTCACCATTGCATACGATGAGCACTAACTTAAACCAAATAGCTAGTCATAGTGATGTAAATAATATGTCTCTTGATAATTTTATTAGAACAGCAACGCAGCATCTTGGAAATGTAATTTAGTTTGAAATACGCTCTTTCATATCTATAACGTCTCTATTAATTCTTTCAAACTTTTATATTTTATATTTTATATTTCATATTTATATCTTGCATTTGATGAAAAATGATGATAGTTTAGATAGTTAGATAGTAATATAGTTTAATTTTGTAATTTTGTACTGTTCAATTTAATACGCATTGTTTGCTACTCACTGCTTACTACTTTTATTTAGTTATTTATAGTTTTATCAATATTTTATTTTATATTATATTATATTATATTATATTATATTATATCATATTATATTATATTATATTAAGTTATAGTTGTATATTTTTAATTTAACTTTTTTTTTCTTAACTACACTGTTGTCCTGTAATTGGATTCTGTAATCTGTTGGGCAAAGAGATCAATAAATAAATAAATAAATAACATGATGATATCAAAAATATACAGATCCGGGAATGATGTCACACGTGTAACTCTCCCCATCTTAAAAAGGAAGCCAAGGGTCTGCAGGAGGTTAGGCTTGCGTACAAGGTTGTATGGTTGCTTGGTCTTTTGCTTTGTTGAAAAAGACTACGAGTCCTTCTTTTGGTTTTTTATATCTGATATAGATGAGGACTAAAACAAAAGCAATAATTAGGCTATTACAATAAAAATTGTCCAAGCATAATCATAATGCCACGGTGTAGGCTTGATGTCTTCTATATGCACTGGTTGTAGATTGGTAATTAAGTCTTGTTCTCTGTAGAAACTGTTTAGAGAAATGTTATGTAGAGGAACCATGGGGAATCCTTGTAGTGAAATATTGGGTATGAGGTATGTGGTACTGATGGAGATTGGGTCTTCATATTCGTATATTTTTTCATTTATTGAAAATTTGCATCCAGGTGTCATAGTTATTCTTGAGTTCTGTGAGATAGTTTTTGTATTAGAGATTCCTGCTCTACAGCTATATTCGATTGTTGTGATACATATGGTGTTTTATAAACGGTCCTAATTACTTGACAATTTCTAGGTTTTCTATGTCTGAAGATATCTAGAAGGCAATCAGATTCGGTTTCGTATCGGATTTCGGGTGTATAATAGATATTCTCAACAATGTTCGGTGGAGAACTAAGCCATTGGTGGTTATCTTGTGAGTCAGTGACAAGGTATTTAAGGTAATAAAAGAGAGAAACATTAAGGACGGGGATAGGTATCACATGATATAGTTCAAGGCGTGGTTGTATCGCCAAAATTGGTACTGATAAAGTAATATAATAGCAAAATTTCTCGTAATATAACTTTGGTTGGAAATAAGTATAATAAGATTGTATATATCCAAAACGGGGTATTTCATTGAGAGGATATAGGGTGCGTAGGTGTGTTACAATATCATCTAATTCTGAAGGGCTTAACAAAAAGAAACTAATTTGATTAAGGTGGAGGAGGTTTATGGTTTGTTCAATTTGATGAACATAATAGAGTATTAGTTCAAGTTGGTTAACCATAATTTGTCTTTGAAAGTTTATACTAAGTTGATCTGAGAAGTATTTGACGTTTTGTTCTAATTTTATATTGTTAGCTTCAATTTGTTTCATTATAATATTTGTTTTATTAGTAAATGACTTTAACAGTGAAGTACGCAGATTAATTTCTGTTCCGAGTTTCTTTTCATTTGCTAATAAGGTGTTTAATTTGGAATTAAATTGTTCCATATCTTTCTCAGTTGCAGTGCCAAGTAATTGTTTATCAATATCTCCAATGAAATTAAACAAGCCTCTCTTAATTCTTTTGATTGGTCTGAATTTTCGAAATTCTTGGTACAAGATTACTTTTAGGCTCTCCCTTGGTGTACGAGTGATTCTGAAATGCCCTGGGTTGAGTTTCTTTCTTTGTTTTGTTTGCTCATTAGAATTATCTGGTGCTCTTGTTTTAAACATCTTATTGAATCAATAAGGGTTGAGTGAAATCTTTCAACAGGGGAGTTGGATTTGGAATGATAGTGAGTAGTAAAATGAAGCTGAATATTGTGTAGAAGGTAAAATTCTTTGATCAATTGGTTATTGATTTCCGTTCCATTATCAGCTCTGATTTTGTTGAGGATTCCCATGTGAGAGATAAAGTGTAAAAGGCTTCCATAATATTAATACTATTTCTGGTATCAAGATAATAGGCTTAACCAAATTTTGAGAAAGAGTCAATGATGGTTTGGAAATATTGTTTGTCTATTATAAACGTATCAACGTGGATATGTTCAAAAGGCTTGGAAGAAGTATTTGATGTTTGGACTTTGACCTTTTGAGGGTTTCTATCATATTTGGAAAAAAGGCAAGTTTGACACGTGTTGAATTGATTTGATGGTTTCTTTAATTCCTCTGTGACACGTTTTTCCCTGGTGGTGATATTGTATTATTTGTCGTTGCTCGGGTTCCGCGAGGACATCATTTACAATTTTGTTTGATATTAGTATTTTAGTGTTCCGGTGATGGGTGAGAGAGGTTCGCAAGAATCTACTAATCTTTCTTTCAAACGAGGGGGTCGAGATTTTTAAGCAAGTGATATTGTCTAATGATATTAAGGGTTTTAAGAACCTGAACGGTTTGTCATCATTTGAGGTACTTCGGAAGGTGATAGAATGTCTAAATTTGTTAAATATTATTTTAAAATTGCATATGTTAATAGGGGTAATATTCGATTCTGTGATAATTAATTGACTTTTGAAATGGTTGAGGGGTTTTTCTGTAGAAGGTATAGTGAAGATAGGTTCTTCATGACTAGTATGTACTGTACAGTCTGATTATCATCATAGTAATCTTTATTAATTTCATGATTTTCGGGTGGTAATAATTTATTTAATTCGTCGACTGTCATTAGTTCGTTCTCATTTGGTTCTTCATTAAGGATGTTATCGATTATTGAATCTAAGTCACCGTATTGAGCTTGAATACTTGCGTTATCTTCAGTTTCTTCGTTAACGTTACATTCTAATTTAATTCTGCTAAGGGCATCAGCAACTTTATTTTGTTTACCCTTTTTGTACTTGATCTCATAATCATATGTATCATATTCCGACATTGGACTAACTTTTAATTTATTCGGGTCGAAACAATGAATTTGGGTGTCGTAATTGTGTATTTCAAAACATATTTGTCCGTTAATAACTTTTGAGACTGTTGCAGGAATGTAGTATTCATTTGATTAAATTTCGGTAATTAGAAGTTCTGTGTTATCAGGATAATGGGTAGGTTGAGTTAGTTTTGAAGGTGGAATTTTAATTAGTTGGTTTGTATTTAGGTCTTGATACGGGGATCGATATAGTATGGGTAGACAAAAGTAGTTATTTGAAATTGTGTTGTGATTAGTTGAGATGTCAATCTTTAATTTTTTTAATGTCTTCGATGCCTAGAGCGCCATCAAAGAAATTATGGAAATTAAACAGGATAACTTCTAGATCTGCTTGAGCATTAAATTCTGGAAAGCAAGGAATTCTAGCTTGATAATTGACAATTATTTATCCTGATCCAGTTTTAATTTGGATTGGGTTAAAAATGATTTTATTTGGAAAGTACTTTTAGGCTACTTCTGGTTTGATAATGGTTTTGGAACTGCCTGTATCGAGGAGTAGTTTGAGAGGGGGTTTATGAAGCTGGATATAGGGAAGAGAACTATTAGTTAAGTTGTGATTTAGTTCTAAATAGGGTTGTCCGAATCGATGTCTGTAGGAAAATTTGATTCTTCGATATATTCTTCATTGATGAATTGGGACTCATTGGCTTCATCCAGTTCGTTTTGATCATAATTTAGATCAGTGGGATTAATATCAAAAGGGTTATTTGGGTTAACTTGTTCGTTATTAAAAGGGCTATTATAAGAGTATATTTGTGGTGTAACATCGGCTTCATTGAAATTGAGATTAGTTTTAATAGAGGATGGTTTGTATGGAGTATTTGAGTGATTCTTTGGTGTACCGAAGACTTGTTGGTTAGTGGGGTAGTTATGCTTAACCGGTATTGGATTTCCTGGCTGCATAGATTTATTTTGCCAATAGGACTGATGAGGCTGATGTTGAGATTGTTGGAAATGTTGATTTGGTATTGCTGGTATGGTGGGCGAGATTGGAATTGTTAGTATGGTGGGCGAGATTGTTGGAATTGTTGGCACGGTGGGCGAGATTGTTGGAATTGTTGATTTGGAGTTTTGTTATTTTTATGTGTAGGTTGCTCAATAGTTCGTTTATAATGTTGGAATTGTTCCTCTTTAGTGACGAACATAATTGCATCTTGTAAATTATATATTTCTTTGGTTCGTACTATTTGTTGGAAATTATAAGGAAGATTTCTAACATAGGTGTCTAAATTAAGTTTTTAAAAAACTGAAGGCTTCTTTTACTGCACGAGAGTCTGAGTGTTGTCTCAATTTAGACATTAACAATGATTGACATTGTAAAATTCTAAAACTAACTAAGGATTCACGTTTTGAATCGTAATGTAAATGAATTAAATCTTGTTGCAAAGTATCTAAATCGCGAGGATCACCAAAAATTTGGAGAAGGATTTGTTTCATACTTGCCTAAGAATTTATTTCTAATCTAGTAGAGATATTAATTCTGGCTTGGCCTTGCAATTTATTTTTAATTGCTCGTAAAAAGAAATTTGTTCTGCACTTCATTATCCGCAGCATAATTTGTTATTAATTCATCACTAGCGTCGATAAAATCATTTGGTACTGGACATTTGGACTTAGAGTTGACATTTCAATTTTATTAATAACTTCTAGCATTTCTTGCATAAAATAAAAAATAAAAAATAATAAAAAAAATTTAACTTAATCTAAATATAAAACTACTTGAATTATTGATATGCCTTCAATTAATTCGATTTGGATATACCTTCTAAGGGTTTACGGTTTATCGATATTCAATCGATAAATTCGGAGAGACAAAAATATGCATGCACTTGAATTATATCAATAGAAAGGAGAATGTGGATAAGAAAGAAGACTCACAGACTTACCAATGACTTGAACTGGGTCGATTCTTGGTCCTGGTTCGTTTGTTAGTGCCTTAATGACTGAAGTCAATCAATGGATGCGAATTCTGGATTCTGGTTCCAATGGGCACTATCCTGTCGACTGCGCCAATTACGTGTTCTACTTAGCGGGCGTTTTGGAATTAAACGATACACTAAATATGAATACACGTTTATTGATATAAGTTACTAGCACAAAGTATAAATTAGCTCTGGCGACGAGGAATCCGATTTTATATTTATAGGATTCCTTATCGTTTACAAAATGCGTCAATTGATTAAGACATTGGATGTAACAACAATCATCATGCATAAATAACATGATGATATCAAAAATATACAGATCCGGCAATGATGTCACACGTGTAACTTTGATCGTCGCAATAGCTGCGGTACAATATTTCCGTCGATAGCCTCGTCAATAATCTCTAACAGGATATACTCTAGTCTTTGATAAAACGGTAATAGTTGTAGTGTATTCTGATTAACGTTATCCTCGTTTTCTTCTAAGTCCGGATCATTAATATCCCCATTATCAACTTCCATCAAACTATATTTTCCCTTATCTAACTTCTGATTTATTATATTCACTCCATCAATTTCAGTTGAATGTCATAATTTGAGCTTATTTGCGTGTACTGTAAGATCTTTCCACTATGCAGTTTTCTAATGTTTGTTCAATAATTCTAAATGGCCCAACCAACCCATGGTTTACACAATTTCTTTGATAATCCTAATTTAGCGCTCATGTCTAACATATATACCAAGTCTCCTAACTCAAACGATTTCTTCTTTGCTTTCTTATTAAATTGTACTCTCCTGTCCTCGGCTGATTTTTCTAAATTAATTTTTACCTGTGTGTAAACGTTATTTAACCTAACTAATACTTCTGACGCATAGTTTTGATCATAGTCGTATTTAATAGTTTGTGATTTAATATCGTCATATGGTAGAATAGGATCTCTACCGTGTAACAAAAAGAAGGGACTATCCAGTCGACCAATGTCTACTATTAAATCCACTCATCCCAATCGGTTTGATCAACAGAAACAGAATGTTACAAAATATCATTAAATACTCCATATACTCTTTCAGTATATTAGAACTTAGATTATATAGAGTTGTTTGTAATTTTTCGATTTGTAGTAGACAACAAACTTACTTAAATACGTTAGATATAAAATTGGCGCCTTGATCAATTATCAATTGTATAGGCGTACCATGTCTAACAATAATATGTGTAACAAAAGCTTTAGCGACAGTTTCCTCTTTCTGGTCTGGTATTGGAATAGCTTCTACGTATTTAGTAAAATAGTCCTGGAAGGTTAAGATATACTTATTATTATTTTTTGTTACCACTAATGGCCCGAATATATCCATATTGGTGCGTTCAAATGGTTCGTTTATATCTGGAAATGTTTGTAATGGCACAGAGCGTATGTGAGGAGATGTTTTTCGTTGACAACAAGAATGACATTCGGCACAAAATTTTATTATATCCCTACGTATATTTAACTAAAACAATCTAGACTTAATTAAATCTATTGTTTTTTGTTGACCCTAATGTCTTACAAACGGTGGACAGTGAAAATCATGTGAGGTTTTATTAACATAATTATTTAGCAATACCAATAGATCATTATTCCCATTTTCTCTTAACTTATACAAGATTTTATCATTATCCAAAAAATAATCTAAATATAAATTTTCCCCTGGGCTATTTAAATAGTCATTTATTTCCCTGCAAAAATCATCATTGTTCTTGTTTGATATTATCCCTATCCCAAACTGGTATACAGTGAGGTTCATTTACTACATCAACATTCAAAATACTTATTTATGAGCTATTATTATCCACTTTTTTATCATAGATACATATTTAAATATCTGTGTCTTTAAACACATAATTAATTAATTATATCCCAATTTAATTTATCCAATCCGCAAGCAATACGCGGCATTGCTAGGTGCATTACATTATTTAACTAACAGGAATTCTTCAAATTTCTTAAAGCCAAAAATACATTTTGACACGAGGGTTTATTATATTACCACGTCTTAGTAATCATACAATAAATGTCTCTTTCTGGTAAGATAAGTTCTGCGACTTCGCCTAAATTTTTATTTTGCATCAATAGTTCACCGAAACATTTCTTAAATAATGTTACTATACTTTGACCCATATGAAAATCTTGTGATACACAGTGAGCCAACGAAAAATACTCTGGCCAACTAAATAAATCGCCTTTTCCCTCTTTTATATTTGGATTAACATAATTTACTTTATTAATATGTCCCAGTATAGCCTCAAAATTATTAGGATTGACTTCACCTTGAATATTATAAATTCTACATTTCTGTGCTTTCGTCCGGGTCTATGAACTATATCAAAATCGTACTCACTTAAAAGTAGCGCCCACCTAGATAAACGAGATGTAGGATCTTTAAGATTTAACAACCATTTTAAAGGACGATGATCGGTTACAATGGTAAACTTTCTCCCATATAAAAACCATTTGTGAGCCTTTATTCCACTGATTATGGCTGCACATACTTGCTCCGTAACGGTATAGTTTTTCTCTGCCTTATTAAACTTCCTACTTGCAAATGCAATCGGTCTTTCAAACCCGATCCTTAATTGACTTAAAATACTACCCGCACCTACATCACTGGCATCTGTAGTTAAAATAAATGGTTGGTCGAAGTCTGGATAGATCAGTATTACTCCAAAGTAATAGCATTTTTTTAGTGTATTAATAGATTCCATAACTTTAGCAGTAATCTCAAATTTTTTGCCGTTTTTTATGAGATTAGTTAATGGTAATGCAATTTCTGAAAATTTTTTTAAAAATTTTCTATACCATCCGGTTAAACCTAAGAGTGCGCGGACATCTTTTACATTTTTCGGTATGGTATATGAATTTATACATTATACTTTTTGTGATTTAATAATATCGTCATATAGTAGAATAGGATCTCTACCGTGTAATAAAAAGAATAGACTCTCTAGTCGACGAATGTCTACTAGATCTGCAAGCAAGTAAAATATATGAAATCCACTCACCCCAATCGGTTTGATCAACAGAAACATAATGTGACAAAATGTCATTAAAATACTCTATATACTCTTTCAATATATTAGAACTTGGATTATACAAATAACATGAACTAAATATTTTACTTCGGTCAATAAAAATTTACACTTACTAGGTTTAAGTGTGATATTCGTGTCTAACAATCGTTGAAAAACCAACGTTAATTGTCTTATATGGTCGACTACCCCTTTTTAATTAAAAACGATAATGTCATCTAAATAAACCATACACATTTCTTTAGTTAAACCTGCTAGTATTGCGTTAGCAAACAGTTGGAATGTAGAGAGTGCATTTACCAAAAAGGCATCCTGGTATACTCATAGTGTCCATCTGGCGTACTAAAAGCTGATATTTCTATCGCTTCCGGTGCTAAAGAAATTTGGTGATACGCGTTATTTACGTCAAAATACTAAACATATTAGATTTCCTAAAAAGTTCTAAAGTTTCATTTAAATTAGGCAATGGATAAAAATCACGCATTGTTACCGCATTTAACGCCCTATAATCAATGCACATTCTAATTTTATCAGTCCCATTATCACTTTTCTTACTGACAATTACCACCGGTGCACTTCACGCAGATTGTGAATGTCTTATTACGCCTGACCCTAATAATCTATCAATTTGTATTCTTAAAATATCCCGTTGATGATGCGGCACCCTATACGGTCTCTTGACTATAGGCAACACATTTTCTGTTATTATTTGGTGCTGAACTTTCGGAATGTTTGACAAAGTTGTTTCTCCCTGACTAAAGACTTGTTTATATTGATTAATGAATTTGTAAACTAAATTTCTGTTATTTTCATCTAAATGTGTTAAATCAAATTCATCATGTATCCAGTCATAATTTCACAGATCTATTTTATTTACCTGAATAGTTTTTCTGGGTGAATTTATTTTTTTCTCATACGGCTCGGCGCTATCGATTATAGTATTCTCCCTTAGAGTTACAGGAAAAGTATTTATATTTAATATTCCTATATTCGGATTTTTCAAGTCTATTAAGGTACATGCCGCGTTCACGCCCTATGTATCTAAATCTCTTGATTCAACTAGTATTGTATGACAATATAATTCTTTATTAATTTTATTTCGCAATTAATCTCGCATCTAGGGAGTATTACAGTATCCTCCACTAACAATGTACGGCACGTTTTAATAGTTTTTTCCTTTGACTTTCAGTAATTTTAACTCGATTATTAACTACGCATTTCAGATCAATATATTTATTATTTTTACACGTTTCGCTGCTCGATATTTTAATGCCGTCATTATTTATGTTACCACGCTGAAAAAATTTGCTGACAATGCGTCTCATTATATCCATCGAGCGTCTGGTCTCACAGGCAAAATTGACATCTTTATCGTTATCTAACCCGTTATCTCACACGTTACAAATAGTATCTTGAGTTTCCATATTAATATTTTGAGCAAGCTTACCGCGGTTTATTTCAATACTATCCATATCAATGTTCTCTAAACTTCTACTATAATAAACTACATTTATTTTAGCCTTATCTATTTCTCGCTTATTTACGCCACAATTAAAAGACTCGTTGCCTTCTATACCTAGTTTATTTTTACCTAATTCACCTTTTATTTCACCGTAAATACAATTATTTGCAGTACTTAAAACTTCTATATTTTCCTTTACCTCATTTTCACCATTATTATTATTCACATAACTTATCTCATTTTTACTTTACCTTTGATTAATTTTTCAACAATATTATCGGTGATACCTTTGTTACTCTCATTACACATATTACATTCAATTTTCTCCAGTTTACCTTTATTTTCTTCAATAACAACAACATTTTCTGTATTACGTATTACCTTAGTATTATATTTATTATTCATATAACTTATTTCACCTTCATAAATTTCATCCTTATTTTCATCATTAATAATACTATCACTACTACTAATATTGGCATTATTACTGGTAACCATACTTTAATTTTTTTTCTGTATATATATCACAGCTTTCTGTGAGATTTTCAGAACCGTCCTCCTTACTTAGAGCCTGAACATGATCTAAAAATGTATCACGATAAACCACACTTCTCTTACTTAGAGTCCAAGCATAATACATCCTTTCTGCTTTTGTAATCGCTTGCCTAACATCGCACTCCCGCGATAGAGCCTGTGCCGCATCTAAACAAACGTCACGTCTAACCTCAACTCCATTATTTTCCATAACACTATTATTTTCCATAACACTAAATTATCATCTTCCCTTATATAATCAATTTCTAATGGTTCTTCCGTATATGTGTACTCATACTCGATTTTACCTGGTAAATTCTCGTTTTCCCCAAACCTTATCATATACCAAATTTGCAATATTTTCATTTGTACCTCTTAAGTTTTGTATAGATAAATGCGGTATCTCAACCCCTTGTATTCTTAACACATTATCCCCATAGCAAATATTAACTATATTTTTTATAAGAAAATCTCTACCTAAAATTCCGGCAATTCGTAGCGGTACTTGGTCGTTACATACAAAAATTATAATAATCACATTTTGCAATTGTTACACCCAAAATTGGAATAACATGACCTGTAACACCTGTTAATTTTACATTCTTTATTTAAGTGACTATGTTTAATCATGGAAACAGCTGATCCAGTATCTACTAAAAAGTTCATTAATATACCATTTATAAAATTTTTTACATAACCTGGTGAATTGATAATATCGAAATTTACATGAGGGATTTGTAATTCGTATATATTACTAGAATTTATTATTTTACCACCTTCATAATTTAATTCCACGTTATTTACCGCGTCTTGATTCTGATTATTAACATACGATCTCTTTGGTATGGCTCTTGTATTACGTTGTACCGGCAAATTTTGAATTGCGTTTCAGTCTAGCTGTACAGGGTGACTGCTATTTTGTTCATAATTAAATTATGTAATTAATAATAATTATTACTACGATTATTTTGATAGCTATTACTTTGATTTCCTTGGTACCTATTATTTTGACTTTCCCAATGTCTATTATTTTGATTTTCCCAATGATTTCGTCGGTTTTCATGAAAAGTATTGTTTATCCAGAAATTATTATGATTTACCCCATTTTCCGTACGACAGTGCCTAGTATAGTAACCTGGTCGACCACATTTGAAACAATTTACCTCGTTACTCACATTCATCATTGGTACATGCGATTGTCGTTGTTTCAACATAATATCGTTTAATTCTTCTTGGCACGCAAATTCCTCTGCTTTATCAATAGTTAAATTTTCTTCCCTCATAAATACTGTACCGACATTTTTTGAAAGATTTTTATTCAGTCCCGTTTTGAACTGATTTAATACAAGCTGATCTACCTTTTTAATTATTCCGGGTTTCTTCAGTTCCTCTGCTGGAATTAAATCCTCCTCTAAAATAGCAATCCCTAACAATTTTACTTTGGCCTGGTACTACCACTGGCGAAAACCTTTTAATAATTTTTGCTTTAAAATCTTTATAATTTAAGTATCTAGACTTGGAACTGTTTTAAAATAGTTATATGCATCCCCAGTCAACCTAAATTTGATTATGTTTAGCGTAATTTGTTCCACCCAGTCATCAAGCTTAGCCCTCTGTTCAATTTTTTCAAAATAATGTTTTACGTTATATCTTCCCGAAAATTGATCCACCGTGTTTGCTATCATTCTCAAACTAACTTTACGATATAAGCCTAGTACTGGAAATTGAACTACTTCCCGTCCTTCCTGCATTTCATTTTTTAAAAATATTTACTTATTCAAAATTAAAAATATACAGGGTAAAAAAATTAAGGCGCTCTTAAAAATTCAAAATTACATTACCATAAATATAAAAATTCTAAAATCTCTGTTAAATTTCAGAAATAATCACTAAAACTGTAAAAACCTATCCCACTTACGCGACCAACATTGTAGTGAACGTATGAACGTATGTTCACCGGCCGACACTCCACTTTCGACTCTCCCTTTTACCCGGCAGCTTTAGCAGAACCGTTTTCTTAGAGTTAGCAAATTCATATATGATATAGTTGGTGTGTTACAATAAGCTACTTATACAGGGTGTATTACAATAAGTTACTTGTACAGTGTGTATTACAATATTATAGTGTGAAATAAAATTGTACAATTCTATTAAATATTACTCTTTCTAAAATTTTTGATATGGTTGATAGTATTGCAACAGGACGATAATTTTCAGGTAAAGTATGACCGCCTTTCTTATATATGGGTATTATTATTGCAGTTTTTAGAATTTGTGAAAAATTATCTTCAGCCATAGACCGATCTATTAAATTTGTTAAAGGTCCTACAATATAATGTGCAGATTGCTTAATTAATTTTGCACTTAATTTGTTAAAACTCGATGAATTAGTATTTTTTAATTACATAATTACGTTAAAAACTTCACATTCACTGACTGGTTTAAAAAAAAATGATTGAAATATAATTATTGCGTCTGGTTTTAAAATTAGATGCAGGTACCTCAATCTCATTGTCCAATTTGTCATTTATTTGTTTAGGTAAATTATCGAAATATTTATTTAAATTCTCAGCAATTAATTTGTCATCGCATACAGTGGTATTATCTATTGTCATTATACTTAGTAGTGTCTTTATTGATATTCTGGTTAAATACTGATTAAACTACTTTGGATTTATTTGCAGAATTATTTATTGTATTGTTATTATGTAATCGTTTAGCAGATACTATTATTTTTTTGTATATATTTTTTTTATAGTTTTTATAAAATTCAATATCAGCCGTTTCATTAGTTTGCAGTGTTCTTTGATAGAGATTTTTTAAATTTTTAGATGAGATTGAGTTATCCAATTATTTTTCTTTTTTAGATTTTTTTAATTTAAAATGCCTTACTGGGAAGCTCATCTCAAAATAATAGTTAATTCATTATTTTCAATAAAATTTTCAAAAGCCTTATCCACTGAATTAGCATTGTATATATTATTCCAACTTTCACCTCTGGTGGTGATCTATATATACAAACAATTTTTATTATATTTTTGTCTAATTGTATTTCAATTCTACATACCCTCAAAATTTTTTTCTTGGCATAAGTTTGATATGTGAGTTATTTCTTTTATTTTAATATTAAGACTATTCCTGATAAAATCATAGTTCCACCATTCATATACTCTGTTCGACAGAACATAGTAGATATTTTATAACCACATATAAGGGAACTAATTTCTGAGTTTTTTAGCCAATCTTCTGTTATACAAGCCAAGTCTATATTATGTTCATTTAAAAATATTTCCATGTGCTCAATTTTGTTCCTAATGCACTGTATATTCTGGTGCATTATTTTGAATTTGGTCATAGATTGTCTATCACTATTTGATTTCAGTTGCTATTCAGTTGGCAACTATTTTATTTTTTGTTTCTGTACATTATTTTTTTAATGATATATGGGGTTATCATAAAGTAAGGGGTCTATTTTAAATTATTATATAGTTTTAAGAAATTAAGCTAGTAGCAGAAAGTAAACAGAATCTAGTTGCCTCAATAATTGGATTTTAGTGTATCTACGGAAAACATAAGAATTGTCGTGACAACTATTGATACAAGTGTTAAACGAAATAATCGTAATTTAGAGAATTGTTCTCAAAATAAAACTCGCGTAACGTAAATTGTAACAATTTCAATATGGATCTGCAAACAAGAATTGGTTTAGTGCAATGTTATTATGAAGGCGGTAAAAATTACACTACTGGATTACGAAGATTTCGTACGAAAATGGGTTTGAGAGCAGGGCCGTGCAAAATGAAGGCGTATCGTAATTTGATTAGCAAATTTGAAAGAACAGTGTCTGTAAAAGACCTTCCGAGGTCAGGAAGACCTAGGATTAGTGATGTCCAAGTTGCAGAAGTTCTTCAGGAAAATCAAAACGTAGCCAATACTAATCCGCTAGCAATCAGTACACTGAGAAAAGCTCCAGCAAAGAATTCTTTGCTAAGATTTTTTTAACTGACGTAGCAATAATTTTATTTAGATAAGACGTGTCTGTTCACTACATCAGATAAGACCACTTTACTGCGTGTTTTTATTAGCCCTTAAAAAAGTACTTTTCAGCCTTTATTATTTGCTTTACTAGAGTACTAAACCATTAAAAAGAAAAAAAATACAAAGAATAGTTTACTGTGATAGATAAAAATTTTTCCACAATAGCAAAGTTTTGTGTTGAGTTACGCCATCGCAATACCAATCAGGCTCAATCGGGCAGCTTCGACCCAAGCGTCGAACATCGAAAGTTGAGTTTGTTGCTTCTTTGCTGCCATTTTTCGCTAGGATTTAAAGGGTAACCTTGTGGCGTCGTGCATTCAAATAGTATGTATTATTTATGTTATGATACGAAGTGAGATTGAAAGACTTGATGACTTACAAACATATCTAACCATTATTTTTTGTGTTATAAATAAACCGCAGAAGACTTTGGTAAGTCGTTTTTTTACTACTGGTTTTTTAAACCGCGACATCAATTCTATCATATATCGGTCCTTTCATACTAACAAAATTAATGACCGATCTCAACTTACATAAAGACCCCAGATCAGAGACAACCACGTCTCTGTCCAGATTACGCAGGTGCGTGCGTGGCTTAGCGAGATTAACTTTTTTTGTTTACAAAACGATCTTGTTCTCTCCTTTGCATTTTTTTAATGGTGTATTATTCATGATTATTGGTTAAAATTAAAAATAATTCTACTTTAAAATTAAAAATTTGACATCTCATCTACTGCTTTATAATCTATTCGATCACTGTTTTACGCTGGAATCATTAGTTTAACAATTTTCTTCTCAATATAAGTACCCACAATATGTCTACGAATGGAGTTTTGAGAGATTAAAATGTCAAAACCTTCGTTTTTTTCAGAAAATAGTCATTCTATATAAAAATGTTTGCTTCATCAGAAAATATGACTCACTTTGACAACATTTAAGTTAGAATTTTTAATAATAAACCATTTTTTATTTTGACGTGAAATATTAAATCAAAAAGTTGTTTCAAACATGATATGGGCAATCAGAGTTCAAGATTTCAAATTAATATTATATTGTTTTTTTGTAAATTGAAAATTAAATCACATTGTTAAATATATTGTATTAGAGCTGATATGCATTTTGTCCTTTATAGCTAAACCTTTCTTACCGGATTACATATTATATAATTTTCCAATTTTTTTTTTCATTCCAAAATACCTACTCGCTATCTAGAGTAGTGGAAAAAATAATAATGAATATAAGATTGATAACGACGAAAGCTGGCGGTTTTGGAATATGATTACGCTTTTATTACCTCTAGTATTTCACAAATATTCGAAGAAAAATTTGTATTTACATGGGGTGCTTACTAAATATTAAACAACTTTTTATATTTCATATTTTACTCTGAAAATTAGAGATTTACTCTTAATCTTATTTTATGTTTTTATAATTTTTAAGCACCCTTTATAAAAAACCTAAAATTTCTCAACGTAAGTGATATTTTTTTTAAAGAAGCAAGTTTTTTATAAAGAATGAGTTTTCCTAGAAAAATATTAGTAGATACCTACCTATTTTGTCCTTTCGTAAACCTCATGCATACGGGGATATATCGTAACTGGTTTATTTTTATTGGCATAGGTAAATCTACTTAAGTACCTATTTTCTGGAATGGATATATAGAAGCAGTGACAACTGCAATTTAGGAATTTATTTATATTTGGTGACAATCAGCTGATCTTATAAGAAAATAGTTAAACCGAGTTAAATTCAAATACAAATACCTCGACAAATACTAAACTAATTTAATGAGCATTGAAAATCAATAAAAAAACAAAGAAAGGAAGTACTGTAATATAAAAAAATTTGTGCAAACATGTTTTGAAATGAAGTGTTTTGACCAGTGCTGTTGAATATCTTAATTGTAATGTTTCCTGGAGGCCAGATGCTGCAGCTTCCTCGGAAATGCTAGCTTATTCGCAAAAATCAGACAAATGAATGACTCAGGGAAGCTACAAAGTTTACCAATATGTAAGTGATGACAGAAAATATAGGCAAAAGTGATAATTTGGACACATAAACTTTGTTGCTATCCAAGATGGATCCCTGAGTTATGCATTTGTTTGATTTTTGCGAATAGCTGATGAGATTTCAAAGCAGTTTTAAAAATTGCCATGGCAAAAAGACATACTGATTTTAAATTCCGTTTATTTTCTGTTTACCTAACTTTTTTACTTTTATAGAAAGGGCTGTTAATTTATTATCAAAATAAATGTTTATTTTTTTTAATTAGTTTTATTCATTTATGCCAAATCCTTGACTATTGTTTTCAGTGCATTCCAGGGTACACCAGTTTTTTGCTTGCAGTTTCATGTTTAGGAAGTTTAATTTTCATTATTCATTTATATCGTCTTGTTTGTAAAAAAAATACTTTATTAAAAAAGAAAGTTCCTCATATCATCTAAAGGTGAACTACCTATCTAATCATTATGGCTAACATTTATTTTCCATACTTCAAACATATGAACCCAGTGAGGGAGATACAAAATTCACCAATGGTGAAAACGTTGACAGATAATATGAACAAGTGTGTCAACTGAAAGCAGTTGATGAAGTTTTTTACAATACGTGAATTTGCTGGTATCTAAAGTAACTCCTCACTGGGCTCATTTCTTTGATTTGCTCGAATACATAAAAAGCTTTAAAACCTAATTTAAATTACAAACAAAAAAATTCGTACACCTGTAGTGAAATATTGGTCTGTCACAAAATTTTTTGTGTCTGAAAATGTGAGATCACTAATAGTAGATTTTTTTAATTAGACAGGAATGTGCATTTAATGATATTTTAGGAATAAATATTTTTTTGCTGAAAACTATACAGGAGGTGGCTCATAAATGTTTGTTAATGATATTTTCTCGGATACAAATAAATTTAATCAATAGTTTTGTTATAATGTTTATTTAGTTTATCATCAATTAATATTAATTTGTAATTGTCATCTTTCATAATAATTATGAAAACAAGCAATTGTTTTAATAAAAAATTATTTTTTCTCGAAAAATGTTAAAATTAAGTAAAACATGAATTTATTCCGGAGGAAATTTTTTAGAAAAAGAAGCATTTTATATAATCGTGCATGATGGCATAAAAATTGCTCTGAAAAAATGCATTTCTTCTTAAATTTTGAAATTTGTTCAAGGTAAAATAATTTTTGATAAAAAAATTGTGTGTATGATAATTAAGAAAATTGGCAAAGATAAACACTAATTGAAAAAAAAAAAAAAACTTTATAACAACATTATTTTCCTTATAAAACATTAAATATATGTATTTCTATTCGAGAAAATTTCATAAACAGATAAACATTTTGAGCTACACGCGCCTCCATGTCGATTTTTCAGCAAAAAAATGTTTATTCCCACAGCAGATATGCTTTTTAATAATAGCAAAATCACCTTTCTTTTCTAAGTAAGAAATTCTACTGTGACTGATCTAAAACTTTTTGACATGACAAAATCTATTTTCTGCTACAGGCTAATTTTTTACTAAATTAGGAAAGCATGTATGCTGCAATAAAAAAGTAATTAACTACAGTAGTAAAAAAACCTCGCAATGGTAGCAAAACTCATTACTACAATACTAGAAAAATCATGGATCGGTAAAAGAAATTTTGCTGTAAGTGAAAAGAATTAACTCTGTCGTAGCCAGATACTTTATTTCAGCTAATAAATATCATTACTGCAACAAAAAAAGAGATCAACTGCAATAGTAATAAAGATATTAAGCGGCAGTAAAAATCTCTGCCAGGATAAAGTGGAACTGGTGTTACAGTAGCCAGGTTGTTTACATACTAGTGATATATTATGTCACTTTACTACACTAATATTACTTTACTATAACAGTAAAGCTTATTTTCGGTGGCTAGATGAAAAATATTTTATAAAGTAACTTTACTGTCGTAATAAAGTAACTTTAGCAAAATGAGTTTTACTGCCCTAATAAAATTCTTGGCTGGCGCCTATTCAAATAGAGTTTTTTGCTACTGTAGCTCGATTTTTGGCTGTCACTGCAAAAATCTTCCCTCAGTGTAGTGTGAATGCGATATCAAAACGATTACAAATGCCATACACCACGGTTTGGAAAATTTTACGGAAAATCCTAAAAATGTATCTCTATACACTGCAACTGCTGTTTGAATTAAAGGACGCAGATTTTGCTCTCAGGTACGATTTTTCATTACACGTATTGGCTGCTCAGATGGAAATTGAACCCAAATGGTTATCCCGTATTTTATGGACAGATGAGGCCCATTTCTCTCTTAATGGTGGAATTAATACTCAAAACTATCGAATATGGTCAACAGAAAATCCACATGAAATCGTTCAGCAAGGCCTTCATGACAAAAAAGTCACCGTTTGGTGCGGTTTCACAGCTAATTTCATCATTGGTCCATACTTTTTCGAGGAAATACAGAATGGGGAGGCCGTATCTGTAACTGTTACTGGTGAACTATACCTGCAAATGTTAAGGGATTATGCAATTCTACAGTTGCAAAACGAGCATGAAGGAATTTAAAACATAATTTGTATGCAGGATGGAGCACCTCCGCACATTTACCGACCAGTTAAAGAATTGTTAACTGCGGTTTTTCAAGATCGTGTTATAAGCAGACATTTTTCATATTCATGGCCACGAAGATCGCCTGATATTAATCCAGCGGATTACTGGCTGTGAGGTTATTTAAAAAATTTGGTGTTTAGAACACGGCCAACAACGCTGGAGTAATTAAAGGACAGTATTAGAAAGTAAATTCGTGCAATTCAACCAGAAATGTTGAATTGTGCTGTATACAATTTGGAGGAACGGTTGGTCATTTTACAACAACAAAATGGAGGTCATATCGAGCATTTGCGGTAACTAGTGTTTGACATCAGAAATCCCATTATGTAAGCAACTAGATTCCATTTACTTTTTGTTATTAATTTGATTTGTTAAGAATATATAATATGTTGAAATATATCCCTTACTTTATAATCACCCGTTACATAACTAACATTAATTATGAGCAAAAATAAACGTCATTATTATTACTATTCATTAGTTAGCTATATAAACATATTTACCAACGTAACTTCTTCTAACCTAATTTATTTAAAACATACAAGCTATAGATATTAAACTTAACGTACCTTACGAAAGCGTAGAGGGGCCACTAGTAGTTTTATTTTAATAATTCCGAGAAAAAAGTCGGAATTTTGTTTAACTCCGAGATAAAAAGTCGGAATTTTGTTAAATTCCGAGATAAAAGTCGGAATTTTGTTAAATTCCGAGATAAAAGTCGGAATTTTGTTAAATTCCGAGATAAAAGTCGGAATTTTGTTAAATTCCGAGATAAAAGTCGGAATTTTGTTAAATTCCGAGATAAAAAGTCGGAATTTTGTTAAACTCCGAGATAAAAGTCGGAATTTTGTTATATTCCGAGATAAAAGTCGGAATTTTGTTAAATTCCGAGATAAAAGTCGGAATTTTTTAAATTCCGAGATAAAAGTCGGAATTTTGTTAAACTCCGAGAAAAAAGTCGGAATTTTGTTAAATTCCGAGATAAAAGTCGGAATTTTGTTAAATTCCGAGATAAAAGTCGGAATTTTGTTAAACTCCGAGATAAAAGTCGGAATTTTGTTATATTCCGAGATAAAAGTCGGAATTTTGTTAAATTCCGAGATAAAAGTCGGAATTTTTTAAATTCCGAGATAAAAGTCGGAATTTCGTTAAACTCCGAGAAAAAAAGTTGGAATTATACGAAAGCGTAGACGGGCCACTAGTAGTTTTATTTTAATAATTCCGAGAAAAAAGTCGGAATTTTGTTATACTCCGAGATAAAAGCGGAATTTTGTTAAATTCCGAGATAAAAGTCGGAATTTTGTTAAACTCCGAGATAAAAGTCGGAATTTTGTTAAACTCCGAGAAAAAAAGTCGGAATTATGTATAATACCGCACATTTCATCATTGCGACAAGTAGAATCAACAGCAGGTGTTATTGTATCATCAAATTAAAGAAAATGAGTGAAATATGTGAGGTAAGTGAGTTCATCATTTACTTATTTATTAATTTCTAAAGATTACTTTATTAATATTATTGATGCTTTATTAATATTATTGATGCCGTTTTGTTTGAACCTGTTTATATTTGATCTCATGTAAACATTTTCAATCTTTTGGTTCCTCAGTACAGTTCCTAAGTTTTTTAAAAAAATGTATATTTTCCGTTATACTTTTTATTTTTCACACGAAGCCAAAAAACAAGAAAAAAAACGCTTTAGGCTAACCTGCTCAACAGGTTTATAGTTATACTATAGCAGTTTATATCTAATAAGTCGGCACGGTACTCACGCACGGTAGCTCAGTCGGCTACAGCGTATTGTGTGGCAAAATACGCTTTGTCAGACCCCATCGTGCTCCGGGTTCGACCCCCGCCACCAGCACTGGCAATACTGGTGGGTGATGGATGTTTTTTCAAATGTGTAACCACCTTCCGGACAGCCTTGGCTTTGCACTTGGGGGTTGTCTACTATATGTGATGTGTTTTTTCAAGTATCTGAGTGAACCACACCAGTCAAGTAGTATTTACTTACATCTTTTGAGAATCTATCGATAGTACTATTTATGTACCTATTGGAATAGGGAATGTCTACGTATTCAGTACAATGAAATCACATGCGACATACACGCTTTCTATGTGATTATATCCTTGCCAGATAATTCAGAAGCGTAAACTGTAAAACATTAAATTACTGAAAACTAGCAACTATTGTTTGTCTACCTACCGCTAGAGGGCAACAAGCCCTTGACTTCTTGACTATTGAAATGTAACGATTAATGTAAACCGCTTTGTATTAAATACTTACGATGTACTTCTACTAAAAAAATTGTTTTAGATATAACAAAAATACAGAAAACTGACAAAACACGGCTTCTCAAGAACTATCAATACTATCAAATTTTACTATCGATAGTTTTTGATAGTCAAAACTATTGATATAATCTTAAAGTTCCTAGAGACGTTCGGTGAACACTATATTCAAGTCGTAACAAGTCGCGTCTTTGCAGTGTAACGCAGATTTATCACCACGCGCTCTCTATATAAATAATATATATTTTTTAGGTAGGAGAGCAATTTAACATGTCTTTGGAGGAATTCTTGAGAAACCGGGATGTATCGGAGGAAACAATTATAAATTTTAAGGAACAAAAAGTAAATGCCCTCTTATAATCTTAGTGAGGGCAAAATATACTTGAAAAAGAAACTGTCTTAGAGGGTCTGGTTATTTTGCCATATATTCAGGACATCAAAGTAAATTCACAGTTAAGTTTTGTAGAATTAAATTAGTTGGGAGCATATATTTTTTAACAAACTTTTGTTAATTAGCGTTTCTTCACGGTATTTCGTAAATATCTGTTCCTAGTAGTCAGATCGCAAAATTGCAAGAGTTGTAAGCTAATCTAAATATTTTGTAAATAAATAAAATATTCGAGATTTGGTGATTTTAAACAAATTAATGTATCTTTTTAGTTAACGTTGTGGATATATGTCGTTAGTGGACTAGTGCCACAATCCTAGCGGAGTTTAGCATTAGCTATTCTACCACTCAACCAGGAATTTGAACTCAAAATGTTTATTACCTACAACGGTTTGATATGTGGTTAAAGTATCTATTTACATTTAAAATTTCAACACTATAGAATTATGCTATACCGTGATTCTAACAAAAAAATGTTGCTTTTATTTATTTATATTTAAAAAAAAAATTCATTTTCCATATACAAAATCGGCCCATTTAAAAAATTCATATTTGTATGACTTTTATTGCTATTTGGTAAAACTTGAAATATTTTCGGCATATTGTAACGTAGATTTATTTAAAAATATATATATATATATATATATATATATATATATATATATATATATATATATATATATATATATATATATATATATATATATATATATATATATATATACAGGGTGTTTACGAACTTGGGAATATATTTTTAATGGGAGGTAGTACTTGGTAAAAGAAGTCGATTGCTAAAAATTTACCTTAGTAAAAGTCGCTCAGAAGTGGCAGAAAAAAATATTTTAAATAATACACCAAATTGTTTGAGAACCGCTGACGAAGCTAGCCGTGTGCGAAAGCTATGGCAGTGTTGCCAAATTGTGATCTCAATGTCCATTACTTGGCGACAATTCTTTTCTTTTTCCAATAGCATTAGACAAATAGCGTCTAACTGTGCTACCGGTCAAAACTAATTTCTTAAAATTAAATATTTTACCCGAAAATTAAACATCTTGTAACAGTCAGAAAAGTAAAACATAGTAACCTATGGATTGAGTGAATTGTTTTAATGAATCCAACTACAGCTTAAAACATTTTTCTCACTATTGATTGATTTACATTTTTTCACATCATTAAATTTGTTGTTTTTCACAGTATCTGTGTTTTAATGGAAATACTCGTGCAAATACGAAATGGGGAATTCAAAATATTTACATCTTTGTGAGTATTGTACAATTTAAAAATGGAAATATACCCAATCTATTATAATAAATTATAGTGAATAAATCCCTGATATTGAGAGTGATGAAAACTGATAATTGAACTTATTAATCTTACCTTTACAATAAGCTCTCTTGCGGAAAATTCCATAAAGCACTCCCTTCACTCAACCACTAACACACAATTCTTTCTTTGTATAGACACTACACTCAAAAACCAAATAAATAACAATATTTCCATGTGTAATATTTGGAAATTCATCACTATTTGTAGTGGTCTTCTTTTTGAAGGATTAAAAGCAATTTTTCCATATCACGAGGCAATTCCGTAAAATACAAAACTCGTCTCAATTTTGAGCACACAAAATTAACGAAATAAAACAATAAGAACTGTTTTAAATGTTAAATAACCATTAATATTAGTTTTTCAAGCTTCATAATATACTTAAAATAACACGTATGTTTACTAGACCACATTTGTGCTATTCGATTACAGCTGATGGGAGTTGAAAGTACCCTCCGTGTCCAATTCGATGCATGTTCAGTTCAAAATTACAAGAACACACAGACAAGCATTTTATTTTTAGTTTCTCTATGCACAAACAAAAGCAATACGTTTAAGTACTTTGTGTGGTACATTCTTCTGGCAACTTTAAAAATTACAAAATGACATAAAACAAATAGACTCGAATTAACACACACATACAGGTCAGCACTGCAAACTGCAGACTTGTAAATATACCTAAATTACAAACGATTGCCAACTATAGCATTCATAAATTATTATGATGTTTGCAATAAACGAGTATAGTTAGCTCACTTTAACGTATCTTGTTTGTGCTAATGCTATCTTTATTTATTACACTTCATTGCAACAAGTAAATAGGTTCGTTCTTTCTAACTGAGATTTCAGTAAATCTAAGT
This sequence comes from Rhamnusium bicolor, assembly GCA_029963845.1. Lineage (NCBI taxonomy): Eukaryota > Metazoa > Arthropoda > Insecta > Coleoptera > Cerambycidae > Rhamnusium > Rhamnusium bicolor. Next base: position 31,976 of record JANEYF010003154.1, read on the forward strand.
AGTTTTACGCATACGGAGGCTACACCATATGATATTATCTTCGACTATGTTTTACGGTCGAAGTAAATTATCCTTTTTATTTATGCAGTGTAACCGTAAAACATCATAGATTAACTGAGATTTCAGTTAGAACAAAATACTCGTTTATTGCAAAAATCGTAATAGTTTACGAATAATGCCATAGTTGGCGATCATGTTTGTAATTTAGGGAATTATAAGTTTGCAGCGCTTGTTACAACAAAGAAAATATTTTACCTAACCTCGATCCGTTTTGTGTATTGATATCACAGAACAGAAAAAGTATTGATATTATTGCTTTTCCTCGTTGTGTTATGTATTTTTGTGTTTCGTTTATTGGGATTGTGTTATTGTGTTAATTACAATTACGTTATATTAAACAAAAGTGGCCAAGGAACTTTACGTGACAACCTAGTAAAGAAGGTAAGTTTTAATATAATTGTTGATTATATTTTTTAATTTTAAAATGTGGTCTCGTATTTTAGGATTTATGTCGAAACTTCAACACTAGTGTGACAATAAGTCACTGAATTTTTTTGACGAGGTATTAAGTGATTTCACTATACCTTTTATGTTTTTGCTTTTCTTGCATTCTGTTTCTACACAGTAAACCTATTTCTAAGTAAAGTAAGAAGTATGAATCAAGCTTAATGAACAAAAATGTGTTTTTTTCCTATGAGCTGTTAGAAAGTGCAGCACATATTCATTTCTAAAGAAAATTTTCTATTAATGATAGGTTACCCGAAAAATCTAGTTTTAAAAGGAAAGAGGTGGCTCAAATGATGCTGTCGAATGTCTTTCTCTTCTTTAAAACCAAATTCCCACAGTTCAGCACTATTGAAATAAGTATAATTGAGATAAAGTAACTGTAACTATGCAAATTTGGAATTAGGACATATTATAGTTGGTATAATTTTTTTGAGAATAAAAAGCAAGGAATAAATTACTAAAAAAATTTTTCTACTATGTACATACTAGACATTTTTCGTGGCATGATTTATTTTTGATGCTACATCGTTTTATTCCCCGCATACAGTAGAAATAAATAATTAGTTATCTAAAATATTGTAAAATTAACTATAATTTAATTATTATATTTTTAACCTAGATTACAACAGAGTGTGTAGGCACGTTACGGTCAGTTATTGAACTATGCAAAGATGTACTCACTGAAACGTCTAATCAACCTCTGACAAGAAAAAAGAACCAGATCTTTAATTGATGATATACTGGAGACTGTAAGGATGGAAATCAGACATTTATGCTAAAAGTAAGTATTACCTTTTTCTTAAACACTGCCTAGCTAATGAAATCACTTTTTTTTGTACATTTTTATATCTGCGTAATTTCTAAATAAACTGTAACATAACACCGCAAACTGCATGTTGAAAATAATCTAATTGAAAATGAAATTTCAAACTGCTACCTATATTTGCATACAGCAGAGTTTTGTTTGGCTATTTTTTTTTATGCATTTTTGGAAAAAAAATAATGAAATTATTGAGTATTACATCAGCATCCTTTCAAACCTTCAAAATATGGTAACAGTAATAAATAGCTATCATTCTTTTTATATTTTATACTGTCATTCTTATCTGAATACGTTAGTATAAAAGTTTTGTGCTATTCGATTACAGCTGATCGGAGTTGAAAGTACCCTCCGTGTCCAATTCGATGCATGTTCAGTTCAAAATTACACGAACACACAGACAAGCATTTTATTTTTAGTTTCTCTATGCACAAACAAAAGCAATACGTTTAAGTACTTTGTGTGGTACATTCTTCTGGCAACTTTAAAAATTACAAAATGACGTAAAACAAATAGACTCCGAATTAACACACACATGCAGGTCAGCACTGCACACTGCAGACTTGTAAATATACCTAAATTACAAACGATTGCCAACTATAGCATTCATAAATTATTATGATGTTTGCAATAAACGAGTATAGTTAGCTCACTTTAACGTACCTTGTTTGTGCTAATGCTATCTTTATTTATTACACTTCATTGCAAAAAGTAAATAGGTTCGTTCTTTCTAACTGAGATTTCAGTAAATCTAAGTAGTTTTACGCATACGGAGGCTACACCATATGATATTATCTTCGACTATGTTTTACGGTCGAAGAAAATTATCCTTTTTATTTATGCAGTGTAACCGTAAAACATCATAGATTAACTGAGATTTCAGTTAGAACAAAATACTCGTTTATTGCAAAAATCGTAATAGTTTACGAATAATGCCATAGTTGGCGATCATGTTTGTAATTTAGGGAATTATAAGTTTGCAGCGCTTGTTACAACAAAGAAAATATTTTACCTAACCTCGATCCGTTTTATTGATATCACAGAACAGAAAAAGTATTGATATTATTGCTTTTCCTCGTTGTTTTATGTATTTTTGTGTTTCGTTTATTGGGATTGTGTTATTGTGTTAATTACAATTACGTTATATTAAACAAAAGTGGCCAAGGAACTTTACGTGACAACCTAGTAAAGAAGGTAAGTTTTAATATAATTGTTGATTATATTTTTTAATTTTAAAATATGGTCTCGTATTTTAGGATTTATGTCGAAACTTCAACACTAGTGTGACAATAAGTCACTGAATTTTTTTGACGAGGTATTAAGTGATTTCACTATACCTTTTATGTTTTTGCTTTTCTTGCATTCTGTTTCTACACAGTAAACCTATTTCTAAGTAAAGTAAGAAGTATGAATCAAGCTTAATGAACAAAAATGTGTTTTTTTCCTATGAGCTGTTAGAAAGTGCAGCACATATTCATTTCTAAAGAAAATTTTCTATTAATGATATTTTAGGTTACCCGAAAAATCTAGTTTTAAAAGGAAACGAGGTGGCTCAAATGATGCTGTCGAATGTCTTTCTCTTCTTTAAAACCAAATTCCCACAGTTCAGTACTATTGAAATAAGTATAATTGAGATAAAGTAATTGTAACTATGCAAATTTGGAATTATGACATATTATAGTTGGTATAATTTTTTGTGAATAAAAAGCAAGGAATAAATTACTAAAAAAATTTTTCTACTATGTACATACTAGACATTTTTCGTGGCATGATTTATTTTTGATGCTACATCGTTTTATTCCCCGCATACAGTAGAAATAAATAATTAGTTATCTAAAATATTGTAAAATTAACTATAATTTAATTATTATATTTTTAACCTAGATTACAACAGAGTGTGTAGGCACGTTACGGTCAGTTATTGAACTATGCAAAGATGTACTCACTGAAACGTCTAATCAACCTCTGACAAGAAAAAGAACCAGATCTTTAATTGATGATATACTGGAGACTGTAAGGATGGAAATCAGACATTTATGCTAAAAGTAAGTATTACCTTTTTTCTTAAACACTGCCTAGCTAATGAAATCACTTTTTTTTTTTACATTTTTATATCTGCGTAATTTCTAAATAAACTGTAACATAACACCGCAAACTGAATGTTGAAAATAATCTAATTGAAAATGAAATTTCAAACTGCTACCTATATTTGTATACAGCAGAGTTTTGTTTGGCTTTTTTTTTTTTTATACATTTTTGGAAAAAAAAATAATGAAATTATTGAGTGTTACATCAGCATCCTTTCAAACCTTCAAAATATGATAACAGTAATAAATAGCTATCATTTTTTTTATATTTTATACTGTCATTCTTATCTGAATACGTTAGTATAAAAGTTTTAGGTAGGTACCTAAAAAATCAAGCACAATACTTCAAATACATTTTATCATAGAAAATATTAAAACAACTAGGTACGCAAGCAAGATTGTATTGAATTAAATAATAGTATTCTTAATATTAGAAGCAAAATAATATTGTAATCAAAAAAATATTGACACCAAAAAGAAAAGTTACAGTTACGTTTAAAAATGTTTCTTTTTGGTTTAATTGCCATATCTTTTTGCAATGCAATCTTGTTCCTAGATTTAGTAGTTGTTTTGGGGAGGATGAGGTATGGATTCCATCCCGTTTAACCTGTATTCGATCAGTGAAGTTAAGCAGCCTGATCGAGTCCGGCAATTGGATGGATGAACGATAGCTCATTTAACAGTCGGTAGGCTGTCAACAGACAATCCCGGGAAGGGCCCTAACCTGGTGCAGGGGGAAAGGTAAGCCCGGGGGGGGGGCGGAAGGGGCTACCTAGGAGGTTTGCCACTCTGCCAGCGGTGCAGGCGGGCAGGCCCAGGCGGTGGGTTAGTTGACAGTCGAAGACCGTGGTTCGGAGTCCACGCTAAACTGTAGATCCCTAGGTAAAAAGGGCCCATTGTGGCCTACTTGCCTAGTAAAAAATATGGTTATTATCACCACTACTACTAGCAGTTGTTTTTTTATTTTTTAAAAAAAAAATTTATTTAAAGGGTTTTTTTTTTTTTATTTCTCACCCCCCCAATTTTTTAACTAGCGCATTCAGATGACAGTATAAAATATAAAAAATTAGGTTCCAAAGGATGCATATGTAATACCCAATAAAAAATAAATAAATAAATCAGATTTATTTTTTTGTTTTCAATATTTGCAGAAATTCTTATTTCCATGTTTTCCTTGAGGATAGAGTTGGACAATCGATGTTGTCAGCAGCATTTTCCGAATCTTAAAAAAAATAGTTTTTTTTTTATAAATGATGATCCCAGAAGAGATTTAATGGAGAAACCCAATATAGTATATGTCGGATGTCGCTTTCTGATGCCATATATGGAAAATGAAAAACTGGGTGTTTCAAGAAAACTATATATTTTTCTTGACAACACTTGGATTTTTACCATAAGAAAATCATGGCAAGATGACAATGTTAAATCTGCCAAAAGGGTTATGGGAAGGAGATGGATCACGGTAATTTATTATCATTTTTTTTCATACAAAATGAAGTTGATTCCATATTTTGTAATAATCAAAATTTAATTTTTTTATTACTGTGTTTCTATATTTGCACACTACATAAGGCAGCAGCCAAGTTCAAACTCGTACATTCTTCGGAGTAGAGGGGAGAACATGGATTGCATCTCTGTTCTTGATCTCAAATCAATTGCACTGCTGGCCGCTGTGCTGTGGTAAATCACAGTTACATTTTACATTTAGAGGGCTGCACGAGCTTGACCGAAAGCTCGTGCAGCTTATGCACTGTTTTGAAATTAAAGTACAGTATAAATTTAGTAAAAGTAAGATTAAATGAATAGTTTCTTTATATCTCTGTTTAACTAAGTTTGATATCTTGGAAAGGACAATATTGTTTTATGCTGTACTATTTTTGTCATTTACGCAAATTATTTGCGGCTTGCATAATTAATTTAGGAACATAGCTTTTCGTTGTAGGCGTATTGTACTTTATGCTGGTACAGGAAAAGGATTTATTGAGGGAGCAAGCTTAATTTTTAAATCTGGAAGATCTACTAGAGATTATCATGGGGAAATTAATTTCCAAAACTTTGACAGTGGTTGTAACATAATATGTTGCCTGCCTTTGATGGATAATGCCAATTACCACAGTGGGCAAGTCAACAAATTTTCTATAAAATTTTCAGAGAAAGAGGCCATGCAAACTTATTTAAAGGAACATAATATAGAGTATCCAGAATTGGCCTCTAAAGATAACTTGATTACTCAATTGCCAGTACCCAATAAATTCTTTATAGTAGATTCATCGATACAGAGTGCCTGGGCATGAACTGTTGGGATTGCCTCCATGTCATTGCCAATTGAATTGCAAAACGACTATTAAATATTGAATTACATGAAAAAAATCAGCAACCATTAGGCAAACAATTTCTAAATTACTATTGTTTAAAAATTGTTAATAAAAAAAATATAAATAAGTTAAAAACATTTTTTAATATATTTTCTGTACCTAAATATTGCATTTTTTTATGTACGTGTTATATTTTTTGTATAAATGTTATAAATATTATGTTTACTTTGTAGAAATAAAAAGCAAGTGTGTACAATCTAGTTTTTTTTTATTTTGACAAATTACCTCTTTCCTAATTCTGTTTCCAATAATTTATTTTAATCTAGTATAATCATTTATTATTTCATCTAAAAATATGTTAAAATAGATTTCAAATATTGTTTCATAAAGCATAAGTAAGTTTTAATAGATTTTTAGAGTTCTATTAAATAATCAAAAAATACTAAAGACAGTTTCATAATTCTTTTACCTCTTAAAAGATTAAAGATCAATTAATCTACATAAATTTTAATAAAATATTTAAGATAAAGAAAATAAAAAAATAAATCCTTCAAACTCGCCATTTCTGCCATTTATTCAACGTGTTAGATAGAGAGAGAGATACTACACCCTTGCGGGTTGCATACAATTCGGTTTTGCCCATGTGTATTAGAAGAATGAGTATTTACCACAGACATATATGCTGTCTATGGTATTTACCTAATTTTTACACAGCAAACAGTGAAACAAAGAGCGTCTCTTTCTTTGCCTCGACGAGTACTGCAAGGGTTCTTTGCGCAAACGCAGGTATACCTAGGTATTTTTAAATGTTTTAATCGTGTATATGAGGAATATTCAGAAAGTTGGTTATAAAATAAAGTTTTGTAGGTAAATAATAATTTTTGATATTTGACTATAAAAACTATGGTTAATAAAAAAAAGTACGATACTTTTTTTATCAATTATGCAAATAATTTTATTAGTTTAATCCCAAATGTATTAAGTACATTTTAGAATTGTAAATATTTACACTGTCAAGATATTCGGTACCTATAAAGTTATATTTTAAGTGCCATGACAGTTACTTGTATTTAGTCTAGAATAAAACTAAAGTAACAAAATGTTTTTAATTTTTAACGCAAATCTTATATTTTTTTATATTTTCAAGCGAATGTTTACAAGTGGTATCATTCCCGGTTTCTCATATTAATAAAAGAGAAATACAATGTGGACTAGTGCAGAAATAATAGTAGTAGTAGCAGTAGTAGCTACTTATTTTACAAGGCAAATAGGCCACAATGGGCCCTTTAGGAGCAGTAAATTGAAAATATGATATAATGCAAATACCTAATGACTCATACAAAGTTATATGTTTTATTGCAAATCATTTTTACAGCCAAACAGTAATCTCAAATTGATTAGTGGAATTTGCGAAGTTCATATGACTGAATTTAGTAAATAATGTTTTAGCTACCATTTAAAAAATAGTTATATGTATAAAAAAAGTATGTAAAAAAAAGCCAAACTAATAAAATGTGTTCTTAAACAATTTCAAGGTAAAGATTAAAACACCAAAAATATTAATAGTCGAACTTATCTAACTCGAACTTCCTAAATTAATAAAAACTATGATATAGCATGCTAACTAGTTGTCACTATTAAAGATGCACAAGAGCTTTGTTATCAGATAGGGTAACAGATTTTCTCAAGTCTAGGAACGTAGTTGTAAGCTGTAGAAGAATAGAATTCCGCAAATCGCCATATTTCTTGAGGGTACTTTCTGTCTTCTATTCCTTGATTTTTGGGAAACCAGACCTTCTAATGTACATGGCAGGGAAGACTAAAAAGAAAATTAAATATTGTAATATACCTCATACGTTATAAATGAATGTTTTTCTTTGAATATTATCTAGCTTTTAGCACGAGGCATTAAAATTTTGATAATTAATTTAATTTTATTTAATATATTACACTCTCGATATTATACGTGTCATGCCAAATACCTGAAAAGGTGGTTATTAACTATTACATCTACAATCTAGCAATCGACCAAGAGAAACCCTCTCAATATTTATATGGGACGGGATCCAGTTTTAAGAAATTTTAATGGGCATAATTATTTTACGTTATAATTAAGATACCTTTAAAAATAAAAGCACAGATTGAATTATTGTATTAAGAATATTGGTAAAATGCCCTCCACTAACATAAAAACTGAGACAAGCTGCTTTATTCAATTTAGTTGTCGATACGCTTTAGACTGTATGTGATATAAAATTATTGTTTCAAAGGACCAATTGCATAGGATGAAAATTAT
>JANEYF010003154.1:45000-71687 GCA_029963845.1 Rhamnusium bicolor
TTATATATTGTTTATTATTGACTCATGTAGTTTTGTCAAAAATTAGAAAATCCCCTGTATATCAGTAATAAAGGGCTGAAGGGGTTACATATGCAGGTGTTTTAAAATCAGCTCGATGTCCTCTATCTCCCGTTGAACTATGTATGTAAAGAAATAATTTAGATATTTTTTTCAAAATTTTTTTAACGTAAAGTTTTTTCCTAATTGGGTGAGCACCCACTTTTAAACCATATTTATTGAGATTTCACAAAATTCGTATAAGGAGAGATTCTGGAGAGCAGAAGACTTATTAATGAGGAGAACGGTTTTTTACGGAGTGATTCATTTATCCAGGACAATAGCCACTTATATTTTTTAAATATTTTCCTCGTGAGATTAGAAAGAGGACCATTAGTGCTTTTCAACAACACTATGCACTCGATATCGATTTTTATTGAGATATTAAATTTAAAAAATGTCGACCTTATTTTGCAAAGTGCAATATCTCTAAAACTGATGACATACGGGAAAATGTTTTATATATTTAAGGAATCAACAATTAAATTTTTGTTAAAATAATCACAAATTTCTTTAATTTTTTGCAGGCCGTCAGCAAATGATGGTTTCTTTTCTTATGTTCGTTTATTTAAAGAAACTAAACTTAATATATTTAAATTCATTTGTTCATCTGACGGCCTGCAAAAATTGGAGACAAATGAAAATTTTAGGTTATTTTGACAGAAACTTGGTTACTAATATATAACACATTATCCCTGATGTAAGTCAGAAATAATACAGTTTGCAAACAGGCAAATCACCATTTTTAAACTTAACTATTATCTCTCAAAACAGAAGAAAATCGATACCAAGGTGTGGTATTTTCTAAAAACACAGCCCTCTTTCTCATCCCATGAAGAAAACATGTTGGTCTCATTTAAAAAATATAATTAGTTAATGTCCTGGGAAAATCAAATATTTTGAACAAAACCCATACTCCACAATTGCAGATTTTCTGCTTATTATTTTCCGAAAATCTTGATCCCTCACACAGTTATCACCTATATTTTTTCAATCCCGATACAAATAAAAGAAGACGTTCATAAATTCACAATATTAGATCAATATTAAGGAAACATACAAATTAGTTGCGGCAACATCGCAGGATAGTTTAACGAACGTATAGATCCACATGTATATAATTTGGGATGGAATAACGTTGTTTCAACATAAATCGGATGGTTTGACGTTGCAACAACATAAGAGCCGCTTAACGTTGGGAAATAAATTATCGTATATTCGAAAGTATATCAAATGGACGGTTTAAGGTAAAAAAATTACACGGACGGTTTGACGTAGCATGGATGTGTATATATATATACAATATATATATATATATATATATATATATATATATATATATATATATATATATATATATATATATATATATATATATATATATATATATGTATATATAAGAATTAATCACTGTCTTCATCTATATCTTATTGTTCAGTTAAAGCAGCGTTAATTATATTTTCTGCATAGCTGATTTTTTTTGGTTCTTCATTATGTACAAAACTATCTTTAAATAAATAATATGGACCCATATTTACAGTCAGTTAAGTTATATTATAGTTTCCATATAGTTGATACCGTGGATTTAATCAGTTAGTGTCACATTTATTTTGTGTAATAATTATATTTGCAGTAAGTTTATGAGTTAATCTTGAATCTTCTGATGATTTTGTAATAAAAAGTTTTAATTTCGGTTTTGATTTATATTTTACTGAAGATAACAGCAGGATTTTATTAATAATTATTATTGTTAATTTTTCAAAGTGTATAATTAATTTTCGACACTGTGTGACATAAAAAAATTATTACAAAAATTAGAAAACATTGGTATTTGGGGCATAGTGTTGAGGATTTTCTATAGTTATCTGGAAGGCAGAAAACAATTTGTAAAGTGGCTCAAAGAAAAAATATATTGTTTTTTTTTTGTAGATTGATTGTGCAACTCTATTAATAATGCCAGAGGAGGGTTTGAAAACATTCATTCCTAAGTATGGAGATAGAGCTGCAATAAAAAATTTTTGTAAGAAGAAAAATTCCTTAAAAAATAAACAAAGTTTAATGGAAATGCTGAGGAGTAAGATTGAAAAGACAGACTATGGAAAAAGGAAAGCAACTGACGATGTGCTCATAAAAAAAGAGAAACACAAAGAAATCTACAAGATTTATTGAGATCGGTTGGTTTTGCATGTTTAAAAAAGAAAATAGATATCGTCAAGTGAGAGCCAAATGTGGAGGTGGAACTAGGCGAATAACCATTGACAGAAATAGTAATTGTGTTGAAGTATTAAAAAAAAGCGAGAGACTTATTTTTTCCCAATGGAATTTCATCAAAAGGTAGTTGGGAAGAGTTCGATGTAGAATTGTTGGATTATAAGAGCCACACTTGTAATCTTGATTTAACTGTTCAAGAGATATATGAAATTTCTGCCTTAACAACAGTGAGATTTTACTTAGCAACTATATATAAAAATGAAATATTTGTACCAGAGAAAAATGATGACGAAGAATACATTCAGGCAACTAAGGTATCTGAAACAAGTTTCGGTGAGAGTGATTCTGACTCCAGATATAACCTACGAAGTGGTACTGAATTTTCTCAAGTTAACAATAATTCTGGTGCTCTTACAGATTACTTGACTAATTTCAGCGTTGAACAAGAGGTAAGGATAGATTCGAATTTTTTAAATTTAAAATTACTTTTTCAAGTGTTGATTGATTAAAATTAGATAAATAAATATGATTGCGATTAAAATAAATAAAATTTCTCAAACTAGCATGTATTAGATAAAAAGAATAGTAACTTAAAATGATGCTAAACAATAGATGGGGTATTTTGGAATGTACATTGTGGCTATTGAAGAGATGAGAAGCCATTCCATTTCATACTTCTTATTCGTCAACGATCTTTTAACAGTGGCAAGCGTTCGAATTCTACCTAGACAGCGGTGCTTGATCCACCCCTTATTATTTCCTTGGTCCAGTGCAGGAGTGTCCATCATTACTAGTGTCTGCGAAATACACGATATTATTTTTTTTTCTTTCACAAACGTCTAGATTTGTTGTAGTTGTTGCATCAGCTATAAATCAACATCGAGATCAATATCCAATTGGGTTTTAGCTTCTAATGGAAACACACTATTACGCATCTCACAGAACGACTATTTTTTGAATTTAATGTTTATACTTTTGCCCCCAGTATTATTGATAAGATCATTACTTACTTTTGGTGCCACAAGTTTTTGATCTCTTGTGTAATTCTAAATATTTATATAATTTGTCAAATTTTTACTTTTTGATGTTATGTACAAAAGATATGATTGTATCAACTAGGTAAAATAAGGGGTAACATTCTTGAACTCATTAAATCATTTATGGAAAATCGAATATTATCAGTTAAATATAATGATTCTTACTCTGTTTTACAAGCGATTACTTTGGGAGTTCCCCAGGGATCTATTCTGGGTCCGCTTTTGTTCTCCATATACATTAATGATTTACCGGTTCATATTAGCAAAGGACGTACAATTATGTATGCTGATGACACTACTATCTGTATATCTGTCTCGAGTATAGATGAGCTCAACTCTCACATTAATACTACGCTGGATGATATGGGTAGTTGGTGTGATAGGAACAAATTGATATTAAATGGGGACAAGACTGTATTTATAGATTTCAAAATGAGGAGAAACATTTTACTTAATGGAAATTGCTTAAGGGACAGTACAAAATTATTGGGCACATACATAGACAGTACAATGTCATGGGTACCGCATATAGAATATGTGTGTAATAAATTAAATAAATCATATTTTGCTATCTACCAATTAAAAAACATTTTAGGTGAGGAAGGTTTACTAAACGTTTATTATGCTTTGGCCTATTCTTATATAGCCCAGAATATTTCTCTTTGGGACAAATCGAGTGAAGTATTAAGAGTTTTTGTACTTCAAAAACGCTTGATTAGACTAATTTTCAAATTGAAGTTTAGATAAAGCTGTAGAAATACTTTCATCTCTAAGAGAATTTTGACAGTACCATGTTTATACATATACAAGTGTCTAATACATTTAAAATCCAATCTACACAAGTTCCATATATTATCTGAAAATCATGAATATAATACGAGACATGGAAATTTATTATCTATTCCCCATCACAGGACCTCTACTTTTAAAGAGTCTCTATATTATAATTCTATAATATTACACAATAACCTTCTTGAAAATATTAAAAGTTTAAATTTGTTGACATATAAAAAAAGGTTAAGAACTTACTACTGGATAATGGTTACTACAGCGTAAACGAATTTTTAGATAAAACTACAGGTTCATAATTTGTTATTATCTTTCTATTTTATACTCTTTTAATTTTGTTGTTTCTGTTTGTAGTTTGAGTAATTAACTAGGATTTTATTGACCTATTTAATAGTCAGTCGGACCAAGTGGTGTGCGTATTATTATTGTTGTTGTTATATTTTATACATATGTTTTGTTTTTTATTGACTTACCATATATACATATACTGTATCTTCCAAATGGTGAATAAATTATTATTATTATTATTATTATAAATCTTTTTAGCTTTCATTATAGTTATTTATCCGGACTATTTTGTTCTATAAAATATTGGTCCATGCCAATATTCCTTATATGTTTCTATATATATATTACTTATGATGGCTTATATTTGTAGTAGATTCTTCTTTATATATCAGTTTTACTTTGCTTAATATTTTTTGGTGGCGATTCAATCTACATTATTATACCTGTACATTTGGCGACGGCATAGTTGCAACCTCTAATTATGTGATATATATTTTTTGTTGTCTTGTCAAACATTTCACATTTATCTGTTGGCACTTTGCTCTTCAGTTGTAGCTTTTCTGTAATTTTTTGTGATAAATACTCGATTTTTGGTCACATTATTATGCCCATCCAACTCTGTGATTAAACTTTCGTGTATCGGTCATACTCTTAATCTGGCCCAAGAATAGGTTTTCTTTAATTTAAAACATGTTTGTTTCAAATAAGAATTGCGGAGAATGAAAAATTTTATCGAAAAACTTTTTTACACATTTCTCGTCAGCATATAAAGCACCCGAAGGACTTTTGTCGAATAAATAGCTGTTTAATTGTGAATTCCGAGTTAGAAAAAAATTAAGATGCATGGCCCAGTGGCGAATATAGGATTTTGCTGAGGGGGGGAGGCGATTCAAATCAAAATTTTAGAAAGCATGAAAACTCACGAAAATACAATACTTATCGAGTAAAAGGACCAAATATTTTAAAAATTATGATAGCAATAATGACAAAGTAAAAGTGCCTTGGCTGCCTTAATCGCCTCTTGACCGAATATCTTTGAGAAGCGGTACTTTCGGTACTGAGAATCTATCAGAAAATCCGACACCGTCGCCTTTGTAGGCGTGTATCTCGGGAAGGGAACATCGCAACTCCTCGATCTCGGTGTCGCGTCGATCGAATTTACGTTAAATTTTACACAAAAATTGCATTTCTCGTGGTCTTACTGAAAGACATAAACAAACTTTTACGATTTATTAAAGATCACCTTAACGAGAATCGGCAACGAAATCCGATATGTCTCGATTATCTGCTCGTCACCTTGACTATGAACGTGTCACTGATATTAATTCATACTTACTCGATGCGGAAACGATGTTGTCATTTAAAGATGAAAAAAATATTATCCGTACTCTGGCCTGAACTAAAGTTACGGCTGTTCAAAGCCGAAAGAATATTTTTCAAATTTAGAGGATATTTTTGGAAACATCCACAAATCGAATATCGCAGACGGTAGGTTACTATCGCTTTTTCAAGATATACGCATTTTTATTTTTCGTACAGTAAAAAATGCACCATCCAATTTATAAACTAGGAAGAGGACTTCGCAGCTCCTCGATCTCGGCACCGCTCAAATCTATACATTAACTTTTGCACAAAAAGATAATTTCTCGTGGCTCTCCTGAGGCACCCAAAGAAGTTACAATTAGTTCTTACTAAGAATCGATACCACCATCTTGGTTATCTGCTCGTAACCTCGACTGCAAACGTGTCACTGACCTTAATTCGTATTCATTCGATGCAGAAAAGATGTGACCATCTAACGTCGAAGGTCTAAATGAAAATTATAGGTGATCAAATCCGAAAGAATATATTTTTGCGATTATTTGTCGAATTTGATTAAGATAACTCGAAAACCAAAAGGAATAGCGACCTTTGGTTTACGAAATCCGCCTTTGTGTGACGTCATTTGACAGCTTGCATTATACAAACAAACTTTTGCCTATAGTAGTTTGTTGGTGGATTGTTGTGTTTTAGAGATACCAGGGAATTTAAAACATTGTGGAAAAACTATATAGACATTAATGGTATCAATTTTGGTGAGTAAACTGTTCTCTATAATTGAATTTTGACAAAGGAAATTGCAACATAACTTCAAAATAGGCCCTTTTACGTCACCACTAATACGGCGTATTCGATTTCTCTCGTCATTCTACATAAGTCTATTACATAAATCTAAGTCCGACAAAGTTAAAAAAGAGGCCCTACAATTAGACTATTAGCACTTTTATTTCTTCAATACTCATTCTATCAAATCCAAAAAAATATTTGGTCCTTTTACTCGATGATCATAGTGAATAATGATGGTGGTCTCTTAGACTACTGAATATTTATAGAAAATATATTTTTACAAATTTCATTATCTTATGGAAGTAATTTAACTAATGTATTATTTATTCCAAGGGGCGACACCTCCTTCGCCTCCCCCCAATTATCGCCTGGCATGGCCTTCCACGCTTTCGTAGTTTCCAATAAAAAAAAACTTAAGTTGAAAACTGTATCAGAAATGTTTTTTTTTTCAAATTTACCATCAAACAATCACGGATGTCCCTTGGAAGGCTCCTACACAATTTTTTATCTAATCATTAAGTAATTTAAAAAAAAATTGTATAGTATGGCGAATTAAATCGAAAAGATTTCTTGTCAATGTGACCAAAAAAAATTGTATTTAGGGTAATTTTGTGTTCCATCAAAACCATTTTAGACAAATAAAAATATATTCAAGATGATTACAAAGTATTGTCGAGGTGGGAGAGACAGATTTGTATTCTAATAATTATGCCAAAATTAATTTAAATTTAACTATTCGTTTAGATAGAAATGGCCTAACGGTTTTCTAATACATTTTCTCTGATTTCCAATATGTAATAATAAAATGTTTTATAGTTTCAGGGGGCTTCAGTGGAACCACAAGAGTATATTTTATCATCTGCAAATAATGTGGATTTCATTGGTGACGGTTTTGAGGATCTACCAGAAGACTTATTTTTACAACACCCTGCTGGTGGAATTCACACTTTAAAAGTTCATCGGGGAAGAATCTTTGAGGAACTTTTAGAAGCCTTTGAACAAAATATATTCAACGATACTGTAAGGATTGAAATGATTCTGCCAAATGGTGAAATAGAATACGCGGAGGATTTTGGAGGGGTATTCAGAGATGCATTGTCTGAATTCTGGTTTACATTTTATGAAAAATGTACCATAGGAACCACTTTAAAAATTCCATATTTGAGACATGATTTTGGAGAAGTTCAGTGGAGAAGTATTGCCAAAATATTTATAAAAGGTTTTGAAATCGAAAAATATATACCTATAAAGTTAGCTCCAGTTTTTATTCAGAGCTGTTTTGGGCAAAATATAGAAGATGATGACGAAATATTAGACAATTTTTTACAATACATGTGTGAGTCGGAAGCGGATGTCATTAAACAAGCTCTTAAAAATTTTGGAGAAGTCGACAATGATGAACTGCTAGACGTTTTAACAAGCTATGCTACTAAATGGGCACCAACTAAAAACAATTTTAAACAACTTATAAGGGACATTGCACACACAGAACTTGTGCAGAAACCCGCTTTTGTCGTTAAATGTTTTGGACTGGAATTTAAAAATAATATGAATAAGATTAGTGCCATGGAAGTTGCTCATTTATATAAAGCACTTAAGCCATCGGTCAAAAATTGTTTGGCAAAAATAGATATACAAAACGAGCAGGAGATCACACCAGAAAGAACAAAGGTATATAGCTATTTAAAACGGTTCATTAAAGAAGCCGATGAAAAGACCAGAACTGGATTCTTCCGATTTTGCACCGGAAGCGATTTACCTATCAGAAATATTGCAGTGACATTTATTGGCACACTAGGTATTGGGCGGGTCCCGATCGCCCATACTTGTACGGGTTTGTTAGAATTGCCAGAAAAATACGAGAACTTTGTATTCAGAAGTGAATTGAATAACATATTAAGTTCTAACATTTGGATTATGGATATTATATAAAATTTTTAACTGTTTATTTAACTCGTTTTTGTTTGTAGCGTTGTTTCTTAGTATGTACTCAAAGTATTTATCATGAACTAGTTTCTTTATGCTGTGAATTTTTGTTTACTTTTTACTGTTTAAAACTTATAAAATACCTGACAATGTAACGTATACACAAAGAACTATGGACGCTTTGAAAGTGTGTGAAAATCTCCTTCAACGTTTATTTCCAGCAGTCCTATTTAGAGAGACAATCCTACGCTGGATCCGAGTCCTAGTGGTGCAGACTTTTTCGCATAAAAGGCGTTTTTGACAAATCAATACCATTGGTGTCTAAAAACCACTTTCACAAAACACCAAAACATTTAAACGCTACACACGAATACAATACTCAACGCGCGTTTCGTTAATCATGTTAACATCATCGGGTCATCAACGGGAAAAAAATAAGATTGGTTTTTAGTTTTACTCATTTTTCTGATGATGCTAACATCGTTAGCGAGATGCGCGTCGTGTTATATTCGGGTGTAATGTTCAAATTTCTAACATTTTGGTACGGTAGTTTTCAGACACCAAAGATATTTGTTTGTGAAAAATAGCCCTCATACGAAAACGTCTCCACTGCTAGAGCCCAGATCCAGCGTAGAGCTGTATTCTTTAAACATGACTAAAGAGGTTCTCAGATATACTTTTAAAACGGCAGTACTTCTTAGTCTATTAAGTTTTAAAAGTTAATTTATAAAAAATATTATGCCTTTTGTACGTTGTATACAGTATATAATGCATTTCTTAGTTTAATAACTTAAAATTTGTTTATTTCTTTAATCCGCATGGATCATTTATTAGTATTTTAAGTTTTTATATAAATCAGTTTATTTTATGCCATATATTTTTATTTATGTTTTACTAATTATAACTTATAAAGTACCTGAGAGTGTCCACTTAAGTTTTAAAAGTAAATTATTTTTAAAAAAATTGCCTCTTTTTGTAGTACCTGACTTAGTTTCATTAATTAATTTCGTGGTCTTGGAGTCTTGAATTCCTTGGTCCTGGAGAGAGTTGGAACCTTTGGTGTGACAGTAACCCTGGCGTAATTTCCACAAACACCAAAACACTTGAACACCACTCGAATATACTACTCGACGCGCGTTTCGTTAACCATGTTAGCTTCATCGGGAGATGATTAAAACTCTTAATCATCTCCCAATGAAGCTAACATGGTTAGCGAAACGCGCCTTGAGTAGTGGATTCGAGCGGTGTTCAGACGTTTTGGTGTTTGTGGAAACTACATCAGGGTCATTAACTTAAAGTTTGTTTTAAAATTAAAATAAACCTAAAAGACTAGCACCATAGTAATAGAAAGTATTATGACTACAGATTACTGCTGGAATTTACAGTGAGATACAATCCAATCATGCTGAAAATTTTAAAAAGCGCCCATTTGGTGAAAAGCTAAAACTGGGTCTTAGGCAGAATAATTGTAGGTATTAGAAATGATGCAATATAATAAATACAAAGTAATTACTGAAATCATTAAAATATTGCTCATACTGAGTATTTTTAAATTTTATCTTGTAGTTTCAAATCTTTACGTGATAGAAAACTTTTAATGATACCTTACGGATGTGTAAACACATACTGAATGTTTTTACACAAAGTGGTGTAAGCCCCACACAAAAAGTATTGTTTTTGCCAGCCTGTGTAATTATTTAAATTGATAATAGTTCTTTTTTAACAAGATTAATAAGATTTTATAAAATTTATCAGTTTATAATAGTGACATTCATACCTATAAGCAGTCATTATTAATTATTTTACTTTTGCTATGGAAAAATGTATAGGGTGAAACTTATGAAAATATAAAAAGAATCAATTTTGTAGGAATTTATTGACACATACATATACATATATACAGGGTGGACCATTAATAATAGGCCATAGTTCAAGGGTACATTCTTTGAACCAAAATATGAGGATATAACCAAACATGCTTTAGTAAATTGTTGCTGTGGAAAACGATACAGGGTGTTAAAGTAGGTTTTTTTTTTTGTAATATCTCAACTACCTCTGGACCTATCTTCTCCAAAATTGGTAGGGAAACATTTTTTAATCTAAGAAGCAATAATTTATGTATCGCATTACGCTAACTCGTTGAGGGCGCCTCATGAGCTAGACCTGATGATGAATATTTTTTTCCCTTTTTTTTACGAAACGCTGCGACACTTTTGACTAGAAAATCTCATGCAAGAGTCATTTCTACGTAAAAAAGGTACACTTGATAGAACTTAATAATTCCAACCGTTTTCGAGAAAACTGCCGCAAACACTGAAAGAAATCGACCAAATAGAATGTTTTGCTAAGATGATCTGCATTATCATAACTATTTTTTTTATTAAGGTTACATTATCATCATCTTACCATAAGAAAATCTGTTTTGCTAATGAGCTTTTATAACGGTAAATCTTTGACTATTTGTCCCAATAACAGCACTTACTTAAACTAGCTAAAATCTATTTTTAGGTTTCTTTTTATTAGTGGTAACTGAATAAATTCTTACGGTAAATAAGTGACTTTAATTAAAGTTGACTTTTTAATGGTTAAAACGCACATACCTACGGTAGGTAAACCACCTGTTAACCGTAAAGATGGGCTTGCTAATCCTAGCATTTTATTTATTTACTTTTCCAGTTGACGCAAGCGCAATTGAGTATTTATCATGATGCCTATATACCAGGGCAGCCATTTTCATTAGGCTTCTAAATGCGTATGAATACGCGTGAAAAGTAGATCTAGTAAAATTTTCAATATTTTCTTAAATGCTTCTCTAAAATTATAACGTAAATCACTAAATCTATGTATCAAGTACTAATAATTATTCTTGATGACTCTACTACCTTAAAACTTTGTAAAATAAAAAAAATATATTTTGATTAATTTATATTTATCATTCCTAAAATTTAAATATTTTTGAGGCCTGTTTGTTTTATGTGACTTCTTTGTGTATGTTCACAGTAAAATTGCCATGGCAACATAATTTAAGTCTCCCGAGATGCCTATAAATCGTGTATATGCAACATGCATAATATTATGAAACAGTTTTCATATTCTTCGCCATTTGCCGATAACAATTTACTTGTTTACTTGTCCCATATAGTATTAAATAGTAGGAAAAATCTTTACCAGAATTAAAAAAGAATTACTTTACTACAATAGTAAAGTGACTTTACTATTGCAGTGAAGTAAATTTAGGAAAACGAATTTTACTACCAAAGCAAAGTACTTGGCTGGCGCCTATTCAAATAAAGTTTTTAGCTGCGGTAGCTTGATTTTTGGCTGTCACTGCCTATTAACAGTAAATAAGTGCAGCTATTAACGGTAAATAAGTGAGTCTTAGCAAAATCGATTTTGTTGCGGTTACAAAGTAGGCTTGTTGGAGCCTATTTAATGCAGATATTTTTTAGAAGTAGTAAATTAATAGAAATTTCTTTCAGTGAAAAGTTCAATAATTCTTTGAAAACAAGCTCAATTTGAAAAGGATAAATTGCATTTATTGAAAAAATTACAGAACGTAAGTAACAACTAAAAAGTGGTAACTAAGAGTTTACTTAATTTTCACTAAAAAGTGAAAAAAAAAATACTCTTAGTTGTCACTTTTTAGTTTTTACTTACGTTCTGTAATTTTTTCAATAAATGCAATTTATCCTCTATCCTTCTATCAAGTGTACTTTTTTTACGTAGAAATGACTCCTGCATGAGATTTTCTAGTCAAAAGTGTCACACGTTTCGTAAAAAAAAAAGAGAAAAATATTCATCATCAGATATAGCTCATGGGACGCCCTCGACGGGTTAGCGTGATGCGATACATAAATTATTGCTTCTTAGATTAAAAAATGTTTCTGTAGTTTGGAGAAGATGGGTCCAGAAATAGTTGAGATGTTACAAAAAAAAAGAAAAAAATTACAACTTTAACACCCTGTATCTTTTCCACAGCAACAATTTACTAAAGCATGTTTGGTTATATCCTCATATTTTGGTTCAAAGAATCTACCCTTGAACTATGGCCTATTGTTAATGATCCACCCTATATGTATATATATAATTATAATATATTTAATAGTTTTGTTCTTAATATAATATATAAGTCCACGGTATCGTAAGGATCCAGTGGAAGAATTAAATCATTTTCAATCATTATCATCTAAGCTAATGCATATACATCTGAGTCGCATGGAATTTTGTCAGAGAAAATACATAATGCACTACATATACTAATATCTTCTTGAGTGACTTCACATAAATAGTCAATAGTTCCATAGACCTCGGGTGTATAATACATTAAGAAAGGTCTTCCTTTTGGAGCAGTGCTATTTCTTGATGAACTTATACGGTGCAAATTCCATTCCCTTGTCACAGTATCAAGTTCGTCCTAAAATATTAAGAAAAATGGTTTTGGAGTTAACACGCAAGTTGATATTTTTCTATTTATGTTGAACTGCTATTTTACTAGACCGCACACGTTGTGTAATTATTTAACATACAAAATGCTTATTACAATAAGGCAAACATAAATAAATACAATTATTGCCGTACTCAGTTTTTTCATTGCCTTTTTTGAATCTAAAATTCTTTCCAACAGTGTTGCAATTAAAAATATTAAATATCTAGTCTAGTCTAACCGATATCTCAGTTTGATAGATGAGGTGGTAATCGCAGTCAAACAAACTGGTATTGCGCTACCCGATTCGAGCCCGGGCTCCAGCAATTGACACTGCTGCGAGGAAATGGTTATACTGTCCTTGTCTTTCAATGTGTATCCCCCTCCCGCACAACACCTTCAAGGTCTTCTAGGATAAAGAGAGTCGAACTATATGTGGTGTTATTATTATTATTAAAAAAATATGTATATTGAATGTCAAATGCGGTTAACTTCTTTAGAATTCAATTTGTTTTAAATGTCGATGACAGACAAAAAAGAACATTTTTAAATTGGAAAAGGGCAAGGAAAAGTGAATACGACAATTCCATGTATTTAGGATTATTGAAATAATTGCGCTCTATGCTTAATGCCACACGCAGCGTAAACCTTCTGCCTCGCTTTCAAAACAAATTAATGCTTTTTGTAGACATCTTCAATTTCGTATACCACCTCTTTTTTCCAAAAATATTATAATATTTTCAGTAATATTTGCCGAAGCGTAATTTTTTTCTCATTATAAATGAATTTCAAGGAATTCCAGCGTGAATTTTAGGGTACCTACTTTTTAAACTTTATTTATAACTATTGAAGGAACGTGCGTACAAAATGTCAGCCCTCTGGGGAATTATCCTGAAGTTAATACGAATTTTACTTCCACGTGCAGTAGAAGTACAGTAACGCAAAAAAAATAATAATTTTTTTTGTTGAAATAGGCTTAAAATGTCATGAAACGTCGAGATTTTAAATTTGAGCGAAAAAAAATTTCTGTCTGTCGGTCTGTGTGTAACTTTTTTTGCATACGTTTACTCTGGAACCGTTTATGATATTGACTTGAAATTTGGAACACTTATGTATTATAACGAGATCTGGAACTAGGTTATATTTTGATCAAAGAGTCCATAAAATTGCAATTTAGGGCATGTACGAAAAGTCAAGGTCTCAAAATTTTTTTTGGCATCAGTCACCCACTCTACCACCCCCACACTATTATGAAAGGGAGTAAAAAAAACAAAAATGCGATTTAGTGTGTATACAAGAACGAAACGCCTCAAAAATAATTTTTGGCATTAGCACCCCCTCTACCACCCCTATTGCTACCCCCACCCTATTATTAAAGGGAGTAAAAAATTAAATTGGGATTTAGTGTGTATACGAGAACCAAGGGCCTCTAAAATTTTTCAGGCGTTAGCCACCCCCTCACCACACCCACCATATTTTTAAAGGGAGTAAAAAATTAAATTGGGATTTAGTGCGTGTACCAGAACCAAGGGCACCTAAAATTTATTTTGGAATTAGCTACCCCTATACCACCCCCATTGCCACCCCCATCCTATTATTAAAGGGAGTAAAAAAATTAAATTGACGTATACGAGAACAAAGTGCCTCTAAAATTTTTTCGGCATTAGCCACCACGGATGGCATTAAAATAGTAGTACTATTTATAGTACTAATTGATAATTAAGATATATAAAAAATATATTTCATGGGGCTTACCTGAATTATTTTTAAAAAACAAAATTGAATCAATGATTTATCCAAAAATGTTCCATAAAATAAACCATCATCTTTCAATTTATGAAACATGTTCATCCAAAACTGGCTGTGATGTTTTCTTAATATTGACCACCATGCTTCAATTCTTTGATTGGCCGGACTTGTACCATACAAAAAAGGTGGTAAACCGGTCTGTTCATTTTCATTAAGCTGACTTTCGTTGAAGTAATTTTGAACTTGTTCAACAGTCCCATTTTCGGTTCCTAGATCAGCACGAATTGTTTGTGGACAACCACCTAATAATTGTACAGTTTGTAAGTAATATCCACATATAATTTTTGGGTCATTGCTATTTTTCCTCGCTCTTAACCACATTATTCGCCGGGAAAAGCCATCAATGCAACCACTAATGCATATTCCATAGGGTTTAACCTTATCATAACAGTCCATGTGCCACAGGTAATTAGGCCCTTTGTTTCGATATTGCCTTCTCCGCAATCTTTTTCTGCTACGTATTTTTACCCCTTCTGGATCAATAAGTTGTAAAAGTAATCGAACCGTTTCTTGAGTAACCACTATTTTATTTTGAAGACATCTCAAATGCATCCACTTATAACCATGCAATTGGCCATGAATCTGAATATTTTCTTCAATAAATCTATACACATTAATTATATTAGTGAATTTTGTTCTCCTATATAACTTCAGTGTTCTTAATTTCCTTTTCAAAGTACGACCACTTATAATTATGCCATGATTTAAAGCCAAACAAGAAAGAATTTGTATTTGCTGAAGGCCCAAAGTGAAATAATACGTTATTAAATTATCCATTTTTAACTATACTCAAATCATGAAAGCACACCGTCTACTTTATAATACCACTGCTAGACTGCACTGATTTATAGCTCTATACAGTGTAATTTAATAAAATTCCGACTTTTATCTCAGAATTTAATAAAATTCCGACGTTTATCTCGGAGTTTAACAAAATTCCGACTTTTATCTCGGAATTTAATAAAATTCCGACTTTTATCTCGGAGTTTAACAAAATTCCGACTTTTTATCTCGGAAATTAAAAATTTCCGACTTTTTACCTCGGAATTTAACAAAATTCCGACTTTTATCTCGGAATTTAACAAAATTCCGACTTTTATCTCGGAGTTTAACATAATTCCGGCTTTTTTCTCGGAATTATTAAAATAAAACTACTAGTGGCCCCTCTACGCTTTCGTAGCAAGGGGCCTATTATCCGTTGATAAATTTAGTTCAGTGAACCTTTTGCTGTTAAGATAATAAAAATTCCACTCAAAATATAAATTTACTACCTCACCAAAAGCCCTATATGTTTTAAGACAATAAAAAAACACCACAGAAATTGCACAGAAACATCCATACATACATATAATATCTGTCACATCATGTATGCCAACCATAAAGTTAATTGCTTTTCATTTTATAAGAACCCTTAGGGCCGGTCTGTTCACCTCTGGGTAAGTTATTGATATTTAACTAGAAGATTACAATTTGAATATAGTCAAATAAAATGTTGAAGTAAAACCTCTTCTAATCATCTTGTTAGTTATCGATAACTTACCCAGTGAAAAGACCGGCCCTAAATTATGTATACTTTAGTTACTTGAAAATATCCGAATAGAATAAAACTAGTTGTAAAACTAACAAAATAAAATGTAAATTAGATAAGTAAAAAACAATATTTTGTAATTATTTAATTTGAAATATAAATCAACTAATGAATAAGGGTGTGTGATGGAAAACCGCCACACATTGATAAATATGTTTCCGCTTCTTCTATCTCTGAGAAAATTACTACTACTAAAAACGTTTCCGGAGACAAAAATGTCTTCAAAAACATTGTTATCTATTCTAGAAGAAAAAAACATTGTATGCAATGATCATTTTGCTTTAGTAGGTACGAAAATTGATTTCAGATATAACATGAAATAATATAATCATTAAATGTTTAAATTGATAAGTGGGGTGGAAAATAGTGAAAAAGAGAAATATTTTCACGTTTGAAAAATATTATTTGTATAACAGTTGTGCATCTATATTTTGTAATTCATGTAATTTGTCTAAAATCAAATGTAGTTGTATAATTAATTATTACACTTTATATCATTTAAAAAAAAATGAAATAATTCTTAAATGTAATATTTAACTCATTAATGAAATGGGGCTGGGCGTTCACCACAATAACTTATGGTGAATGTTAATCCCTAATTAGGCGCAGGCTAAAAGCAAAATCGAGCTGGGCGTCGAGACGCATGCCCGGCATCGGGAGCGGTTCACATAGTGAGCGGTCGTGGAGCAAGGCGTTAACATGCCCAGCGAGTTCCTTTTGGAAAAACTCGCCGCTGACGAGGGCAAAAACCTCTGTCACATGGGCCTCGACGGAGGCGCTAAAAACTATCATTGATATTTTAAAATAACTCGTGTACTTGTATTTGTTGGTTTCGTGTAAAAATTTAATTTCAATATTCTCACGCCGACTCACGTGCAAGTTTCGGAATAACCGGGTGTACTGTGAATAGTGTGTTTAGGGACTAAAAATCGTTAAATAATTCCATGTAGGTAATCTTATTTAATTTAAATATGTATAATTTAGAGCGTATATTTTTGTATACTTTGATAATTTCGTAAACATAATTAAAAATACTAAAATATGTAACAGTTATCTCCATACTGAAATTACAGATTTGCCCCCAGACAATATTTATACATGTATGTTCGGAAAGAAAAGGAAGAATTGTTTCTATATATGTATATATATATATATATATATATATATATATATATATATATATATATATATACATAGAAACAATTCTTCTACATCTAATACTGGTTTTAATTGAATGTTGATTTCTTTAAGCTATATTAAAATACATGATAATATATTTATATATATATATATATATATATATATATATATATATATATATATATATATATATATATATATATATATATATATGTATATATATATATATATATATATATATATATATATATATATATATATATATATATATATACATATATATATATACTGCGAAAGAGGAATGTGAGATCCGTGTATAAATGTACAATACGAGATCTACACTAAAACTTTGTATGTCTCCCAGATGCCTTGAGAAAATTTTAAAATTCGTTCGATAACCAAATTTCATTTATCAAAAGATTCCAAATATACGGGTTCTTGGAAAATCCGTTGGCAAAGTAAATATGTTTATTATGAGATCCTACACATTGTAGTAATCCGAGATCCAAAAATATATACTTCTATATACTTCGAAAATTACAAGGAAAGCGAGATCCGACGATGTTGCCACATTTTAGATCTCGCATAATATAGGTAAGAATATTGTATATAGATAGTTCTATTTATAGCACAAGGTCATTTAACACACCACAATAGTAAATAATGTATAAAACGTTGTAGCTGATAGTCAATGTCTTTAGCACACTTTTTAATGAACTTTGAAGGGAGTTGACATCAACTACGAAGTGTTTGCTTCTAGAAAAAAATTGGAGCACTAATAATAATGTGCTTATATTTTATGTCAGTCAACCTTGAAATACGTAGGTAGCAAGTTTTAATTTTGTGTAATCTTGCATCTGAAATGTGTGTGATGGTATTTAATTTCGGCAAAAATACTAATAAATCTAGTGCAATTGAAAAGCGTACTTTCAGGATTTATGAATCATAATGGATATTGGTCGTGCTATTTTCTGTTTCGTATAGAATGCTCATTTCTATATCTATTTTATTTTAATCGAATATTAGAATGGGAGAAAATTTTTTATTGTAGAAAAAATATTTTTAACAGATCTGTTTCATAACACTGCCAGTAAAACAATTTGTATCAATTGAACATGCAATGATATATTGTCATACAATTTTTTTCTTGACTAGATCCTATTAGTTAATTTTCGTTCAAAGCATGATAGTTAAATAACAACATTCACAAAAGAAATACATAAAATACCTCGCAATTTTTTTGATCACCCAGATATCTAAAGCAAAATTGATTTTCTTCTCAGTGTAATTTAAATTTACCAAGAAAAAGACACACTAGTATAAAAATAATTTTTTATTTCTTATAAAAAACAAAAATGACAATAAAGATAATGATAATAAATGTAAAACTCAAAACACAGGGCAATTCAAAATTGTTTTTCTTCCCACTGTAGTTGAAATTACTAACAAAGTGCTGATTTAAAAATTATATTTTATTTATTGTAAAAATAAAAATGTATTAAAAACAACAGAAATAAATGTAAAACTCGAAAATACAGGGCAATTTAAACTCAGTTATTTTTTAAGCATTTATGAAATACTGATCATATTTAAAAACTGAAGTTTGGATTTATAGGTTCTTCATACTGATTTATTGAGATATGTTTAGTTATCATGCACTTCCGGTTATACTGATTATATTGGATGTCTTCTTTGATTTTTTTCAGTTTATATATAGGGTGATTCATGAAGAAAGCTTTGTACTGTACTGAAAGATATGGAATATTGAGGTGACCTTAAATCCCCATATAGTAATGGCTAAATGGGCTCCGTTTTCTAAATACAAGGTGTTTTATAGTTTTTGAAAAAAAAATTTCGATTTACCATATATCTGTAATGCATAAGCGGAATCAAATGAAACTTTGTATTTTGGTTACAGTAACCATTCACCATCTAACGCTTTAGATATTAATAAAATATCTGGAAGAAAAAAAAATTTTTTTAAATATTCATAGAAAATAACACACTGTATACTATCTGTTAAATATTTGATACTAGAATTTTAGATTACCCCAAAAAAGATACAAAGTCCCATAAATCATTTTTTGGCATCATTTCATTATTTAAATAAAAAAAAATTAAATGGAAAAAATTCAATAATTTCTCTTTTTTAATTAAGAATTTGAGAAACAAGAACCACTCCAGGTGTTAACAAGATATTACTTTTTGTAGGAACCAATCTGACAAAAGTTAAATCAGCTGTTCTTGTGTATGTACATTTAAAAAATCACTGGTCACTTTATGCATTAATCGAGATCCGTACATTATGCACCTGCGTGGTGTTATATGTATATAATCTTTCAAACAAGTGTTTAGTCATGTGCCACATCAAATGAGATCCGCACACTGTTGCAATTTTTCGGATCCCTTATTCATACATTTTGCCGCTTTAAGTTATATACAAAAACGATCGGTGCGCCCTCTACGTCAATAGCCCCGAACTATTTTTACATATATGCCGGATAAAATTGCGGATTACGAGATCCGATTGTTATAGGTACAGTTGGCATGCGTACAACCTAAATACACCAAATAAACAGGTTGTACGCTGCGAGATCCGCCCTTCGGATCTCAGGATCTCGCAATACTCAAGTTTGACCATATACAGATCTCGTATTCCGCCGTCAGACATCTATATATATATATACTATATATATATATATATATATATATATATATATATATATATATATATATATATATATATATATATATATATATATATATATATATATATATATATATAAATATATTATCATGTATTTTAATATAGCTTAAAGAAATCAACATTCAATTAAAACCAGTATTAGATGTAGATGATTAAATGAAGTATACAAATTAATACACAATAAAGGTTAAAATTAACACATTACTCACTGTTTGCAATATATGTTGCTTAATCAAGGAATGTTTACTGGAAAATTGTGAAATTATTAACACTTTAATCACAAATCGCTACCTCTACATTAAAATGTTGAAAGGAACACTTGTACCGACATAAAACTTATTGTACAGATGCTGAGGTGAGAAACCAGCATGCTCAACACATTTTAGCTTCTCCCTTATAATAAAATTCACAAAGGGAATTAAAAGAGCACCCTAAAATCATAAAAAGCATTCATGCAATTTGATGTATAATAAAACTGTGTTAGAATTAAGTAAAATTGTCAAAAATAGAGTAAAAATATTGCATAAAGTTTAAATTTAAGACAGAAAGGCACAGTTTTAAGGACAAAAACGATTTAAATAAAAAAAATAGTGAAAGTTTGATGTGTAGAATTAACTGTACTTAACAGAGTTAATAGGGCACATAATGAGAAAGGTTTTATAGTAAAACGATCAGAATGGAAAAAGAATTAAGAAAGATGCTAGTGTAACCACCCTAAGATATAATTTATAATTACCTGTTTTATTAGGCCTCTCATAAACAAAGAGTGGTCCAATTGGTTAAGTTTTTATGTTGCCTGTCGGCTGCTCAGTGATTTCGGTGGGTTCGTAGGTCAGGACAGTTGTTAAATGTTGATAAATATTTTCAAAGATGCTTTTAGCCTTATTTATCAACAAAGCTAAATAGTAATTACTGTAGTTTAACCTTATGAAATATCACTTATAGAATGCTGGATGATTCCCGTAACTACTTTTTTTATTCGATATTAAATTAATTAAAAGACAAGAGAATTGGGCGCCATGTTATCAATAAAAATATTAATAACAATAGTTACTGGTATCAATCCAACAAACTCGAGAATGTGAGAACAGACCCGTCCCTCTTAGAAAAATAATAAAACAGAATTTTAATAAAAACAAATATATTACAAATTAAATAAAAAAATTATTTACAACAGAAAAAGTATAAAAAAAACATTTGCCTGAAGGGTGAAAAATTATATTGAACAATAGGGAAAACTAAAACTGTGAAGCAGAACAACAAAAAAAAAGAACAATGGGATTGTATTTTTTCCTTCCCCGCAACTACCCCAACATTTACAAAATTTAATACTTTGGCTGGTACGATGAAAGATAAGACCTGGCAGGTTATAGATTTTATAAACAGACAGACAGACAGTACCTTATTCCAAACTAGGTCAATAGAGTCTCTACAGGTTGATCGTCTTGTTCCTTCTCGAACTATTGCTCGGCGGACAGTTTCCTGGTGAGGATATATAGACTGCAAACTCCTAGGGGAACAACGGCTACTGCTGATCTAAATGGTTATTTCAATCAACAAAAAAATACCCTGTCCTATGGGATTTATAGTTGAACCTTCTTCTCGGTCTCGAGCATAAAAGAAAAATTACCAGTCAAAATTAATAACAAATACAGAAAATATGTATAGGTGAAGCTACGGTTGAACGAAAAAATACAATAAGGCAAAAGAAAAAACTACTGTGTATAAACAGTACTGAAATCAACTAATAGAATTAGTTAAAAAAAATACTACTCGGTTAATTTTCTAGATGAGAAAATTACCGACAGATACTAACAACTTAATCCAAAGGTTTGAATTATATAAAGTTATACTATTTTCCCTGATAAGAAAAATAGTTAAGAGACAAAAATAGTAAAAAGATAATTACTTAATCAAAAAATTACTCAACTTGCAAGTAATAAATTATGGTTTAATTAATTCAATTTAAAAATGAATTTAAGGTAAAAAAATAAAAAACCACTAAGATAACTCTTAAGAATTACGATATTAATTATTTACAATAATTATGCAAATTGAAATAAATTATAAGGTTTACCAAACATAAATATATACCTTCATCCAAAGGAAAAATTAATACCCGACAATAAATTTTTGAAACACAATTTAATAAATGTGCTTAAACAAATATAAAAGAGGAAAAAATAAATATGAGTTCTGCAACTGAAATATAGTGATTTATTTCAGTGTCACACCGTGTAACAGTATAACAGGAAAGCAGAAAGATACTTCTTTACCTTTTAGATAAATTATATTAATTTTTAGATAAAGATAGTGAATAATTTATTATTTAAATAAATTATATGAATTTTCACAAAAATAAATTCTATTAATTTCCACAGAAAAGGTAAGTGGTGCGGTACTTTAAGTTATAAACGTTATTTACGGTAAAAATCGGTAGTCTAATAAACTTTAAGAAATCAAGTTAATCGTCTTCAATACGTTAATACTAGCTAAAAATCTAGGCAACAGCCTTTATGAATCCGTAAATTCAAAATATGTAGCTTTGTAATAATAAAGAAAAATGAAATTAACTGACATCAAAATAGACAGACTTTTTAGTCACGACGAGGCTTTGCGTGTTCTTCAGCAGGAAGAAAAAAGGACTTTGAGTCCAAGAGATAAGTGAGGGTAGCAAATTAGCAACAATAATGCTAATTTACGCGGTACGATAAGATAATTATTAATAAGATACGATAAACGATATAAATTTCATCTATAGAGCCAGTAAGGTGATCCAAACTCATGAATTTAGTTAAATGTAAAGGACGCGCAAATATGGCAATTAGCCAACGAGCTTTACATTAAACTAATATAACTCGATAAAAATCGATATTAAAGCCTATATAAAGAAATAATTACTTTATCAAGAACATAGGAATACCCTACATGCTCAAATTGGTAAAATGAAATTGTACTAATTATTAAATACTTTAAATTAATAATTTGACGATAATAAAATGCCACGCTCACCTCCCTACTCAAAGAACACCCAAAGACTCTTCTGTTCTGTTCTGCCCGTGCACTCGTCAAGAGATTGATTCGCGCATGAACCAAAATCAGGACATTTCGATTTAAAACAGGATATCAAGGTCGTAACCATAAATTGTTAAAATTATCGTTACACTAGAAAAGGTCATTATAAACAATATAAAGAAAATTCGATTTCTCCAAAATTCAAAGCACTGGTATCAAAAAAAAGGAGGAAGTAGGCGAGGTGTGAGAAAAAGAATTAATTAATTTTTGACAGCTGACAGGGGGTTGGGCGAAAAAAGATTATTAAGGTAGAAGCATCACCAAAAACTTCTCAAGAAGAGAAGAGTTCGAAAAACCTGAAGAAGAAAAGGTATGAATGACTTGTGGAAAAATAGAAATGAGGCAGAAAAGTCAAGAAAAGATTTTATAGTGAAGAATTTAAAATAGACAAACTAAAACAATAAACGCTGAATTATAAGAAGTTGATAAAAAGCAGGCTAGTAATAAAATTTCGTTACCTGTGTCGAGGGTGAATATCCAATGTTGAATGTGAGCCATATCTCACTATATTAAGTGAATATCAAGGACTAGGAACAATGTGTAAGTGCACAAAAACAATTTTTAAATGATAATATTGTTAATTTATTTGTATTTCTAAGATTTTTTTAGTGTTATGACCATTTTCTTACAATTGTCATATAGTCCTGTCAATTGAAGGGTGAAAATCATTATACAATTTAATTTAATACCAATTATGAAGCATTCAAAGCTATATGGTAATTGTAATTGAAAATTTATTAGAAATTAAGTTAGTTAGCTACAGGGATAGGTACTATTAAGAATTGTGGAGAAGATGATATTGCACATCATTTAATTATTCTAATTGTTCAACAAACATTTTATATTCTGTGGCGAAATATATGTCTTTGAGTATGCAACCTACTTCTCATATATGATTTGTATGTGGGCTAATAGTCAAATTAAGAATCTTTTCTCAATTAGAGAAATATATATATATAAACAAGTGTCTTGCAGTAGTAACATTTAAATGCCAAATAAAAATAAATGACAAAGTTATTTATCCAACCAGTAATGTGAGTCGGTGATCCTACTTATTGACCCTGAGTTGTGAGAGCTCATAATAAAACAGATAAGTATAAAAAAATATATATAAAATACTTTGGCGCCAAACAAATAATAAAATTAATTTAGTAAAATAAATTAAAATAAAATAAAATAAAATGATAAAGAACGTAACAATATATATATATATATATATATATATATAGTGGTGAGAGGTATGAAACTTCTCATATGGTCTGAATGCTACTATCCGACCGACATCCTCGATGTCTCTGTGGCGGATAGCGACTTGCGTCACAGCAAGTACCAAGAGCGGCGACCCCTAGCCCAGGTGGACTAAACTAATGTGATTAAATATGATTTGAAGGAAACAACTACTCAGCGGGCAAATACCCCGACCTGCATTGAATTACACCTTCAAATCATGATAGATCGATAGCCAATATCATTTGTCAATTCCTAACCAGACATAGATCGATTTCGAACTTATTTGTTCTCTTCAGTATGCCATAGGTTATGGAACAGACAAATGATAGTGGCCAACCTGCTAGTTATATACTAACTATGGTGAAGTGAATAGTGGTGAGAGGTATGAAACTTCTCATATGGTCTGAATGCTACTATCCGACCGACATCCTCGATGTCTCTGTGGCGGATAGCGACTTGCGTCACAGCAAGTACCAAGAGCGGCGACCCCTAGCCCAGGTGGACTAAACTAATGTGATTAAATATGATTTGAAGGAAACAACTACTGCGGGCAAATACCCCGACCTGCATTGAATTACACCTTCAAATCATGATAGATCGATAGCCAATATCATTTGTCAATTCCTAACCAGACATAGATCGATTTCGAACTTATTTGTTCTCTTCAGTATGCCATAGGTTATGGAACAGACAAATGATAGTGGCCAACCTGCTAGTTATATACTAACTATGGTGAAGTGAATAGTGGTGAGAGGTATGAAACTTCTCATATGGTCTGAATGCTACTATCCGACCGACATCCTCGATGTCTCTGTGGCGGATAGCGACTTGGTCACAGCAAGTACCAAGAGCGGCGACCCTAGCCCAGGTGGACTAAACTAATGTGATTAAATATGATTTGAAGGAAACAACTACTCAGCGGGCAAATGCCCCGACCTGCATTGAATTACACCTTCAAATCATGATAGATCGATAGCCAATATCATTTGTCAATTCCTAACCAGACATAGATCGATTTCGAACTTATTTGTTCTCTTCAGTATGCCATAGGTTATGGAACAGACAAATGATAGTGGCCAACCTACTAGTTATATACTAACTATGGTGAAGTGAATAGTGGTGAGAGGTATGAAACTTCTCATATGGTCTGAATGCTACTATCCGACCGACATCCTCGATGTCTCTGTGGCGGATAGCGACTTGCGTCACAGCAAGTACCAAGAGCGGCGACCCCTAGCCCAGGTGGACTAAACTAATGTGATTAAATATGATTTGAAGGAAACAACTACTCAGCGGGCAAATACCCCGACCTGCATTGAATTACACCTTCAAATCATGATAGATCGATAGCCAATAGTAGCATTCAGACCATATGAGAAGTTTCATACCTCTCACCACTATTCACTTCACCATAGTTAGTATATAACTAGCAGGTTGACCACTATCATTTGTCTGTTCCATAACCTATGGCATACTGAAGAGAACAAATAAGTTCGAAATCGATCTATGTCTGGTTAGGAATTGACAAATGATATTGGCTATCGATCTATCATGATTTGAAGGTGTAATTCAATGCAGGTCGGGGTATTTGCCCGCTGAGTAGTTGTTTCCTTCAAATCATATTTAATCACATTAGTTTAGTCCACCTGGGCTAGGGTCGCCGCTCTTGGTACTTGCTAGTGAATTCGGACCATGAAGTTTCATACCTCTCACCATCTTCACCATAGTTAGTATATAACTATAGCAGGTTAATATCATTTGTCTGTTCCATAACCTATGGCATACTGAAGAGAACAAATAAGTTCGAAATCGATCTATGTCTGGTTAAGGAATTGACAAATGATATTGGCTAATCCGATCTATCATGATGCCCCCCCCCCCCCCCCCCCCCGCCACCGGTCGAGGTCCCCCCCCCCCCCCCGGTACCCGAGTAATTGTTTCCTTCGTCATATTGTCACGTGGTTAATCCGCCCCGCCCCCCCCCCGGGGCCCGCTCTTAGTACGCTGTGACCGCGGGTCACTATCCCCCCACGGGTCCCGTCCCGGGGAGGATATCCGTCGGCGATAGTAACCCATTCGAACCATATGGGCCGGTCGCCACCTCTACATATTCATACCCCATAATTAATATATAACTAACGGGTTAGCCACTATCATTTGTCTGTTCCCTTTAACTTATAATACGTAATGGAGCCCCCGGCGGGGTCCCGGGAGAATCGGTCTTAATGTCTGGTTAAGGGGGTGATTTAAATATGATATTATTATCGTCTATCATGATTTGAAGGTGTAGTCCGGTGCGGG